>BLKR01000594.1:430550-459302 GCA_011170035.1 Teleogryllus occipitalis | reverse complement strand
TTAAAACGCTCACCCTAAAGTTTGGGCATGTATTCGCTGTGACACTGTCTTGGAGAAATGCGATTTACGTGTCCGAGATAACTTGAAGTAATAATTCCGGCCGATATTTCACACTCGCAGAGGCAGAATATGCAGCGAAGACTTGAGGGTGCGGCAGGTTCCGTAGAGATTCTATTCAGGGGCGCTTGGCTCCGCATAAACGCATAAAATAATCGACACGCGTCTTTGTGCGACAGTCATGCGTAGGCTCCAATTGTACTGTGCCTATATTCTTCATGCAAGTGCAAGTATACTTTGATTAGCGTAGCGCCTCAAGGTCACGAGCTGGAAGGAGATGGGGACATAGTTATCCAATCGGTAACTCCTTTACTGAAAATTTAAATCGTAACTAAGCTCACGATTCGATGACAGTGTCCCCTCTCTTCATCTAGCTCGTGACCTTGAGGCGCCACGTTAAATAAATCGAAGTAGAATAAGGTGACAAAGGTTTATCGTAATCGGATGAACGGTACGGCAGTGCATAAAATACATTGTTTTTTTAAATATTAATTTATATAATTATTATTAATTTATTAATTATATAATTATTATTAATTTATTAATTATATAATTATTATTAATTTATTAATTATATAATTATTAATTTTTAAATATTATATTTAAAATGACAGATTTTGTTTCATGTTTCAAAGCGTTTTAGTTTGTACGAGTTCACAACATCCCAAAAACATTACACACCCGTTGTAAGGGCCAGATTAAGCATATACTCGATTACCACACGTTCTATATCGGTCCGCCCTCTCACATGTGGTCACATGCGTTGCAGATCTTTGGTTGCTATGCGTCCTGCCCATCTCGCGACACCCCGGTACGGATGGGCATTGTTTTCAAGAGCGTCCACCAGTGACATTTATCGCACAACCGATTTCACATTGATCTCTGTACTAATAGAGATAACCACAAAGCTATCTGTTGTTGTGAACGCACATTAGTACAGCATTTCTTCCACGCAACGCATACAATTGTGTCATTTGGTAACATTTATTTTAGAAACAAATAGTTGCCATGACTTGTGCCCCAACCCTTGTATTATTTTATTAGCATCACCGATGCTCTCTGTAAGGGTCAGCAAGCGAGTTGTCTCTAGTGTCATGAGCGCTTGGCACGCGATTTTTTACTGTGTCAAATACTTCAACTTCAATAATAGCTGTCCCTCAAATTACGTACCCGACGACTATTCCGATAACTTCTGACTTGGACCTAAAAGTAGAAAGAGGCACGGAATGGCGCCCTTAAGGTTTGTTGAGCGCTGCAAGCTACGGAGTGCAAAACGGAATGGACGACATGGGGCCGGTGACTGGACAGGTGGCCGTTCAGGCAACCCCCAACGCCTAAGACACTGTGTGTGCATCGCACCGTTGACAATTCAAATACGACCCACCCCCCTTCGTCAGAGGCATTTACCGAGTTGTGCGTGTCACAGAAGTAAGAATCATTCCAGGACGTGGTTTCGCAAATCATTCTTTCTCACTGCCGTACTTGCTTTTCCTGACTTGTGAGAAATGCAAGGTCCTCGAATACTCGAAAACGTGTACGTTATCTCTAACTCGGATTGGATAGTAATTTCGCGCACTCTTAGATGTAAGATGTCATCTGTAGAGCTCACCGCAGATTTGAACTTGAACGAGATTCCAGTTGCGAGAGGTGCCTGGGGAATGTTATGTAGTTAGCCTGGGCTGGGAGCATGGTTTGAGTGGGGCTTCTGTGATTGCGCCTCATTGTATTATGTTGCCTCTCCGCCAAGCGGCTGCTACCTTCGCGTCCAGAGATTTGGATCCAGCCCTTTGGCTCTGTGTGACCTTCGCTCCATCAAATGCGAAGGTTGTTTTCCCTGTCAGTTCGTTTCGTGGCTTCATTTCTATGTATTGTGTATTCGATTTGTGCAAATGTTACATTTTATTTCAGTCTCGATACAGACAAATTGTGCAAAAAGTTAAAGTTCGTCTATTTTCTTGTTCTGTATCTCGTTCATAAATTGTTAACATTCATAGTGAAAACAGATAAATAACGAGAGATACTAATTGTGCTTTTAATCGTAGCGTACCAATCTCTTAGTATTACTGCTAGAGAGACGGAGAGTATAGCCAAGCTGATTACAAGCCTTTTAATATCGACCAGTCTCGCTTTCATTTAAAGATCTCTTCAATAACCTGTAAAATGATCCACGAATTTCGTAACGTATTGGTTTAAAAACGCTCTGGAAAGCCGGTATAATCCCGGAAAATCATGTGCCTAGTGAAGAATGCTCATCCTTTGGGAGCATGACTGGGGCTGGAGCCCGCGAGAGGTTGGCGAGTTGAGGCTCAACAGGTGAGTCACGTCCGACAGCGCGGGCCAGAACGCTCTTCGCGGCCCTCAGCCGCTCCCTTCTCCGCGAAGGAAACTCCGTTGGGCGTTCCTTGGAAGCAATGCAGATTTCCTCCTTTTTGGGCGAAAAGTCAGCGACTGATTCAACAAATAAAATTACAGTAAGACGAAAGAATTACAATAAAAATAAGGTGCTAGTTACTTTGTATTGCATGCATCTCTTTCATGGTTGCATATGTACTAAATGTTTTTATAGGAAATGACGCAAAATTGCGTCATAATGTTCCACCCTTGTGTTCGTCGTTATTGTATTCACGGGTGTTGGCTTGACCACTGTTCCGTGTGCTGCTTCATATCTATCCACATCTTTCTTGGTGTTGTGTAAAAAGCAAGCTTCCTGTTTGTTGCGAGCGTATCGTGTGTGTGCATGTGTTGGGGTGTGTTTGATTGCGTGAATCCGCCCTGGTTGTGGCACCTCGTTCTCTGTCGCTTGCACGGTGTGTGGGGCTGTCTTCTTCCCGCCTATGGATGTGGCTTCGCTCTGTCTCTCTCTAAACCGCCTCGCTTATGCCGCATCCTCCGCCGTCGTTCTCTAAGGGCCCTGTTCTGATTGTGCGTAGTGCGCTGGTGCCCGGCGTCAAGGTCCTCAGGTACGGACGCGCGCGCGCGCGCTCGCCGCTCGCATCGCCCGCTGCCCGTCGCCCCTCGCCCCTCGTCGCCCGCGCCGCCCACGGGCGATCCGCGAACCCGGCGCGCGAGGCGATGGCGCAGGGGGAGGCTGCGGATCGCAAGGAGTACTGTAGGTTGCCGCAAGTAGAACAGGTCTGCTAACAACACAGGCAAGGTGGATCCTCGATCGAGGTCGATACTCAATGGAGGTCGATACTCAATGGAGGTCGATACTCAATGGAGGTCGATACTCAATGGAGGTCGATACTCAATGGAGGTCGATACTCAATGGAGGTCGATACTCAATGGAGGTCGATACTCAATGGAGGTCGATACTCAATGGAGGTCGATACTCAATGGAGGTCGATACTCAATGGAGGTCGATACTCAATGGAGGTCGATACTCAATGGAGGTCGATACTCAATGGAGGTCGATACTCAATCGATGCGAGTTGATTTGTTCTAAGGACGACAAAGTGGTCGCTCGCGGGCAGCTCTAAATAGTAGACAGCATCCGCGATAAATCATAGTGGTGTAGTCCTCTCATAGTTCAATCGGACTCTACTTTTTGCCCAGTATTATAATTCTTCTTAAACGTAAAATAAACGAGTGCTTTAGAGCAGGTAAAAGGTAGGTGAGAGGAACTTAAAAACTTTTTGAACGCAGAAAATAAAGGAAAATTTTTGACTGCATTTCAGTTTTAATTGTAACGTGAGGAGTGTTATTAAAATATGGCTTGAGCTTGTTCAGAACTGTCGTGATTTTGCAGATGGCAAAACTTCAAAGGCCTGTTAAAATGGTCTACCACTAACACCTCTCTCTTCGGAAGTTAGGTAATATTGAAGGCTTCGGCGGCCACAGTCATTTGAATTATCGTGGCTGTGCAAGTGACACTGCATCGACATGCGTGATCTTATCACTTCAGCCCAGAGGAAGACAGTGATAATATGGTCGAAACGTAGGCATAAAGCCTTCGATGATGCATCACCCAGACAGCCAAGATTATTGCATTGTACTGATTTGTTTTTTCTTCGGGATAACAGTGTGATAGTTTCTTGGTTCGAAAGTCTAATAAGTAATAAATACGTTTATTTTGTTCTAAAATGTTAAAGGTTTTGGAAATGGAATATTAGTGTTCTGAATATGGATATATTATTGGAAAAGTTGACTTAAGAAGATTGACTATCCTACTGACAGATTTCCTCTCGCGAATGGTTTATGGGAAAATTGGGAATGACATTCGGGGAGTTCTTATTCAGTGAACCAAAGGGAGCCCAACTGAATGGTCTATTGTTGTATGAGACGTACCGGGAGGTGTGTCCATAAACCTTGCAGTAGAGGTCGCAGAAAAAAAGAACAGATGAGAACACTCCGCGTGCAAGAGGGCTTTGGCGATGCCACTACTAGGATTATTCATCAGAGGATTATTCAACAGAATGCGTGAGGAAGTTGTCTCTAGCGGTTAATTACTGGGGGCTGCAAAATGCTTAACATGAAACATAAAACGACAGAAACAGCAAAGTTAATTTCTAAATGTGACTGAAATGTTAAGTCCGACATAATTTATGTGTTGATTAATTGATGTTATTTTGTAAGCTGGGTGTTGTGTCCAAGTGGTGAATTAAACCTATCCGTTGTAGATCCTGAAAGGCAGGAGTTCTGTCACAGAGGGAATGTCATAAACATTGCGGAAATACGAAATGTGAGCCCTAAATAAGAATCATAATAGTGTAGATCGTGTTCTATTGTAGCCGCATTTTCAGACATTATAGTATAGGTCGACATATTTTTAGGAAAAATCAATCTTCGATAAATGAAGACGTCCTGACTTCAGCTATAGAAAAGAGTTTCCGTTTTTGTTAAATGGATCGCTTGCTACATAACATGTTTGTGATTGAATCTAACGTGTGTGTGGGTGTGCGCCTTGCATGGTGATCTGGACTCTCTATTCTCACGTGTGTTCTAACTTTTCTCCTTTGGAATATTCAACAGAAGCTGAGCCTTTCGAATTCTAATGCGGGTTGAGGTTAATGCCCAGTCGAATTCAGTCCACAGAAGTCTCACGTGTTTTTTACATGAAGCGTTTTTGTTTTGTGTAAAAGTGTTGGTAAAGAATAATATTCACTTCTGTTAAAGTAAGGGCAATAATGACCTGCCTTGCTATTTAGAACTGAGAAAGGCGCGATTAATATTTTCAGAACTGACTGCTCTTGGGCAAACTGCAGAAGCATCCGGTTCTGTACTTAGATTGGGACCGGCGTGACAATGACTTGCGAAGGGGGGTAATGTTCTATCAATACGTTTTGTATTTATGGAATTAAATTTGGATATTTTCGAAGGTGACACACAACTGAATTCTGTATTAACGCTTCGACTACCGAATAAATGGGGACTGACTAGGTGCATCTCATTGTGTAGAAAGTGGTCAAAAGACACGCCATAACACGAAAATTTAAAATACAATTTACCTGCTGAAGACCATATAGAGATACTTTATTAATAATACGGATTTTTTTATCAGGTTCAGGTAATAAAGATGTATTGTAACAATGTTATTGACCAATAACAGGATTTAACCTACCGAATAAATTTAAAAAATTGCAATATTTTCTTTACTACAATCTGGCACACTCCTATGCTCACGTACAATAAGAAATATTTTAATGGAGCGAATAATTTAATATTTTATTACAAAATAATAATTAAATAATTAGTAGTAATAATTAATAATAATTTAAGTTTGAATCAATAAGTTTTAATTTTCCCAATATCGGCATTTCGTATTAAATGAAAGATGCAATTGTTAATCAGTTACGTTAACCCAAGAGGTTGAATAATATAATTTCACCCTTATTACTATTAGGAAAATCAAATTGTCATCCTTTCTACGTACTTCTAGAATAGCATGTTCTTCTATATTAGTGACGTGTGTTGTTCAATGTGTGATAAAAACTTGTTTTCCCTTATAGGCTATAGTATAAATTCTCTTTTTTCTTCGTTGTATAATTTTCAATTAAATTTCATCAAAATCATGTCTAGAAATTTCAAGATCACAACATTTCCTAAAATTCCTAAACATGTTACGTTGTATTCGATTCGAAATAATATGCTCGTTAATCACCAATTATTTACAATTCATAGGTGCCTTGACAAGAAGCGACTTATAACACTGACTCTGTAGATCTTCATTCCGTCAGTTGGAAAAATTTCATCCCAAGGCAAACATCATTCGCTGGAATTTTCTCCTTTGCCAGGTGTTTATGTCCTCTTCTGAAGTTTCCAAAATAGCCGTTTCCATTACTCGGTAAACTTCTACATAGCTCATATTTTGAAGACAAGTTACGTAATGAACGGCTCATCACTAAATAATTAGCAGATAAGTTCTCCATAAGGGTATCTGGAAGTGTGAAAAATACAGCCTCTCGGTTTCAGGTCATGATTTTATAGACCCGTTAAAATTTACCGTGTAATGTGTATTTTGAAAAATTGTAATTACTTTAATGATAATGAATTTCATGGACGTGTCAATGTTTATTTTAATGTTCTAGTCTAACCTAAATGTGCATCTTTTAGGTTTTAATGAACACATTGTGAATAAACGAGTATTCGTATTATTCCTTTTCTGATATTCCAGCCTTTTGTATTAAAATGAGTATTGCTGCTAGAATATTATTGAACATTTAAAATTTGTTAGGGTTAAAATTCACAAACATTGTAGTTTTGTGAATAAAATATAGAAATGTGTTTTAACATATATGTAGCATTGAAATAAATTATTACAATAGTGTCCTACAATGCGATGTAATATTATTACCTGTTTATTAGCAAGTAAAAAGGTAATCAATCAAATGACATTGACTAACACGTTAAATATTTTTTTAGTGATTTTGAGAAATGCTCGCATAATACGTTGGAGGAAGACTTGAAAGGTCTGGATAAAATTAAATTTTTCTTCATATATCAGACAGTTTTTGGTCCTTTATTTTAAAGACAAAAAACATTTTTTATGGTAAAACATTTTTATATCAATATATTACATGTGATATATAATAGTAACAGTAACGTTTCTGAAAATAATCATTTCCATGTTCAAGCGTAAATGTCAAAAACAAAAAACAAATCAGAAAAATCCGACACGCTGTTACGTTGCTCTTTAAAAAGATGTTTTCTGACTTTAAAATAAAGGACCAAAAACAGTCTGACATACTGAAAAATCTATAGACAGAAATAAATAATAATTTTATATTATTTCTTAAAGGTACAATAAAATTGCTTTATAGAAGTAGGGAAACTGTTTAATATAGTGAATACAGTGTGCAATAAATTAAACTGCTTGAGTTACAGAAAGTGACTATATTTCCCAAGGGTGTTTTTTGAAACCTGATTTAAACGTATTTTCTGTTCATTTAAACTTGAAGAGAAATGTTTGGAAAAAGGATGTATTTAAATAAATACTTTTTGAATAACGTTTATGTCAATATATGGAACATGCCCTAATATCAGCTAAATAAGGGAAGTTACTACCTACGCGAAGTTCTGTTGCGTTAATCGAATTGGATTGAGTTAAGTTAAATCCAAGTCAGTTGAGAAGAGATGGGATTAAGAGAGTTGAATTGGGCTGGGCTGGGCTGGGCTGGGCTGGGCTGGGCTGGGCTGGGCTGGGCTGGGCTGGGCTGGGTCGGGCTGGGCAGGGCTGGGTCGAGCGAAGGCGAGCCGCGTGCTAAAGCGAGCGCCTGCCTCGTTGCAGTGAGCGAGGAGAAGAAGCTGCTGGTGCTGCTGAACCCCAAGAGCGGGCCGGGCAAGGCGCGCGAGATGTTCCAGCAGCGCGTGGTGCCCGTGCTGGCGGAGGCCGAGCTGCCTTACGACCTGTACGTGACCAAGCACGCCAACTACGCGCGCGACTTCGTGCGCACCAAGGACATCTACCAGTGGCGCGGCGTCGTCGTCGTGGGCGGCGACGGCATCGTCTTCGAGGTGAGTCCTTTCGCGGTGGCAGCCTCGAACGCCTTCGGTTGGAATTCCCTAACAACACGTAATTTTTAGTCTTTTTTTTTCAATATGCGGCGGTGGTGTAACGGTTAGCGTATCGGGCTGTTTCACCAAAGTTTGCGGGTTCAAACCCATTCGAAGCCGTGGATTTTTAAGGGCGAAAAAATCCTTCGTACGCCTTCCTTCGGAGGGGAAGTAAAGCCGGATGTCCCATGTTAGTGAATTTACTGCATGTAAAATATCCTCAAGCCTAAATGAAGCCTCTGAGCTAAATTCAAATTGTGTTTCGTCGCCCAAGTAATACCTTCTTTCGCCCCTAGTAGGTGCAAGGAGCGTAACGAAATTTGCGTGGTTAGACGGAGAGCAGGCCTCATGGCGTGAGTCTCGCCAGGTAAAATAAGGTATCCATTCATTTATTCATTCATTCAATATAATTTGTGTTCATACTAGGAATGTGCTATTAACAGCTAAACTGTTATTTCTTAATAGTTAACTTTTCGAAACTGTTACGCGAAATAAGTTATTTCGTTTATGCTGTTATTGTCTGTTATCGGTTGAAATGCATACAACTGCAACCTACTGAGCCGAGGGAGTCAGTCATCCAATCTGGAGATTGTGACACATCACAATGTGTGATAGTTCAAGGAAGAAATTTATTTAATGAAAGGTGTGAATCATAAAGAATGTAAATTTTCATGATTGAAGCTTTGGTTGCGGGGCGACCGATAACAACAAATGAAGACTTGGCCGCGAATGCGTAGAAGGCGGAAGCACAGGATGTCAAGCATGCGTCACTGGATATCCAGGTTTCCATGGCATTAAATGTACTGCTCAGTAGGACAAATTTAATCTACTATTGGCAAAGTGACTCGCTGGCTTTGCACGTCGGAAACAGGGAGCTCCGATCATATTAGAGAGGGTGCATGTATGTGGACCGCATCGTGGTGCGCAATATAGCATCGTTTGGAGGAAGGTGATTTTTATAGACAACTAGAGGACCCGGCAATGTTTCGCTATTGCAGGTATTTTACTTTATGTTATTGCAATGTGTTACACGTCACGCTACTGGACACGTAATTGTTAATCACGTTTTACACTACGTTACTTCCGCAAAAAGTTTACAAGATGAAAGACTTTCTCGGGTTTGTTCTAGGCCCTGGTTTGGACATGGTTGTTAAGTACCCTATTGTTAAAACGTTCTCCCTAAAGTTTGGGCATGCATTTGCTGGAACACCGTTTTGGGAAAATTCGATTTACTTGTCCGAGAAAACGTTGAAGTAACAATTCCGGTCGATATTTCACAATCGCAGGGGCAGAATATGCAGCGAAGACGGGATTAATACTTGAGTGCGCGGTGGGTTGCATAGAGCGTCTGTTCAGGGGCACTAGAGTAAGCTTAAATGAATAAAATTAACAATAACGCCCCCATTTTGCGTCTATGTGCGACAGTCATGCGCACATTCCCATTGTACTAGGCCTACGTTCTTCGCGCAAGTTTTATCGCAATGAACGACACGATTTTTATACATTAGGTTAACGGAAAAATTGGCCTGGAGTTAATACACAAAATATCAAGAACAATACTACGACGTCGAATATTCAAGACAAAATCTATGAGGAATATGCCTGAGTCAAATTTCTTTTTAAATCGTTCAAATGTATGCTCAAACATTAAGCGACATTTTTTGGGGGTAAATAGGGAATCGAAATTCTAGTGTTATGTATTAGATTAGTTGTTAGGTTTAAATGATTAAAATTTTATTCTGTTAAAGTAGGTATAATACGTATTAGTAAATTAGGGTTTTGATTTTTTTTTGTATCGTGATGTTTTTTCTTTTGATATTATGTATAATGTAGTGAAATGATTGATCAAAAATGATTTTATTTTTGATGTTCCACGTGTGGTTTTTCTTCAAGGAAAGTTACTTTCAGACGTTATCTGGAGAACCCCATTAGCGTATGCTGTGGTTACCACCGACCTATATCTTCCACTTCTTATATTACTTCAGAGATTCACGACAATACTTCAGAGATTTGTCGGTACAATGCAAGCTTTATACCAAAATTTTAACGTAGATTGGGTAAGTGTTCCCTTCTACATCCAGCTGGTGACCTAGAAAGGACACTACATTTAAATTGCAGTTCGGTATTGGGCGGGTGGAGCACTCGAGCGAGAGTTGCAGGTCACCAACGACCGATCCGTTTTTTGCAAGGCAAATCATCCCGGCAACTGCAAGAGGTAGTATGTACTCGACGCGCAGATGCGCCCAGTCAAAAGAGTTCTGTCGCGGAGGCAAAATGTTTTGAGAAGGCGCCACGTCGCAACCGTTGGCGGTTTGAGGAAGGAAGGAATCGATGCACAGATGCGCGCGGCCAACACCCATTTTCTTAGCTTTTGCAGGGAAACAAAGGCTCCCAATACGACCACCGAATAAAAAAAAGCATTATTGAAAAGCGACCGCGACGTAGTCGTTCACGATGAGAAGCGAGACATTCGACGGGCAGGTGCAGGGAACGTTAGGCCTCCATGCCAAAAATACCAAGAAAAAATATAAACGTATCGTATTGACGGGTGCAAAAGAACGTCGCGTCATTCTCGATGTTTCAAATTTTGGGCAATCAGGAATCGGCCGTCACATAGGAAAAGGGGAATTTTTTTTATTCGAGGGCAGAATCCCTAAGGAGATTGGAAAAGCAACTCGGGCGAGAAGGTCGCCAAAACAGATGCTTTGCTCGGACGAGGCAGTCGCGACTTAGAAATCTCCCAGCGAAGCAGCCGCCAATATATCTCGCGTGCGAAGTAATAGCGACATCGCGTAGAGCAGATGCTCTTGCATTTGAAGGCTATCGCGGATCGGAGGAATGACTGTCATTGACAGAAGTACGGGCTCCATAAATGCCTCGCGGCCAGACGCCCGCCTTACCGAATTTGGCACCATAATCGTAGGCGTGGCCTTCATCGCCGGCAGTGCGCTGGACGCATACTGCCGCCGTTTCGCTTGCGGACGAGGCGGGCGACAGTGGCGCCTGCGACCGCGCTGATCACTAGAGACCGGATTTTTATGTAATTACATTTTTTTTGTCTTCCTACTTACCGTTCTCAAATTTGTATTATTGGCGAATCGGCCCCGTCCTAACTCTACTCCGATGAGTAAACATTTTTTGATAAGTTTCGATTCATAAGTAGCGCAAATAATGTTCTCGCACCAGTCCAGAAAAAATCTCGAACACACGTGAACATAGCGGAATCTTCGGAATTGTGTATGTTATGTTAACGAGGGTAAGGAGATGCTCGTGATAGGTTTCGAGTTTTGTTTCCACACACGTTTAAGGGGAAACACAATGGGCAAAATTTATGAATATATATACTTTTTTAAATTATGAATTAATGTAAATTATTAATATGTAAAAATTAATGTAAAAATTAATTAGTAATATGTAAAAATTAATGTGTAAATTATTAATAGAAGGATGCTCAAATTTTTACAGAGTATGCAGCACACCAGTTTATAGACTTAAAGGGACGAATTTACAAAATGTTAAATACTTAAGACAATATTATTATAAGTGTTAGTATTTTCCACAACAAAGCCAATTACAGCCGATCTGGTGGCAGAGATCGCTTAGACAGTAGTGTTGTAGCGACCTCAGACCGAAGGCTCGCGAGTTCGAGTCTTGCCTCGGGCATGGTTGTATTTGTGTTCGTCCTTTCAACCCGTATCACAATATCGTTTCATCTTCATAGTTACCATACCGTTAACTCCAGTAGTGGTCGCTAATAACCTAGATGTTGATGCGACGTTAAATAACAAAAAAAGATCCGATTACAATAGACAAGTTTATATTTTAAAAAACTAGTAAAATTGTTTAAAAATGGCGTCGTTAATACAAATAAGGTCTCCGCTCACATACAGTTTCAAGACCGTAAATTAAATAGTTTCTGAGAAAATGTTCCTTACGTTAACATTGGCAAGATATGCCATTCCGGCTTCCCCTAAATGTGGTTTCCAAAGTTGGTACTTCTGTAAAAGGACATACAAATGTTTATTGAAAACAAAAGTGGGTCGATTTTAATCGAACAATATGACACTAAGCAGACCATGGTAAATGTGGAAATCACTTCTAAGAAGGAAAACGGAACGGGTTGCAGTCGGACTATGCCGTTTTGGGAAGGTAGGTAATCGCCTTCCGCGGGATGCAGTTAGTATACCCCCCAGAGATGCCCCGCAACAAACCTGCTACCCTCCCGAGCCAACTCCGAAGGCTCAGCTGTTTGCGAGGAGAGTCAACCTCGTAACGTGAGAGATAATAACATAAATAACAATACCTACCCTCACGGCGGGATACCAACCAGCTCGTGCATGGCAGCTGGTCCTTAACGGCTCTAAGACGACGCCCTACCCAGGAAAACCAGCCTCGAGAAAAGTTGCAGAAAGTATCAGACTTTCAATAAATCGACTCGTTTAATTTCTCTACACCACCAGCGCAATTTGTGAGGGCGAATTGAGTTTCATGTGTTCGCTGTGAATGGGTCGCATCGGGGACTACCGGGAGTCTGTCCGTAGCTGGTGCATGCAACGCAGTGGAAGCTAGAGAAAGATTGGGGTGCTGGGAATTGGATGGGGGCAGCGTGCTGCTATTAGAGTTTTGTTTGGCAGTCTGCTGCTATTAACTTGGCTAATGATACCGACCCTTACCATTTGATTTCATAAATTAGTTTTCTTCGCGGGAAATATTTTTTTTAATTTTCTTACTTTCGCGTGAGCACAATTGTATCTTTTTTTATCAACGTAAAAGTTGTCTTAGACAAGGATTAAAATTCTGATGCGTGCAAATCAGTTATACCCAACAAGCTGTAAGTTTCCTCGTTCAAGAAATATTTTGAAGAGGTAAAATATGTATGATGGTTGAGACATAAAAAGCATGAGCACGTGTAAAGAAATGTTCAGTAACTATCTTTTCTTTGCGCTTTCTTATCCATCATCGTCAATTTAGTTTGAATTAAATGTGTTTTCTTCAGATTTCACTTGTTTTTGTTAATGCATCCCCACACTTATCCAGCTCCCAGTAGGTATGGAAATAAGCTCGGCAAGCAACCTCTCATCGTCAGATTATCATATTTTTTAATTTTACAACGCCTAAAAGAGCGTATTTCAACATTAATGCCAGTTTGTGCTTATTTTGCTTTTAAGAACCTAAAAGAGACTTATTTGCCTAAATTTCTTCCGCCTGTGGCTGCTTTTAACTTTTTTCTTCTGTGTCGCCACAACAGACGAGGATGATATTAATTTTAAGTTGCGTTAATCTGTAAGATAGCGAAAAATATACAGGACAAGGATTTTGTGATAAGTCTCCATGCCACTACTTCCTGACTTCGTGTAAAAGCTTGCCCCTGCTCTTAAGATAAAGAGATTGAACTTCCAAGAAAGAAAAGTGATCTTGACCGATAAAAGACATTTACTTTTTCTTGAAAACTTGGAGAAAGTATTAAGTTATTTATTGTGAGGTAAAATACGGTGCGAATAATTCAAACTAGAGGATAAACAAACCTGTTTATAAATAGTATTATCGCGGTCTACTTATAAGATTGGACTCCATAAAATGAATCAAAAAACTCTAACATTAAAATAGGTTCTTCTGTAATTCATATTTATTATTTCATGTATTAAACAAGTTATTACATTAAACACTACACAAACTCAACAAATTGTTTAGTGTTTTAAGCTCATCGTGGAAATTGTAATATTTGGTCACTAAATACTTGTTATTAAAACTATTATTTAAAGTATTTCCAAAAGCTTTGTCTAGCTTAATCGTATTTTTTTATTTGTTGAAATAAATAAAATAACTTATTTAATTTCTTGATACGACTTCGCTTCTTTTTTGGAAGGGGAGAGGGGGCTACGTTTCAGCATTGCCCCGGGCCCAAAATTGTGTAGCTCCTGCTCGGTTTTCGTTTCAGCGAGAATCATTTCATGTGGTCCATTAAATATATGAGAATCAGTTTTCAGTCCTCCAGTTATATTTTTCGTTCTTGGAGAGCACATACATACGTTATCTTTCTCATTATCTGCTAAAAATTGTGAAATAGGATTTAGAAAGTAAGTTGCTGTTCAAGGAGCAGTTTCAAGATTGGTACCTGGAAGCTAAATTTAGTTTCGATAAGCCGAAGGTTAGAAAACTATTGAATGCCACCCTTCATAAATATGCACGGTTCAGATAATATACATTGACAACTGATGGAGGGTGAAGGTGTGTGAAAAGAAAAGAATACATAATGAAAAAAAACTAGTGATAAAGCAGCACAAACTTTATCGTCTTTAGTAATAGTTAAGTAATACTATTTATATTACAATTTCTATCCGAATGAACACATCTCAGTCAACATTTTTTGTAAAACTCGGTACAAATCGTAAAACATTTGTTGCAAAAACTAAATATTTTCAAGCAAATATCAACACAAGTTTGACAATTATTACTCCTTTTCATACGGGTAAATCATGTCCCAACAATAAGACTGAACTCACAAAAATTAGGCCCTGAGTCATTGTTGCATTCCAGTCTGATATTCCCTGAAGGCTGGCAATTTTCATTTCATATATTTCAAATAGGTTTTAAATAATTTCTAAAAGATTAATGTGTAAATGTATAACAAAAGGTCGAAAGTCAAACGAAGAAAGAAAAATGAAATAATGTACAAATTCTAACTTACGATGCATCCAACTGCAGTTACTTCACAATTGCACAATCTTCATAATTGCAGTTGTAGGAAAATGCCGAAATTTTTAATTTTTTTTAATTTTCGAAAAATTAGACACTTTAACGAATAAGAAACCTGCACCATTCTCTTAAGCGTTATATACGCTATTTGGGTAAAAATTTAAATAAAAAAAATTATGCCGTTTTTTAAGATAAAATGGTTTGAAGAAAATAAAAAATTGACTGTTTTCCACACAATTTCGCGAAAAATTGAACATGACGTTATTTTTAGATCTGTTTTTCATGAACATATTTAATTAAGAAAAATGTTTGCCTTCATAATTGTAGTTGTTGGAAAACGACGAAAACATTTTGAATTTTTTGAATTTTTTCAATTTTCGAAAGATCAGGGGTTCCAACCAACATGAGACCTGCACTATTCTTTTAAACGTCCTTCAGACTATCCAAAAACAAAATTTAATAAAAAACGATGGAGTCTTTGAGAAAAAATGCTTAAACAAAATTAAAAATTACCTATACTACAGGAAAATTTCGCGAAAAATGCTCAAATTTTCGAAAAATTGTAAATGACTTTATTTCAAAATCTATCTTTAAGGAACAGATTTTATTAGACTATTTATTTGTATCTCTATTTTCAATATTTTATTTGTAGGAAGACACCGATTTTTTTTTAATTTTTGCAACTTTCGAAAAATTAGTTTCCAACGAAAATGAGACCTGTACCATTCTTTTAAACGTTGTTTACACTATCCAACAACAAAATTTAATAAAAAACCGTAGGAGAATATTTTTGAAAAATTTTGAAAGTGTTCATCGTTTTTTATGAAATTTTGTTGTTGGATAGTGTGAAGGACGTTTAAAAGGATGGTGGTCTCATGTTCGTTAAAACCCCTGAAATTTCGAAAATTGCAAAAGTTCAAAATTTGTTCGGGGTCTTCCTACAACTACAATATTAGAGACCGGATGAAGCTAATGCTGGTGACCCGAGTGCGCAGATTGAATGGTTTTGTCTATGAACTCCTGGACCTAAGGAGTTATGTATACGGTTCTGTAAGTGTATCGGATAACAGGAAGCTAAATGAAACCTACTCCGACAAATTATTGTTAATCTACCAATAAGACGTTCATATAATTATTGAAACTTCTCACTGCTTGAAAAATGTGGAAAGTGTGAATAAGTAGTTGCGTGTTGTTGGTGTCTAACAGGTGTTCAACGGGATGTTCGAACGGCCGGACTGGGAGAGAGCGGTGAAGGAAGTGCCTGTCGGAGTCATCCCTTGCGGATCTGGCAATGGACTGGCGAAGACCATTGCATACGCCATGGAGTAAGTTGTTGGAAATGAAATGAATGTGCACTTTAAACTCTGATGTTTTTATTCCACTTCATCAATATAAGTGATATCATTTTGCAGAGAACCGTACGATCAGAATCCTGTCCTCATATCAACTCTGAATATTGTTAAATGCCGCAGCATGCCAATGGACCTTGTCCGCGTAGAGACAAAAACGCAGGTAATTTGAAGATAAAATTTCAAAAATTTGAATTATATTTTTATTACGCATTAGATGTTAGTTTTATTAAGTTGTCTAATATAAAGTTTTTCAAGACGTGCATCTGAGGGTCTTGAATGGATTATTTGCTAAAATGAATAAATACATTTGAATATTGATGCAGTAAATGTAATTATGTAAAACATACGGGTATTTAACTCGGTATTACTGTCATCGTCTTTGTACTTAATTTCCTATTACGCTCGAGAATAGTTATTGATTGAGATTTTTCAGGTCAAAGAAAGAAACACAATAAAAAAAACTCCACATCGAAGATACGCGACCTTGACTGTGACGCAATAGGGTTACTGTAGCCAAATTTCAAAGGTATTAAAAGACGTCATAACATAGAATGTATATAACTTAATTTTGTATGTTATTTAGCTGCACATTTGATAAAACTCATTTGAATTCCATTAATATCTGAAAGAAAATAACCTTTGTATTGTGTACGTGCTACTACTACTCGCGCATCTTTCCTTGAACGATGGATTGAAGAAATGCGGGTGGAGTGGGGGTATTAGTTACAAAGTCGGTCACTAGAGTTTTTACAGTAATGCCAACGTGTGAAAAATCTAAGTCAAACCCACTACGTGTGCGGCCAGGCCATCGCTCTGGGTGGGCAACAGCAGAGACACTAGATAGAAGTTTTAGGTGCCTCCCATGAAGGAACTGGACCAGATCCAGTCATTTATTTAGATAATGGTAATAAAGTTGAAAAGAAATTCTCGACAAAGAAAGCAACTAGCTTCTGTTTCACGCCAACGAAGTTTTAATGCTTGGAATGTTGTCATCAGTGCTCGTTGCGAGCTTTCACCTTCAACTGCTTATTGCTCAAGGAAGGGGGAAGCAAGGCCATCGTTCAAGAAAAGTTAGGCGAGTAGTACGTTGGTTTGGATTCCTAATTTTCTACTATCGCTTGCGAAACCACGAGCTTTTTTTTTCGAACGGTGAGTCCTCGTGACGAAATTCTGATAAGGGAAGTGTAGATTAGCGCGAAAATTTGTGGATATAATCTCAAGAGGTAGGAGAACAAAACAGATTTTTTTACCAATGTACCCACGTCCGAAGAAAAAACTCGTGTGAAATTGTCTTCGCAACCTTGGACGATTCTTCGACAACCCTCAATCCGGAGAAGAGTCGCATTGAATAAATTGCTAGCACTTAGAACCTTCGTGTCCATACGATTGGAGCGAAATTGCAAAGGGCAGGCATGACGCTCTCTCCGAGGACGAGGCGTCGTTGATTTACTTATGAGGCGGATATACGAAATAAATCGAAAAAAATACGGAATAAATCGCTAGCACTTAGAACCTTCGTGTCCATACGATTGGAGCGAAATTGCAAGGGGCAGGCATGACGCTCTCTCTGAGGACGGGGCGTCGTTGATTTACTTATGAGGCGGATATACGAAGTACAATATCATCTCGCTTTCGACGGACAGATTTTTGTCTGAATGTACGCCATGCCGAAAAAAATATTTGTGAGCGGGTGTTTACGGTTGAGTATCGAGTGTCAGTAGACCAGTGAATATTCAATATTTTAGCAACAATAAAGCTAACATTTAGCAATCGAGTTGCAATTCATGCCAAAATTGCTGTTTTGGGATGTTCAACTCGGGCACAATGTGCGGGCCCTCCCTAGCTATTTTGGTGATTTTTTTTAAAAATAAAAACTGTTAATTTTTGCAAAATTGTTAATCCACTGTTTTCACCTCTTGGGACATCGGGGAACCATTCCCACATGAGATTGACAAAAGTTTGGGGATTGACAAAAGTTTGGGGTTGTTTATAATTTTGTCAATGTTGCCATTTTTGTCACCTCGAAGGACATGTAAACAAGATACAAACTCGCCATCGGATCGGCGCTATCAATTTTCGTTTTTGAGAAACGTAATTGTTTATAAGAAATTTGTATCTCGGTCCCCCAATTCTTCTGTACTCAGATCATTCTCTTTTCGGCCATACCTATAACAAAAAGACGATTTGCAATGTTTCGCATCGTTTGCTTGTTACATATGCTTATGGTTGAGTGTGAGGGCGAATATCGTCGGGCATATGTCGTGGCTAAAAGGTACCTCGGAGCAAAGTGTTTGTTATAAACTTTTCTCGAAGAAACAAATACGCGCGTTTATTGGTGGTATCGCGGGCTTATGGTATTATCAATTTCCATCCAACGGCAAGTTCGTGAAAATTGTTGCAAACTAACTACGACGCTTTACTGCCAAGGGCAGGTTGAGCTATCGAATGGTCGAACTTTCTTTAGTTTTCCAAAGATCACGATTCGCGGACCCAGCAACAGGAAAATTGAATATTTGTGGATTGGTAAATGTTAGTTTAATTCTTGCGAAATGTTATTGTCGATAAAATGTTAAAAATATTTCGTCTATTGATGCTAATACTTGACCGAAAACTCCCGCTTATGAATATATCTTCCGCCTAGCAAAATATGGACGGCGACAGCGGGATGTCATTTTCAACCCGTAAGTAAACAAACGAGGCCTCCGCCCCAGGAAAGGTTCTTCCTCGCCACCTTGCAATTTCGCGCCAATCATATAGATACAACAAAACTTGTCTAGTTCGGAATCGATCGGATCCCAAAAAAAGGACATGAAAAAACGTTCCGTTTCCGCGTTGGGGAGGTTCCGTTTTATGCTGTGTAAAATTAACTTCAGCCGACCTGGATGGCCGAGGTGGCTAAGAGCGAGTACCGACTCAGCGCTTCGGCCCGAAGGGTCGCGGGTTCGAGTCCCGTCTTGGGCATGGCTGTTTGTCCCTTGACTGTCTGTGTGTTGTCGCGGAGGGCCTCGCGTTCTGCTGACCCCAGATCAGAGGAGTCCGCAAGTGTTTGTCTAGTGTATGGTCAAATATGCGTCCCTTCGGGACGTAAAGGGCAACCGGCTGTCGGCTGGATAAAAGCCCTAGGAAAAAAAATTAACTTCATAGGTATAATAAATTTTCCGGTCAAGGCGGGTTTCCGGCATATACACTTTCCTATATAGACCAACTTTACTGTATTACGGTTTTAGTAAGTGTTAGCAATTGGCCAAAGTGCCACTCCCCCGTATCGGGGTTTGTCCTAGAATTTAAAATATGACCTTTTTTTCTTGGGGCAAGAGAAAATGCGAATGTGGTATTGCGAATGTGGTAGTAAACTTAGTCAATGTAAACCTAATTAATTATAAATGAAGGGATTGTTTCAATTTGAACCAAAAATTTAAGTAATCTTTACTTCTTTCATTAGTTGGAGTCGTCTTGTTGTTGCGTTGTTGATTGATAAGCGATTTTTTTATCGGCTTAACGATTAGTATCATCAAATCTTCCGCTAGAGTCTGAAATCGTCTCCATTCGTGTAAAATTGTTCGTAAAGGCGACGTAATCTTAAATATTTTTTTAAATACCAGAAGTATTTCAGCAGAAGAAGAATCTGTTCGCTGTGTGGAACACGAGCCAAAAGAGTAATCCGCGCCCCCTGTCCCTGGCCGCCCGCTCCGTGGCCGTGTCCTGTTGTGCTTGCAGATCCTGTTCTCGTTCCTGTCCGTGGGCTGGGGCTTCCTGTCCGACATCGACATAGAGTCGGAGCGGCTACGCGCCATCGGCGGCCAGCGCTTCACCATCTGGAGCGTCGCGCGCCTCATAGGTGAGGCCCTCTCCCCCCCTCCTCCTCCTCCACGATCCCCCCCATAGTGTTGAGAAAGGGCTGATATACTCTGAAAATCTTTTGACGGACAATCGAAATGAAAATAGAAATAAAATAAACTAATGGTGCCACAGAAATGCACAATCTTTCTCATACTACGTACATACTCTGTTGTTTGGTGTAGCCTTTTGTTTTTGCCCTCCCCTCTCCATCCTCTTCCCAGCTGCCCTCTATTGGCACTTAAAAGATTTTTTCATATATTTTTTATTTATTCAGTCCCCTAATAGTAGAATTGAAATTCGACCTTAAAATTGTAATAGAAGAGTAAAACCTGGTCTTATATGCAAATTTTCATTGAAAAATTAGAAGCCATATTTTCGTTTGAGTCTTCTGAAAATGCGAAAATTCGAGCTCTTGAGGAAACGTTTGACTGAGAAACTTCATAAGAAATCATTTGAAGTACCCATTAATGCAATAATGTATTAAAAGAACCTGTAATGTCAAAATTAAAGACGTGAGAGATTTTTTTTAAAACGTGTAAAAAGAACAACAAAATCTGAAAATGTGTTAGTGATATATAAATATATGAGAAGTTTAAAGAAAAAATTGGGAGCGGTTTTTTTAGAACATGACATTCGGACGTTTCTGAAAATTCTTAATTTTGAACTTATTTTCACGGAAAACTGGAGTTTTCTTGAAACTTAATGAAAAATCGTTTGTAGTATTTGTACTCACAAATATAATCGGACGGACGGACGTTTTGAAGAACTTTTTCATTCCGTAACTCTAAAACGTGTATTTCCGTTGAAATCTCGAATTAGATTTTCCGCCGCATTGCATAACTTTGCCTAAACTACGTATATTACTCATCCTCCACCATAATACATTTGTAATAAATATAAAGAAATAAATTATTTAAATACACGCTTATACGAGAAATTAAGTTTCAAGAAAGTAATTGGAGCAATTTTTCAGAAAATTTTTGTTTTAAATTTTTTTATTGCCGCTCAAACTTCATTCAGAATTGTGCGAAATCTTCTAATATTTTCGAAAAAATAATCGCGCCAATAATTAAATAACTAATAATTGTGAATAGCAAATTTTGTTTGAAGAGATGTCTCTATCTTCAATATTGTAGTTGTAAGAAAGAATAAAAAAATCATACTTTTGCAATTTTCGAAAATTGAGTTAACTGTGGAAATGTCACCTATGCCATCTTCATAAGTGTATTTCAGTCTCGTCTTACAAGAAATTAAAAGAAAAAAATTTAAACAATTTTTTAGAAAAATGTTCAAAAGCAGGCGCTTTATGTGAAGTACCCCCAAAATTTAAAGAAGTATTTTCAAAATGAGGGTAAGATCTGGGTTTTGCATAAAACATTTTTTAATTCCTATCAATTATTTGTTCATGTTTATTTTTGGTAGTTTGCGTAATTCAATTACGGCTTAACAGTTCTGATTGACTCCATGTTACTCTTTGAATATGTTATATTATACAGTATCTCAGTGGGGTAGATCTTCGCGAATTTTTGGCTATCATGTCAGTATCTTAAGTTTTTTATATTTAACGTGCAAATGTTTCACTTGTTTAACATTCTTTTACTTCCAAACAGGGCCAATGTTTCTTCAAAATTTAACGGCTATTGGTACGTGAGAAGGTCAATATTCGGCGACAATTTTTACTACAATTTGTGATATTCTAGTCTTATACGAGTGCACTGCATTATAAAGGATAGGTATACAAAAGTTAAGAATGTTATTAATTCAATAAAATATACGTTTCGCAGCATTTCTTAAAATAACAGAGCCGAATAATTCTTGAAGCTGATTGCCGAATGAAATACATTTGAATAACCTTGAACATTGTAGTGTGAGAGTACACTGAGAAACAAACGCCAATGTTAAGAGATGGACAAGGGGAAACTGCGCCGTAAAAGCTGAGGGTGTCCAAACCAAACCAAATGCATTAATGCTCTATGCAATTATTGAGATTCTGTGAATCCCCTGTGGCCTTTTTTGTTTTTAATAGTTTTGTTTGTGTTTTTAAGTGTATTTCCTTAAATATGCATGCCAAATGTCAGTCATGGTTTGAAAATCACCAATAAATCAAATCTCTGCTGCGTTGTTCATTGATTTATCAGTAATTTCCAAACAACCCATGGTATTATTTATGATCATTTGCTTTCTGCTTCATCGGACGGAGTGAATATTCGTTTTGCTCCTTGACGTGAGTGCGTGGGTGCAGGTCTGCGGACGTACCGTGGGAAGCTGTGGTACCTTCCCCTGGAGGGCTACAAATCGCAGGGCGGCACGCCGCCCGCGCCCGCCTTCCTCACGCGCAGCACCAGCCACTGCCCCACGCTGGGCGCCAAGGGCGACGACGGCCTGGGCGACGCGCACGCCCACGCGCACGCCGCGCTCACGCCCGTGCACAGCAGCCTCAGCTTCCACGACTGTATCACGCCCGACGGCGACCGCAACGGCGACGCCGACGCCGTCATCTCGGAGTCGCTCAGCCTGGAGACGGCGCTCGGCCAGGTGAGAGCTGCCTCGCTTGAATGCGCTTACGACGAAATGGTGCCACTAGAGCTTCTGACCAGGCCGTCCTAGAGTTAAGAGTCCCGAGGGTGGCGGATTTTCGACAGCTAGATCGATTGATTACTAGTGATTCCGGGCGCGTCAACCGCTAAGGTAATTAGCCCTGTAAGTGTAGTGCACGTGTTTTGTTCGTCGGTGATCTTCCCCCACTGGATGGTGAGATCCGGTGCCGACCTCCTATCGGGCAACGGTGTTTTCCCAACCTGGTATCTCACCAGCGTGGCACCGCCCCATTCGGAGCAAGCTCTAAGCTCCCGACCGCTCTCTCAGCATGTGTGGTAGTGTAGTGCATGTGAGTGTTAGTGTGTGTGTGTGTGTGTGTGTGTGTGTGTGTGTGTGTGTGTGTGTGTGACGGGTAGGACAAGGAATGGGAACGAAAGATGGCGCGCGGTCCGTTTGGTAGGGTACTGCTCCGACATTCACTTCGTATTGATCAGAGAAACAACGGAAAATGCTGATCAAAGTAGCCGCCAACTAGAATTATCTTCCAGGCAGCGACATACCTATCTGGCTGGTGTCGAAAAATCCTGCCGCCGTCGTGATTGTAACCCCAGGACCTCACCTGGCCAGAGTCACTGCAATGACATCAGTTAATGCCCAGAGCCACCTCTCCCGGTGACACTAGCTACATAGCTAGGTTGAGTTTAGACGATGTCTGGGTGAAGAATTCTAGCGGCCAGTTGCTCTGTTCGATAGTTTGCCGTGGTTTCTCCAATCAGTACGAGGCGAATGCCGGAGCAGTACTTTGACAAACGGGTCATGGACTGCATACAATCTCCCTCCCCTCATCCCCTTACACACCTGCACTATAAATGTCGGGAACTTTGCGGCGCTCCACTGGCGGAGAGCGAAACCCCATAGTCCGACGTGTGGGTCGGCGCCATGACATAACATGCACTGCATCTACGGGACTAATTACAGTAGTACTTGACGCTGCCAGGAACAAAATAATCAGTCGAATTAAAACTGGGCTAGATACTCCCTACGGGAGGGAATAAAGAGATTGGGCGAACTCGGTGTCCGCAGATGCGGTTGTTACCTAGGTTCCGTAACACAAGAAGATTGTTAAAAATATATACATAACGTTTCAATACAATATTATATGATCCTCTTATGCTTCGTTTTTTAAATTGCCCATTGAGTATTTCATTGCAGAACAGATTTGTTAACATCGTTGTTACAAGTTTCCGAAGCAATTCTCTTTTATATAAGGATATCACTCTCCTCTTGGAGATAATCGAACAAAAACTAGAATGCACGCAATCATACAAGAGTCATTTCGAGTGCGATCATTTTAAGTGTTTCGTGGTAAATTTGTGCCAATGCACACTTTTACAGTCAGTTCTTGCTTCGGTAAAACGAAAACGCCTGACCTGCTGATGTTTATACGGGGCACGATCGCGTGTTCTCGAGCCTCGTGTACGTTCACATAGAAGTTCACTGTTCTAGATGCTTATATCCTAATAATACGTCAATAATGCTGTGCATTAAGTTCCCGCAGCTTCATTATGCGCAAGTTTTTTGAGCTCTCCTTTTGTTAATTGTGGAAGGAATAGAACCGGGGGCATTTTGTTAGCAACACAAAAAAAAAACATGAATCTGCAGTTCGTTTATCGATGCAAATACGTTTTCTCTAACTCGGAAGCGAAAATGGCCAGTGTTCAAATGTTGCTAACCTCGCTTTTTTTGAAACTTTTTTATCATTCAACTATTTATAGTTAAAATATTCGGAAGAGATTCTGGAGCTCAAGAAAACGTGCGCAGATGAAACTTTTCCCCTCATACGTCACTAGGGTAGCCATCTCTCGGGGTTTCAGAAATAATCTCCGGGCTCCGAGTTGATATGGAAAATCTTGGGGTTATACAATGAATTAAATTCGTTGTTAAACATACTACAGTATAAAATATTATGTACGAATTGTTCGGCAGACGTACGTGATTGGAAGAGCTTAAAAATATATTTTTCTGCGACTCATTCAGTTAATCCACACTATAGCGGATAAAAAAAACGTATTTCACATTAAAATTCTTTCTCTTTGGTGAGAATGTGTATTACATCTAATAATTTCAATGTACTAAAGTTAAAATTTAAAAAAATTAACGGTGCGGAAAATCACCCGGTTAAAAATCACCCGATCACGGGCTTCTAGAAGGAGGGCGCTCTGCACGGTTTAGGTGGCTCAGGGCATCAAGCGATGCCACTGCAGTGCATCTGTCCGGGAAGTCCTAGGGTTCTGGTCCCGACGGTGGCAGGATTTTCTTCACTAGCTAAAAAGCTAGGTCGAATTCAGTCGCTGTCTGGAAAAGAATTCTAGCGGCCAGCTACTCTGATCAGTGGATTTTCGTGGCATCTCCGATCAACACCAGGCGAATGCCAAAGCAGTATCCAAAGAAACAGACCGCGCGCTGTCATTTCTTCCTCTTCATTGTCGGATACTCACCCCTTACATACGTTTAAATTTACATGTACTACACTACCACACATGTAGACCACATGGTGTTTCATACATACAACACCACATTGACTTAGCTTCATCAGGGAGACAAGTCCCCGGGGTGGGCACCTATGCCTTTTCGGTTTCTATCCTCCCCCACTCCAACCCCCACCGACGCGCTAAACACCGACAGGCTGATGGCCGTATCCAGCCCGAACCCAGTTTGGCCTCACGACAACCCCCCTCCCATATAGTGCCTGGGTAAGGGCCGCCCTGCTAGTCAGAGCTCCTAGCTTTCCAGGCGAGAACTGGAGTCAAAACAATGCGCTACTCACACGCGCCAGGAAGAAGTTCCTTCCTTTTTTCTCAGTGTCCGACCACTGCCACAGCGAAGCCGAGAGCCCAACTGGGGACCACCTAAACTAAGGTCCAGGCAGCTCGGGGCCCCATCCCGTCTTCCCATTGCTTACCGCCAGCTATCGAAGTGGGGAACGCCAGAACGTGTCCAACCTGACGGGTGGAATCTAATTTCCCGCCGGACTTTAATGTGGGATCCGGAGTTCTTCGAAAAGCATCCTTCGCCCAATCCTGCTCAAAGGTCGGCGCGCCATAGGCCCAACTGGTGGTTAGCCGCACGAACCCGACTACCAGGAGCTTAGCATCACCTTCCCACTGCCTGCGCCTTGAGGCGAACGACGTGAGCGGCGCCGTGAGACTCAGGGTCCGGGTGGTCTTCTACGACACTCCACCAGAGACCACGACAACCTACGCCATCGTGATCCCCACCCCCACCCTGCGGGGACACTACCACACATGCCGGTAGACCGGTCGGGAGCTTAGAGCTTGTCCTGGCTGGGGGGTCGCCGAGCTGGTGCGAGATACCTGGTGAGGGAATACCCCGCGAGCCGACGGTAGATCGGCGCCGGATCTCTCCATCCAGTAGGGGAAGATCATCCTGACCTCCCTCGGTGAAAACATGCGGAACTCATCGTTAACCACAAAAACACTTCACACGCAGTAAATTCGATGGCACGGATGTAAATTTGCAATGGTTTCGTCAGAAAGTAGATCCTACCCGGGTCCATAGCCCAAGGGACGGTAACGGACCGCGGGGATCACTCCCAGCGGACCGGCTAAGAGGTGGACTAGGCCAGCTTGTCCTTATATCATTGACTTCCCCATCTAGCTAGATTTGTATGTAGATTAACTTAAAAGTGATGTCAAGGGGGGGAGAGGATAGAGGCGACGCCCAGGTGCTTCTGACCCTCGCCCAGCCCGGCTGCCGCTAGCATGCCACTTGTATTTTGTGACTGCAAAATAAACAAATTACGGAACTCATCAGCTTGGCAGTTGATGCGCCCGGAATCACTAATCAATCGAAACCTTCCCCATACAATTTGAACTGTTAATCCAGTGAAGTGGCTGTGGCTGTTAGTGAATGCCTTATTTTACGTGGCGAGACTCGGGCCATCAGGCCAGCTTTTCCATCTAACCACGCAAATTTTGCTACGCTCCTTTCACCACCTAGCGGAGAAGGGAGGTATTATCTTGGGCGACCGAACAGTCGGATCTTAATTTTGCTCAGAAGCTTCTTTTAGGCTCGAGTATCTTTTACATGCAGTAAATCTACTACATGGGACAGCCGGCTTTACTTCCCCTCCGAGGGAAGGCGTTCGAAGGATTTTTTCGCCCTTAAAAATCCACGGCTTCGATCGGGTTTGAACCCGCAAACTCGGGTACGCTGACCGTTATACCACCGTGGCTGTGCGCAGGCGCTGGACGACGTGGACGCGGAGAGCGAGAGCGAGGGTGGCGGCAGCGGGCAGCGGCCGCGCCTCGACAGCTACTACTCGGCCACGTCGCGGCGCAGCACCTACTTCTCCACGACGGGCTCCAGCTACCAGTCGCTGGTGGACTCGGCGTCGGCGGGCGGCAGCGGCAGCGAGATCGAGCCGCGCGGGCCCGCCAGCAGCGTGCGCATGTACGGCCCGCCCTCGCGTCTGCCCGCGCTCACGCAGCCCGCGCCGCCGCACTGGAAGGCCATTGACGGTGAGCACGGCCCGGTCCACACCTGTCCCCTCCCGCCACGACCCGAATGGATCATCAACTATCACCTTAAAATGAAAACGCAATTAAATGAAAACGCAATTAAATGAAAACGCAATTAAATGAAAACGCAATTAAATGAAAACGCAATTAAATGAACACGCAATTAAATGAACACGCAATTAAATGAACACGCAATTAAATGAACACGCAATTAAATGAACACGCAATTAAATGAACACGCAATTAAATGAACACGCAATTAAATGAACACGCAATTAAATGAACACGCAATTAAATGAACACGCAATTAAATGAACACGCAATTAAATGAACACGCAATTAAATGAACACGCAATTAAATGAACACGCAATTAAATGAACACGCAATTAAATGAACACGCAATTAAATGAACACGCAATTAAATGAACACGCAATTAAATGAACACGCAATTAAATGAACACGCAATTAAATGAACACGCAATTAAATGAACACGCAATTAAATGAACACGCAATTAAATGAACACGCAATTAAATGAACACGCAATTAAATGAACACGCAATTAAATGAACACGCAATTAAATGAAAAACTGCAGAAAATATGGTGCTAGTTCCATTTTCGGCGAGCTCTGCATTTACGAAAGTTGCCAAAAAAGTAACATTTCAAATCTACAAAATTGAAGATAGATTTTTTAAACGAAGTCTGTTCCAAAAAAATCATCTCTTTAAAGAAGGTTATGTAGAGTTTTTTTGAAAACGAGTAGTTTTCACGTAATTTGGACTTAAAAAACAATTTCTCAAAAATCGCTCCAAATTTATTTTTTTCCACGGATAAAAGAACGCTTAAAAGAATGGCGTGAGTCTCATTTTCGTTACTCTAAATTCCCAAAAAATTGCTAATTGAAAAATTGCGAGAAAGCATGTGCTTTTGTAGATTTACTAGTTGTATTGGTCATGCATTGAGACAATTAACAGTAATATAATTCATACGAAACAAAAAAGAACTTGGTGATGAAAATAGTGATTTTACTCCCGCAGTTTGCTATAAGCACTGTTATTAGGACAAGTTTTACACAAATAGAATAATTTTATTTCGAAAATTTCATCCTGGTGTATATTGCAATAATGAAGGTTCTTCCACATATACTCCTTCCAGAACGGCCAACTTTAAACAAAGAACTCATCAAATGTACATTTTGTACAAAAATATATCCACAAACCTAACATCAAATGAAAATAAATTATCCAAACATCATAATTAATGCATGCAATACCGTCAATAATTGACTGAACTTGTGTCCTTTCAATAACGCGCAAAATTCATAAAATGAAGTTGCAGCGTGTCGAACGAAGACAGAAAATTGGTATTTCTCTCGGACGCCACGCAGTGCTCGGCAACAAGACCCCAATCCACTGGTTGGCACCCGAAGGCCTAAGCGTACATAGGGCCAAAGGGTAACGCAGTAAGAGCCAAAAGCGTGAAATCTTGCAATGTTGGGTGAGCACCAGACATCAGAGAAAGCGCTTATCGATCACCCTTTGGTTTCAAAATGATTTTATGTTAATCAATATTGCTGCAATATCCAGAATATTGAATGCCATTAAAAGCAAAATGTATATTCCTAACATAATCGGAAATTGATCTTATCAGTTGTGCAACCTAAGCACGAGTCGCCACTGGTGTGTGTGTGTATATAGCTAATCTGTAACTTTCTTGTGATTTTGTTATATATAT
>BLKR01000594.1:42500-430450 GCA_011170035.1 Teleogryllus occipitalis | reverse complement strand
ATTGACTTCCCCATCTAGCTAGATTTGTATGTAGATTAACTTAAAAGCGATGTGAAGGTGGAGGACAGAGGATAGAGGCGACGCCCAGGTGCTTCTGACCCTCACCCAGCCCGGCTGCCGCTAACATGCCACGTGTATTTTGTGACTGCAAAATAAACAATTTACCGGAACTCATCAGCTTGGCAGTTGATGCGCCCGGAATCACTAATCAATCGAAACCTTCCCCATACAATTTGAACTGTTAATCCAGTGAAGTGGCTGTGGCTGTTAGTGAATGCCTTATTTTACGTGGCGAGACTCGGGCCATCAGGCCAGCTTTTCCATCTAACCACGCAAATTTTGCTACGCTCCTTTCACCACCTAGCGGAGAAGGGAGGTATTATCTTGGGCGACCGAACAGTCGGATCTTAATTTTGCTCAGAAGCTTCTTTTAGGCTCGAGTATCTTTTACATGCAGTAAATCTACTACATGGGACAGCCGGCTTTACTTCCCCTCCGAGGGAAGGCGTTCGAAGGATTTTTTCGCCCTTAAAAATCCACGGCTTCGATCGGGTTTGAACCCGCAAACTCGGGTACGCTGACCGTTATACCACCGTGGCTGTGCGCAGGCGCTGGACGACGTGGACGCGGAGAGCGAGAGCGAGGGTGGCGGCAGCGGGCAGCGGCCGCGCCTCGACAGCTACTACTCGGCCACGTCGCGGCGCAGCACCTACTTCTCCACGACGGGCTCCAGCTACCAGTCGCTGGTGGACTCGGCGTCGGCGGGCGGCAGCGGCAGCGAGATCGAGCCGCGCGGGCCCGCCAGCAGCGTGCGCATGTACGGCCCGCCCTCGCGTCTGCCCGCGCTCACGCAGCCCGCGCCGCCGCACTGGAAGGCCATTGACGGTGAGCACGGCCCGGTCCACACCTGTCCCCTCCCGCCACGACCCGAATGGATCATCAACTATCACCTTAAAATGAAAACGCAATTAAATGAAAACGCAATTAAATGAAAACGCAATTAAATGAAAACGCAATTAAATGAAAACGCAATTAAATGAACACGCAATTAAATGAACACGCAATTAAATGAACACGCAATTAAATGAACACGCAATTAAATGAACACGCAATTAAATGAACACGCAATTAAATGAACACGCAATTAAATGAACACGCAATTAAATGAACACGCAATTAAATGAACACGCAATTAAATGAACACGCAATTAAATGAACACGCAATTAAATGAACACGCAATTAAATGAACACGCAATTAAATGAACACGCAATTAAATGAACACGCAATTAAATGAACGACGCAATTAAATGAAAAACTGCAGAAAATATGGTGCTAGTTCCATTTTCGGCGAGCTCTGCATTTACGAAAGTTGCCAAAAAAGTAACATTTCAAATCTACAAAATTGAAGATAGATTTTTTAAACGAAGTCTGTTCCAAAAAAATCATCTCTTTAAAGAAGGTTATGTAGAGTTTTTTTGAAAACGAGTAGTTTTCACGTAATTTGGACTTAAAAAACAATTTCTCAAAAATCGCTCCAAATTTATTTTTTTCCACGGATAAAAGAACGCTTAAAAGAATGGCGTGAGTCTCATTTTCGTTACTCTAAATTCCCAAAAAATTGCTAATTGAAAAATTGCGAGAAAGCATGTGCTTTTGTAGATTTACTAGTTGTATTGGTCATGCATTGAGACAATTAACAGTAATATAATTCATACGAAACAAAAAAGAACTTGGTGATGAAAATAGTGATTTTACTCCCGCAGTTTGCTATAAGCACTGTTATTAGGACAAGTTTTACACAAATAGAATAATTTTATTTCGAAAATTTCATCCTGGTGTATATTGCAATAATGAAGGTTCTTCCACATATACTCCTTCCAGAACGGCCAACTTTAAACAAAGAACTCATCAAATGTACATTTTGTACAAAAATATATCCACAAACCTAACATCAAATGAAAATAAATTATCCAAACATCATAATTAATGCATGCAATACCGTCAATAATTGACTGAACTTGTGTCCTTTCAATAACGCGCAAAATTCATAAAATGAAGTTGCAGCGTGTCGAACGAAGACAGAAAATTGGTATTTCTCTCGGACGCCACGCAGTGCTCGGCAACAAGACCCCAATCCACTGGTTGGCACCCGAAGGCCTAAGCGTACATAGGGCCAAAGGGTAACGCAGTAAGAGCCAAAAGCGTGAAATCTTGCAATGTTGGGTGAGCACCAGACATCAGAGAAAGCGCTTATCGATCACCCTTTGGTTTCAAAATGATTTTATGTTAATCAATATTGCTGCAATATCCAGAATATTGAATGCCATTAAAAGCAAAATGTATATTCCTAACATAATCGGAAATTGATCTTATCAGTTGTGCAACCTAAGCACGAGTCGCCACTGGTGTGTGTGTGTATATAGCTAATCTGTAACTTTCTTGTGATTTTGTTATATATATATATATATATATATATATATATATATATATATATATATATATATATATATATATATACATAATATATTTTATTTAATATAATATTTATTTTAATTTTTGTTTCCAACTTCCACTGCAGTTTAGTGAAGTCTTGCATGTGCTGATGGGGCAAATTTTCTTGCTTACTTGTGAGAGGTCAAATTTTGATGTTGCTTATTTATTAATCTCTTCATGTGGATGGTAGTTGAAACAGCAATTAAAATTGCACATTTCCAGTGATTCCAGTGATAATTATAGTAAAATTATTTGTTTCAAAGTCTTGTCAAATTTTTTTAATACCATTTATTTTTTAACAGGTGAATTTGTTATGGTGCATGCTTCATATCAAACCCATTTGGGGTCCGATTGTCTATTTGCTCCAAATTCTAAATTAGCTGATGGCATCATTTGGCTCCTTGTAATTAGGGCTGGAATTACAAGAGCACAGTTATTGCAGGTGAGTAGGTCAGTTAACAAATAAAATAATCGTTTGAAAACTGTGTTTTGAATTACATTAATTCTTAATTGTTGTTTCAGTTTCTTCTTGGTCTTTCCTCTGGATCCCATCTCACTTGCCCGAGAGCAGAAATGATTCCTGTGACTGCCTTCAGACTAGAGCCGGAAGCAGGAACTGGCCACATGACTGTGGATGGAGAACTTGTTGACTATGGACCAATTCAGGCTGAACTTATGCCCTCATTGGCTAATGTGATGTCACGATGAAGGAATGGAGTTAGGTGAGCAGCTTTCATTGAACTTTAGAGGGTGCCTCACCTAGATCTGTGAAACTGACATTGTATAATGTTGGTTAAGGTATTACCAATTAACCTCAGGTTACAGTACTACATCAATACATCACCTTAAAGCAACAGGGATTTTTGTGAAACTTGATATGGACTTGTCAGGAAGGAAACCTTATTGTTTCATTTTTTGATGTTTTGTAGCCATATGTTATTGTGGTGTTTGGTTTCTGAAAGGAATGAGGACAAACATACAATACACTATTTTGTCATGTTGGGGAAAATTAAAATAATTTTCTCTTGTTGATTTTTATTAATTATGAAGAATTTTAAGGGAATTTAAAACAGGAATATTTTTATTCAGGCAGTGAGAGTTCTTTTATTCACTTTTTGTAATAGATTATGTTGTACTACTATTCTAATACAGTGCCTACAATTTGCTCTTGTATTTATGCAATGATTTTTAGAGGCTTTTTGTCAAAGTAGGTAGAAATTTCCAGGCAATCCTGTTGTTGAAGAAATTAATTTTTAATGAAAATCAGAATTTTTTAATGAAAATAGCATATAATGAAATCTTTCTTGACTGTTTAAGGTTTCAATGAGCTTCTGTTCTTATTGAATAGTTTATTGAATGAATTCAAAACAATTCTCTGTGCACTTATTTTGGTGATATGAATAATTGCACTGTAAATTTTCTGCTTTATCAAAATTTCTTGGATTTGTGCCAGAAGATTGAGATGATGATTGAATTATGTGTGAAGTAAATGCAATTCTGCAAGTTTTAATTTAAAAAAAGGTTCAATGTGGCTTATGAAGTGATTTGTTGATTGTATTGCATAAATGAAATATTTCATGTTCTTGCATCCTGGGATCATGTGGCTGCTACAAATTCCAGTGCCTGTTGTTAGTTCCGTTGTCCTCCCTTGCCATCAAGTCCAGCTCTTTCAGAAAATTTGTATATTAATTCCACCAACTCTCATTGTGCCATTTATTCTTAATATTTGATAATTTTATTTACAAAAGATGGTGATTTCATTCTTTCTTAAGCTACTTCAGGATCATTGTTGGTTATTTGTACATTTGAATTTTTCCACTGATACTATTAACGAAAGTGATTAAACATGTGCCAAATCAAAAACTTGAAATGTGCTTGAAATTAACGAGATTCATGTTCCTAGCTAGTAAAATATAATTGGCTCCTGACTTGCTTGTAATTACAGGATTAACCCTAATCCTGTTGTGGAATTACTTTAGTGCTTTTTTGTTGTTTTTTTCCTTCCTTGGTGCTTTATTGCTAACACATACTTTATTCTCTTCTTTTTGGTATCTAGTTGAAAGAAATTTGTGAAAAGCAAATAGTTCAATGAGATCGATTACTGCTTTTAAGCAGGGTTCTCAACCTTTATCTGGCAATAGTTTCCTTCCAACCTGTTGTTGTTTGAAACCACTTGTTGATATGTCATAAAATCTTTTAATGCCAAAACATAACAAATCTCATAACTTAATTGGAAAGCACAGAAAATACCAATTGTATATAGAGTAGATTCATTTTGCTGCGACACAATTTTTGGTGCTTTATTATTTTATTGATCATTTATATGAATTCCTAAACTTTTGAAGTACTTATTTTCAAAATGTAGAAAATGAAGATGTACAATTCATTCAACACATCAAATTCAGAAGATGGAAAAAAGAATTAAAAATTATATGAATCTACGTTTGTATTCTTTGTTTATGGAAGGTAAATTCTTTTTGTATAGGTCTTAAGTGAATAAATAATAATTTTTATTTTCACAGAAATAATTTTGTTCAGTGTAAGCTGAAGTTAATCAATTGCCTTTTCTTAGATGTGTTTCTCAAGTCTACAAAATTTTACTCTCCTCGGAACAATATTTAATATGCAATTACATTCCATCTCACAAAATCTTGTTTGTTCAAGTTTTGATACACATTGTAGTGTAATATTTTGAAGTATAAGGCAGTGGACAAAATCCAAATGCAAGAAGGGTTTTCTTCTACAGTAATATACTACCTTTTTGTAAGAAGTTTCAAGCACATTCAACTTTTTTAATCAGCTTCTTGGATTATATTTAATACTCAAATATAGTTAAATTTACGAATTAGATTCTAAAGCAAGAAAATAATGAATTTTATATTCCATCTTTGCCTACATCTATAATTCTTTGCTGGTGATAAGATGTATGTGTATATATATAATCTTATAAAATCATATTTTTCTGTTTTACCAATTTAGAATAATCAATTTTGCAAGGCAATTGTATGTTTAAGCACTAAATTGAACAGGTTTTTCACTACCTCACAAGATGAATGAAATCAACTTTTACAAAATTTTCCTTCTGTCAAAATAAATTGCTGTTAAGTTTTTATATTCTCATGTTCTTTAAAATATTTGTGATGGTTTTAAACTGGTGTTATTCTCTTCAGTTATAAATCATAGTGTCTGTTGCGTATTCCTTTTTCAGATACTAAACATTTACATAGTTAAGAGCAACTGGGTATAACAAACGGCAAAAATATTTATATCTTATTGTTCAGATTTAACAGCTCTGTGGCCTAGTATGCTTAGAACTGCAATGAAACATTGTTTCCTGTGTTATGGTGTATCTGATAGAGAAATTAAGAATTCAAGCTCTTTTTTTCTTCTCTTGACAGAATTTCAGCAACTTGTTAATGTAATGAAAAATTATTATATCGCTAATTGTACCTCCCTAAGCAGAGTTGAATGTTCACCAAGCTTGTTTGACTGATGTTACCTGATAGTATTTGATTTTTAAATAAGTGTAGAAAAATGTTACAATGAAGCAGTTTCTTTAAACAAAGTTTTTTAAGAAGCCTCTGCCTTTTTGGAGGCGATATAGCCGTTAGTATGGTATTGAAGACTTATAGAAACGACTGATTTGCATACCCTGTGGTGGAATTTTATGTATAGTGTATATAATAAAGATGTTTTTTAGTTTGAAATGGAGATAAATGTAAATAAAAGATTTTGTTATTAGGCACATTACTGGGAGTAATTGTATTGAACAGTATGTGTAAAATGTACAGTATTCTAACAAAATCTGACAGGTTGTTGCAAATAATACTATTATGTACAGTTTATGTAAAAAATTTGGTATTTGGAAGGTTGTGTATACTTGATTCATAATTAAAGTCTTGTTACAGATTTTGCTTAAATATTATAGTTTTAACCCAAATCCCAAAGCTTTATTTCAATTTTCCATGTAGGGTTATAGAGAAATGGCAGTGAAGTACTTGTTTTACTCTATTCTTAGTTGATACATTTTTGTTTAATTTAGAATAAAACCACAAAAATGGTTTTAATTGCTGACCAGAGAAACAAAACGCTAATATCCAAGCAAAGATTGAGACTTCCAAAAATATTTTTCATAATTATTGATACTATGAATTGTTGAAAAATAATATTGGGTATTCAAGAAGGTAAATTAGGCTACTCAAGTATTATTTTCAAAATACTGTTAGTAAGATTTTTCTGTTCATTATATATTTTCTGCTTTTGAATGCTCAATTATTGGTCTAAAAGTTAAAGTGTAATTGCTTAAATAGTTTTAAGTACTTGTGTGTATGCATTCTGACTCTTTATTCAATCTTTGAAATTATGCAATTAAAGGAAATCATTCCTGCATTAATTCAATTGATAAACCAGTGGTTATAAATTTACAAAAGATATATTAACAGCCAATTTGTTCATTATTTGTTTCCTGCAGGATATTTCAAGAACAATCACACAAATGTGTCAAAAAGAGTCGAGACATGCTCAAAATATTGCAAATTGCTTACATACAGTTCTGGAAATTAAAGAAACTTGTTCCTATTGTGTAATTTGTGATAAGCTTAATTGACATAATGTTGGCAGTTGCACACCCTGAACTAAATTCCTTGAAGTGATTTATTCTCTTCTTCATAAAAATTTCAAATTTTAGGAAAATTAATTTAACTAAATACCAAACTCCATTCACAACCAAAATAACTCCATCTGATATATAGTATTTTCAAGCAGAGTGCTTAAAATCCATCAACAGAGAATTCAAGATAAAAATATAATTGATAACTTTTAAAAATAATTTTTAACAGTAACACAAAATACCTGAAGTTATCTTATTTGTAAAAATTCTTGCAATCAATTTTCATTATTCGAATTTTGTATTTTGGAAGGGTAATTCCATTTTTGCCCCGACCTTTTTAGCTATCAAATTAATGCATTGTGATTTTTAATATTTAGTACAGGATGCACACACAAATTCACAGCTTTTCCCACTACATTGCCTGTAAATTACAATACTTAGGTAAGTATTTCATCTATACCTGAAACTTCGATTCTTAAATTTCTTTAATAAACAAGGAGCAAAATCCATTATTCAAAGGTCTCTTCTGTGCTTCAGTAATAAAATGCTCATTATGCTGGAGAACATCATCTCTAAAAATTTGTCTTCTTGCTCACAAAATTTATTAATCCTTTATTGGTCAAGTGGATGGGTTAGATTCCATCCTTACTTTTTTATTTACTCTGTAAAATCTCACAGCACATTGTGTTTTAAAACAGACCCACACGTGCAGACAGAGTGGTTACATTGCCCTTTTGCACAAAACCCAGGTTATCTGAGAGTGGAAATGTACATTTCAAGGAATGTCATCCTTGAGGAAGCATTGCATGTACTGTGTTCAATCAGAGAGCAACAGTAGACCACTCTCTTATCTATTTCTGTGCCCATTGCAAATCAATCTCACCACTCTGCACAAGAACAAATTTACATCTATCTGCTCTCCCTAACCTCTTGTATTTGACAAATGCCATGTATTATGTATTATAGTTTAATAGCAACAACTCTTTTCAAAAAATAGTCTACTTTTAGTCCACTTTTGGGCTTATTGATATAATGAAATCTTATATATTAAATATTTTTAAAACCAAGATTTGTGCCACTATAAACTTTTTCAAACTTTTAAAACGATTAATATAACATACTAAACAGGACTTGTCCATAATTTTCAAAATCAATTCGAAAAGTGTCCTGAATTGTCCATGCAAAAACATCTTTTTTTTTAAGAATGTATTAGGAGCACAGACAATTTGAGACTGGAGATCTATCTTTTTTACCAAGCATGTATAAAAAAAATTACTGCATTTATATGAAAATAAGTAAAACTGAATATAAGGGCCCCTGCACATGAGTGTTGCATTGACGTATGTCCTAGAATAACACTGTATCTTATGCGAAATGGCAGATGTGTGTTTTGGCCATTCTGCATAAGATGCAATGTTAATCTACGATGTGCATTACTTAAGATATGTCAAGTGCACACCAACGCTACTCTTGTGACACAGGCCTAAGACTACCTCCTAATTTAGAACAGGCGTCCTGAACTTAAGTGACTACTTCTTCCTAATTAGTCAAACTTGCAATTGTCTTTTTGTTGAGAATGTTAAAACATTGTTACCTGAGCTAACTTATGTCTGCCTAACTTATTTTCTTGCAAGTTAAAAAACATCTTAATCACGATTTTTGTTCCTACCACCTTCACATATATCATGGGTTTTTTCATTTCCATCTCTTACACAATGCAGATTCGCACTTTGCATGTGTCCTACCAAGTTTGCACAGCATCCATGTAGCAAAATCTTGGCAACATTTTTATACATTTTCAGGATGTGTTTCACTTACTGTAATGATAATACAATGCCATTTAGTTAGATTCTCTTTACTAGTCCAAAGATTGGTCTGAATCACCTTGCAAATTCGTGGAGGATACCAACAATACGTCCATAAATAGAATTAGGAATTATAAATACGTGTGATATTTACTGCCATTGTTTTGTAGATACAGAGTCTCTTCTTGGGAAGGAAAGGTAGCATAAAAATTATAAATCCTAACTGACTAGGCTTAATCAGCAAATATAATATGATCCTGAATTTTTAACGAGATATTTAGAGAAAAGAAAATTAATATTCGGATAACTACAATACCATGTAGGTGTCAACAAAAACTATCCACAACAAAGAACTTACGATTTGATAAGTTGTTTCATTTTTGTTCTACAAACAATTATACTCTCAAAGTGTTCAGCAACATTGCCTTCTACAATGCAATTTATGAAAAAATGAGTTAGTGAATAGGTCTTTGCAAAGAAACTACAAAATATAAAAAGTACAAAATAAACTTCTCACAAAGCCTGTATATCCACATAATTTTCTTTTATTCCATTTAAATATCAAAAAGTCCATAGTATATTATACACTTACCTCATAACAAATCAAAAGGTCATATAGCAAGGAGTTGCTTATTCCTCTTGATTAGTTTTGACAAAAATTGCTCTTTAAGGTATGATACTGCTGGCAGATAAAGGTAATAAGTTTGGATTGTCATTACCAAAATAGAATATCTGAACTCTTGAGTTAATGTGCTCTTGCCACGACCTCTTCAAATTAATTCTAGATATGAGCTTATTCATTTAAAAAATCAATTAACTTTTTCATGAAACTACAAAAATGAATAAGTTGTAACAAAGAGAAACAGAAAAATTGGAAAACAAACAGATCTGTCTGTACACATAAAAACAAATACAATAAAACAAATTACATCTTGATAAACTGCAATTTGCAGAAGCTCTTAGCTTGCACAATCTCTTAACTCCACAACAGCGATTGCAAACAAAAGCGCAGATGATCAGAATAGCTGCACAAACCATCAATGTCCTTCATCCACCTGCGCTGCTCCTGTCATTAAAATCTCACCACCATATTTCACAAAAAAAGTATTTCTACACTTCTATTCTATATATAGTCACTAAATTACATTAATAACAATCAAAATTATACATCACATTCAATTCAAATTAGGCATCACTTTTGAGATTCAAGTTGTTTAAGCTATCTAGAAGATCACGAACACCTGTTTCAACCTCTTCCTTGGTCTGGCTAATGTTAAGTCTCGTCTGAAATGCATTTAGTAATTCAGCTTCAGTGTCTTGACCTTTCTTCTGAAGGAATGTGAGCATCATTTCTATCACCTGCAAGTAATTATATATTAAGAGAAGTCAAAACATTAAGTTAAATGAGTATACACATTTGCATAAGGTAGCAACACCTAATACACTGAAATCATGCTTTAAAATTTACTTTTTAATTTGTTATGTCCATTGATCTAGTATAAACTTCCATCCCGTTCAAATGTGTTTAAACATCTATATGCTGAACATAATATTACTAGTTATGGCTTCACTATTTTTCATTGCAGAATAAATTTTTCTTATTAAGAAAATACTGTATTTACCCAAATATAAGTCGGCTCTGAAAAAATTAGATGCCTCCTTCATTTTGAAGAGGCTTCCTGAGAATTTTTTATTTATTTATTTTTTTAAATTTTTTTAAACTAATTCTTATTATTTAGTCAAAATAAAATTGGAAATTGTCTTATTGACTAGAAAATTGCCTTGTGATGAGAACGTTATGACTTAGTAATACTGAACTGTCATTTACTTGTTCTTTAAAATCATAATCACGGTTTTTGTCACTATTCTCATCATCTTCACATGTATCAATGTTTGTCTCTTTTTGGTCCTCCTTCCATGCTGTGATATCATCCGACTTTTTAGGCCCCTCTGAAAGTTTTGCACACTAAATTTGCATTCGTAGTCTTTCATCAATGCCATCTAAGAACAATCCCTTCTGTTTTGCCAGATATTCTATCCATCCCACACTTGTCAATGGCTTCTGTTTCTTTCACTGTTCAAAACGCAGGTTTACATTTGTTGGGCATCATTAGGAGATTCCACGTGGCCTGTCAAACCCGCATCGTGCAACAAAATTTCGGCAATCATTTTCACATTACATTTCATTTGATACAATGTCATTCGTTTTGAAATTCTCTCTTTACCGGCTCATTTAAAAATACCAGTCTGATTTGCCCAGCAAATTCGTGGTGGATGCCAAGAATATGAAAGCGAATATAATTGCATACCATTGTAGGTATGTACAACATTTTTACCATCTTCGCAGTTTATTATTATGTCAACATTTTACGAGTTTCATGACATGGAATGCCAATGTAAAAACTTAAACCCCAACTGAGTAGGTTTAATCTGTGAATATACAACGACCCTGCATTTTTCAAATGAGATGTTTCATAAAAAAAAAAATATCATCTTATACTCAGGAAATATGGTAATTATTTCTAAATAATTTAAAGAAATGACTTGTGCAGTCCTCAAACATCTAATTACAACAAACAAAAACATACCTTTTGAACTTCTTCCTTTAGTTTCAATGAATCTTCATTGTTGGAACCTCTCTGCAGTAATTTCAATTTTGACTGAGCCAGTTGTAATGGATTTCTACCATAAGAATCATTACTATTTATATTTGTTCCTGAAAGTAATTTCAAATTTATTACAAAATCAAATATACAAAAATGAAAAAAAGCTACAAATCTGTTTTCCAAACAAAAATGCTGAAATGTTCAAAGCTTATTAATCAAATCCAAAATGTTCACATGCTAAACTGTAATAAAAATAGTCAGACTGCTGTAGCAGCAGACACAATTCCACAGGTTGTGTCAAATTGGACAAACGTGTGTGCCTCAGGTTAAAAAATGATCCGTTTGTCAAGATGATATTCAAACAAGCTGTATATTATACAAACCAGCTTTAAGGAGGAGAGTGACAACTTCCACGTGATTTGTACATGCAGCAAGATGTAAGGGAGTATTATACAGCGCATCTCTTTGGTTTGGATTAGCTCCATATTCCAAAAGTAACCTGAATAACAAAACAGCAAATATATTATCAGTAACTGTTAAAGATATATTGAAAATAATGTAATCCATTGCATTATAAATAGAAAATTCCAATTATTTTGTTTCTGGATATTTTCATGATCGTGTATGATTATACAACTGTCTAAATTAAATGCTTTTTTTAGTAACATTAAAAAGGTTATTAAATTGTGTGAATACGATTAACTGTTATTGAAGAAGATTAAAAGGGCAATATAAAACATACAATTAGTTATTAATGTTTATAATTCCACAAGAGAGTTTGGAGATAATAAATGGAAATTAAATAATTACATATTTTGTAAAACATCGCTTAAAATGTTAAAATTCAATACCTTACACCAGAAACAATTAAGCATGTAAAATAACTGCACATGATTTGTAACGTTTGGTGAGTAAAACATCACCCAATGCATACATGCATTGGGCATGCACACACAAAGCCTCGTTTATGCACTCATTAGAGGTAATGGAATGTGATTTCTCCCTACATATTTTTTTTTACCACAAGGAAAATATAAAACTATTCAGTCCTCCACAGTAAGAATTTATTTCCTACCGTACAACACTTCCGTATCCTCTACAGGCTGCAAGGTGAAGAGGGGTCCGGCGTTGATGATCATAGCAATTTGGGTTAACCCCTGAATGTAACAGATCTGCGACTTGATCTACGTTATTAGTAGAAGCTGCACATCGAAGTTTATGTTCTTCTACAAAAAGAAAAACAATTCACTATACTGTATATCAAATGAAATGTGTAATACATTCAGAATATCAGAAATACTGTTTTAACTGACTTCATCATTTATACAAAAGTCTTATGAATAGGGAGAGGATTTTTATACCCTCAAAAATCTTGTAATACGCACTTTAATATGCAATTAAAATCAACATTTCCTCTATAAACCTTTCTTAATAAAATTTAGGAGAAGAGTGCTTGGAATTATAAGATATATTTTTGTGAAACATATTACAATCTACCCTAGTTTGTGAGATAAATAACCGAAGTAAATATTCACCTAAGTGAAATAGTACATTGTATGCCTTTTTGTTGATTTTTTTAAGTGGTTTAAAAAATGTTACGAAGAAATATCCTACATTTGCACAAATATTTTATCAACAGAAAACAAAAAAATGCAAAGTTTTCCAAGAATACATCATTTCTTCTGGCATTTTCTCCAGTTTCAGTTGTCAAGGACCCTTTCATCAACAATTTTCAATTACAGTTGAGTGATATCTTTATAAAGCTTGGTTCTTTAAATCCAAGAAAGGGTCCAGCTCCCGATCTCATACCTAATCTGTTTTTGTTGCATTGAAGATATATGATAACTAGCCCATTTCTTCTACTATTTGATCAATCCCTAAGATGTGGGTCTTTTTCTGATGTTTGGAAGAGCAAGATTATCCGTTCATAAAAAGGTGATAAATCTGATGTGACGGACTACCACCCTATTTCAATCTTAAATGCCATCCCTAAGCTGTTTGGAAAACTAGTGTGCATTAATCTTACATCTTCTTTTGAGTCTGTACTCTCAGACTCCCAGCATGGATTCAGGGAGGGCAGGCCAACTTGTTCAAACTCGGTCATATTTAAAAAGTTTATTGTTGATTCACTCGCTGATGACTCTCAAGTTGATACAACCTATAGGGATTTTGCTAAGGCGATTGACTGGGTTGACCACACGACCTTAATTCATAAACTAAGATGGGTTTGGTGATCTGCTTGTTTTATGGATTAATTCTTATTTGCATAACAGACTGCAGTGTGCTTACAATGGTATCCATTCCGACCAGTGGCGAATCCTGAGCATTATTTTAAGTATACCGCACCTCATGGAAGCTACCTCTGCGGTAGTTTTCCTTAAAAATGAAACCTACATATCATGTATGAATTCTGGAGTATTACATGTACTTACCGAGTTTACTGGAAAGTCAGTGTAATGTTTCTATGTAGTTTCCTTTATTAAACAATACTTCTGATTCATCGCAACCCTTGAAAGCTTGTTCTTGCTTTCCTAAGTGGCAGACAACATCAATGTGTGTTGTTAGTATCAGTCTGTTGTTCTTTACCATTTTGTTGTGTTTCGAAATTTGTGAAGCTTTCTGAGCATTTAGTTGCAAGTATACTTGGATAGTACCGAAATTAAACATTGTAATTGCACAAAATATATGATTTCTTGATTGTTCATGCTTTCCTAAAGAACTAGCAAGGGAAACTACTCTTATCACTGTTACACTCTCGTTACTACACTTATCACTGCTAAAAAGAAGACACGGTCAGCAAAAATGTTTGTTCAATTCAGGACAACCCATTTATCATTTGTATCCAGAATAATTAGAAGTACAGAAGTATCTGCTGTATTTTTGCTTCCCCTCTTGATATTTTTCAGTCAAACCTGAAAGTTCTGGAGTAGGCCTACCATTGTCTTTTATTTTGCGCTTTTCTGAAAATCAAATACTATGAAATTCAGTCCTTAATAATTGTTCTATAACACAATCACATGAACCACCAGCTTCTGGATCATTAATGCACGCCACTTTCACAAAAACTTGAGAGAAGCGAAACTCGTGAACGACCTGCGCAGGACTGTTCACTGCAATATTTTGTGGTGCCTATGGACTGTTCAACCGCGCATCTTCTCCTCTTCCTGCTCTTGAAACACGAGGAGCAGAAGGTTATCGTAATTGGCATGTGGTGCCTCCCTGGTGACAGAGAATTCTGTGGGCTGCATTAAGAACTATTTGCAACTTCTCCCTCTTGCGTACTGTATAGCACAGAAACTTGCAGAAATGATGGGACTCCTGTAGCAAAATAGTGTTATTTTTTTTATATGTGTTGTAAAGACGTATGAAAATTCAATAACTTTTTAGGGGATTACCATACGAATGAAATATTTCTTATACTCTGCGAATTAAAAGGTATACCCTCTGGTAAACGCAGTATTGTATTGGAGACTTCGTCTGATTCCGACTCCTACTGTGTACCATCTGGAGTCCCTCAGGGATCTTACCTAGACCCTTTACTTTTCAATTTGCTTATCAATGATCTTCCTAGTCTTGAAACAGTAATATCCTTTTTTTGCTGATGATGCTAAGATTTATTGTTTGATAATTAATACTGATGACACTATCAAGTTGCAACTTGATTTACTAGCTGACGAAAATTGGCGTCTTCTGAATAACATATCATTGCACCATGACAAGTGCTATACCATTAGATTGTCCAGAAAGCAGGACACTGTTAGTTTTCCATATAGTCTCAATGGGAGGATATTAGCTGTGGTTGACAACATCAGAGACCTTATTAACATATAGACAGAGTTATCCTCGACAGTAAACTCAATTTTGACCATATTAACAGTATTGTTAACAAAGCTTTGCGATCTCGAGTTTTATCCTGTGAAACTCATCACAATTTCGATCACTCCACAGGATCAAACTTCTCTTTAACTCATTGGTTTGACCCATTCTCGAGTATGCCTGTTTAATTTGGTCTCCCTTCACTGGGAAAGCCGTAAATCATCTTGAGAAGGTATAACACAAGGTGTTGCGCAACTTAGCGTTTCATGATGGATGCCCTATCCTGCGGTTTTGTGACGACTACACTGATTACTACTCATTGTATAATATTCCTCATCTTCAGGATAGAAGTACAATCTGTGATCTTATCTTTCTATTTAAAATTTTGTCAAGTAAAATTAATTGTAACGATTTTCTCCCTAAGTTTCAGATTTCGGGTCCCTAGCGTGTAGATATATAATCTCTTATTATTTTCTGTCTAACATGTGAAAACTGACTATTAAATGAATGATACCTTCTACCATATTGCCTCTACTGCTAACAAGTATTGTAAGCGAATTGATATTTTCAACATTACTTACTCAAGCTATGTACGTACTATACAAAAATTGCTCCATAAAACCGCCCAATTTGTAATTATTGTTCCTAAATTTACTTTTTGCAACTTCATTAACAAATATGTATCTTGTACTTGCATATTGTCATTACATATTTTAAAGGGAATACCCCGTAACCAAATAAACAAAGTGTGACAAGTTCTTTTGAATCAATGAATGCTCACAAAGAAATAGTTTCTATGAAAAGATATAACATTTTGTAGAGAACTCTATGTTATCGAAATATGCAAAATATGTGTCAATAATTAAAAGAATATGCACCCACAGGAAAAATCAGCCAAATATGCACTAACATTGCATCATATTCAAACGAACTGTCAAGAAATTTCATTTAGCTATGCACAGAAGCAATGGGCAGAACTATGCAAAATCATAGAAATCCGCTCCCTATTTGTGAACATGTAAACTCTACTGAGTGAAAAGAAATTATAGAATATAAATACATTTCCTTTAAATTATTATTTACTTGCTCACAAAACAATATATACATGACATCATTATTTCTTGACAGATCATAACAAGAAAGAAAAAAAAATGCAATTACCCAGAATACCTTTACAACCCAACCAGGCCTCATGATACAACTTCTTACTAATTCTTCTTGATGTAGCTTTAAACTTTGTTGCTCGAGAGGCAAATTCTGGAAAACAAGACAGAGACATCTCATTAAATGAAGAGAAAACATTTTAGCTGTCATAAGTATCATCCATACTTTCAAATTTCACAATGAACATTTTTGTTTGTTTTAAAGTACATACATACCATCTCCAAGTATCTCATAGCCATTTCCAAATCCACACGCTGGTTGAAGATTGCAAAATGAAATACCAGCAGGAGGTTCTAACTCTAAGATGGCTGGGGCTGTCTGGTCAGGAAGAATTAAGCTTCCACATGCTGGTTGAAAATTGCAAAATGAAATACCAGCAGGAGGTTCTAACTCTAAGATGGGAGCTGTCTGGTCAGGAAGAATTAAGCTTAAAGTCTGGAAAATAAATAAAATGAATACCTGGAATGTAATTTTATTCCACAAACAAGGTGATGAGTATAACAATACCTTTTCTTTGCCATAATCTACTACTCCGCTTGTGGATGAAGCTGAAGCAGTATTGACAGTGCGAAGATTTGTCACAATGACATGTGTGAGACTGGGTGGAATTTTATCTAGAGATCTTGTGTCATGTGCAACACAACTGTCATTGCTTTCATTGCTTGTCTCAACTCCCGAATCGACAGACGTCATTGTTCCCTTTATTTAACCCTGTTGGGCAGAAATGTGTCAAGGCAAAGTGTCATTACGTAAGATGCCTAAATTTGCTGAAAACATTAATTACCTTTTAATCTCACATTGATGGCCAAAGGCGCATTGATCTATCTTCAATGCTTCGGACATCAATATAATTCCATTTATCTTTGCCTCTGACACGAAAACACGCTTATCGTCGCCAAATAACACTAGCAAATAATCGTAATAATTGGTAATAATCACAAACTAACGAAGCGCATCACTCAGAGTAAAAAGCGAAAAGTACATAGAGTAAACGAAATGTGACAAAATGATCTAGAAGGCTGTAAGCGCGCCATTTCCCCTTATCGTCTCCATATTGACTATTTAAAGTACTGATTAATCAAGCGGGATACCAACGTAATGCACGGTCCAAAGAATCATTTTAGAATACTATTTGTGATAAAACAATATCAAGAATATATTTCCTTTAAGTGTTTTATTTCAAGACTTAAAAAGCACACGTATTTGGGCCGCTAGGATTTTTTCCTGGAAGGAATTTAAACATATGCTACACCACATTTCGGTGTCCTCCAGAATAGATAAGCGGCATGTGTCACGTTCCGGTATTAAGAAAGTAGTTTAATTGTTTGTTAAATACGTAAATATTGTTGCGATTTTTGAAGAAGTGATATCTCAGGATTTGATCTGAAGGGTTAGTATGTGATAGACAAGCTACTGTTTTTATGTGTGGTTCTGGAACAGTGTCGCAACTCATGGTAGAGATCGACTGTGTTGTAATGAATTAAGTTTTCACCGTATAATCGCGTGCCTAAAGACCAGTGACCTTGTGATATAAACATATGTGCATTTTGAGCTGCTATTTCCAGAGATTGGTACAATTGTAAGTAGTGTTCTTCATTTCGAGTAGTATGAAACGTGGGGTCCATGTATTGTATAGCCATAATGCGTCCGTTTGGAGGCCACTGTGCTTCCTTGATGAGAGGTTGAACTACTTATCTTATTACGCCGGAATGCATATAAAGACGAATGATAATTTGCGCGCTGTTTACCTAGTGTTTATTTACCTCTTGAAATCAATAACTGATAGATTTCTACCTCTGTCTGAACTCGTGTGCACTCTTGCACAACGTGTTCAGTACAATGGTCTTCAAAATTACAAGAGGAAGATTGTATCAAAAATATTTTGATTATTTAATCACTTGTTTTCACTGTGCGTTTCCTATAAATTTTGAAGTATTTTATTACATTATATGGATTTGTGGCTTGTTCTACATAGCTTGATAGTGTGTAATATTTCACAGTAATGACTGCAAAGGTATTATGCCTGCCAAAATTGGAGATCCAGTGAGTGCCTCACTACGCCAATCGCTGAGTGCTAGTGAAAATTCTGGAGATCTAGACAAACGTCTTGTACTGTCATCAAGTCAGGTTCTTAATATTAGTGTAGAATATGAAGAAACAGAAAGTTACAATGCATCTGTGCTTGACAATTTAAAGCATAAATACGTGAGAATAGATACCGATAAACCTATTGTGAATGGCGGTGTACCAACTCAGCGGTCAATAGAGAACCAAGGTGAGATAGATAATTGACTATTTTTTCACTTGTTAAGTTTAAATCTATAAATAGGTTGGCAAGTGTGTTTCTTCAAGTTTTGTATTAAATTTTTCTATTTGTTTATCACACTTTGTTTATGGAAATATTTGTTTGGAAGACAAATGTCAATACTGTTATTGCTGTTTCAGCCAATAGGGAAATGAGACCGGAGCCAGATTCAGTATTACCCACTCCTAAAGTAATACTGTTTCCTGCTGAAAGAGTGCAAATAGGATGGCGAGGAAACTACCCTGTGGGTGCTGGCATGATCAATGTTGGAAATACTTGTTATTTAAATTCTACCCTTCAGGTGAGTTTTCGATTTTCCTGTTAACAATTTTTTTAGAGGTAGTATTCAAATAAATTTATGTTGATATTTATTTACCCTCCAGTACGTACCACCAGAATTCAATTGTTAATTTTTTTTTGTGTGTCCAGTAACCTTAATACACCACTGTTATTTTGAGACTTGCATATTATTATATATGTTCATTATTTATTTCCTGATGAGTGAATAAGGATCTATTGATTTGCAAGTGTAGACCCAAATATATAGATTTTAATTTATTCCAGAATATTAGTCTATTACATGTATACAGAGTCCCTGAGATTGTGTATTGTGTAGGCACAAAATTAAAAATCATATCTTTATGAAACCATGACGTAAAATAATTAATTTTATGCAATGAAAAGTAACGCTTGAACAAATGATTAATTGGAAGTAGAATATTTTAAACTTATTTTCTTTTTGTTATATAAGTAGCTAACTATCACACCAGTTATCAGCAGATAATACAGCTATCTGAATTTTTTAGTATTTCAATAATAGTTGTTTAACGTTCAAAATAAGAGTGTAATATCTGCTAGCAATGTTTATTTTGTAATGAGATTTTTTTTTATATAGGGAAGGAAACAAGTGTGTTTTTTGTGTATATTACTTGATAAGATTTTGAAGGCACCCAAATTTTTAGATGATTGAAAGCTTTACTTTTTTAAAACTATTTGCAATATTCCTAGATGTTATTACGACTTGCTTGAATCTGTTTATGTATTTTAAAGCTGAAGGAACTTGTAGATTGGGTGGATTAATGATTAGAAATGAACAATATAAACAAAAGTCAATAATTGTTTACATTGTTTTTATAATTTTAGAATAATACAAGTGTTCATCTTTTCTATTTGCAGGCTCTTTTTCACATCCCAGCTCTAGTGAACTGGCTCCATAGTGACTCCGACCATTTGAACAAATGTTTTGTTGCAAGTAAGAAATTGTCCCAATTATTAATGTATTTAATGAACAGTTGTTGAGATCTAATTTATTTCATTCGTTCATTTTATGTGGGCTTAGCTGTTTGTTTTTACTCGTTTTATTAGTTAAGGGATTTAATTTAAATTGATTGGTTTAATTGAATCTTCATTAAATAGACTGAAATGTTTTCAGTGCAACATTTTATAAATTAACTGAAAATATTTTGCATTACTTAATTGAAATTAAGAATGTGGATTGTGTAACTTTTGTAGTTATCACTATCATAATTATATTTTCCATTTACCACTATTATTGTAAGTGTTTTAATTTAATTTTTTTGTTTTCAGATGGAAATATGCAAGGAGAGTGTATAAATTGTGCAATGAGCAAAACATTGAAGGCTTCACAGAACAAGTCTGGGAATAGTATAAAGCCATTTTTGATTTATAACAAACTTAAAAGTAAGTCCCTCTGAAATCTCACCAGTAAAAGGAATCAGATTTTCAATTTTATCCTTTTTATGTATTTTTTTTTGTTCTGAGGAATGGAAGTTTTTGTAAATTTGTGCAAAAGCTATCTGCTCATTATTGTTTTACTTTATAGACAACAAATTATTACATTTCCGAAATAATCATGAAATTGTCGTTGAAAATTACACAATGTAACGCACAGAGGTAAGCGAGCCTTATGTCCCACCTATTTCGACAATGATCATTGTATCATCCAAAGTTTACTTTTGTTCTCAGGAGAATGAATTTTATACTCTGCATAGCCCTATATTTAGACACATGGGTAAAACTTGTTTATCGTACACATACAACATCTAGATTAAACATATTATTTATTTACATTTCAAAACAAAACAAAATATTTAGGAATTTATGGTTTTTCTTATTTACACTTGTACTGCAGCTCACTTTCCTGAAACGTTTTTGTGCTCTGTATCATCTTGCAGCCAAACAAAATTACCTTAATGTCACATTAAGACATGTAGTATCCCACAACCATCTTGTTTGTACCTTACTGTCTAAACCTTCCTTGCCTTGTTGGCATTTCTCACAGGTGAAATGAGCTGCCCATGTCTTGCCATGATCTCCAACTGGCATTCCAACATATGTGTAGTAAGCCCCATATATTCTCAGATGCTTGTGCAGAGAACTTTTTCTCTCTTGTGAGAAATTCATCATAGGCAACAAAAGGTGACTTGCTGGAGGTTTGCAGGTTCTTGATGCCGTTCTATATACTTAGCAAGAGAAAATATGTACCACAACATGGAAATGTATTCATAATTACATACCTGTAATATCATAATATGGCAGTTCCACTTATAAATATTTTGGCCCTCAAAGCAAATAGCAATTTTCTGGACTTTCTAGAGTGGGAAACTGGAAAACACAATAGTTAAAATATGTTTCGTAGTATTTTGAATTCATGGATGGATTTTTTCAGCTGTTTATTTGAGCTCTTTCTGATTGCTTGATTTTGCTTCCCTTTGCGGAAGAAGGCTCTATTTTAGGTGTTCCTCTTTTTTTACTTATGTTTACTTTATTTCGAGAAATTGTCTTGAATTCTTAGATAAGCAGGATGAACTAAGGCCAAGGAAATGAGATGCTTAATTTAATTGCTTAGGTATTGAGCAATTGGAAAATGATGTAGGTACTTAAAGATTTCTGTATATCCTGTCTGACTACAGTCGTTAAGTATTCCTAATTGGTACTTTCAATTCTTCTATGCAGTGTTTCTCAGTGTAAAAATTCTTTGTCACACAAACCACTTGAGATGGATCTTGTTTCAACAGGAACATTTGTTTTTTAAACATTGTTATATGTCAGTATGATGAACATAGGAATATCCAATTTATAGTAGTTTGATAGAAATTTGTGAAAAATTCAGTTTTTGGTGCTGCGAGTCATGTTCAGTCAAATTTTATTCTTGTCTCAAAACAAATGTTACAAACGTAGGAAGGAGGTCGAAGAAGACTCCTCTCTCTACATGCTCTACCAACCCCCTGATTGGCAGACATTTAAAATCTCTTTCCCAAATACTAAAGCATTATAAATTACCTATCAATTGGGAGCTCAATTATTTATTGAGTAACAATCTGTGGGTCTGTTACAATGGGTCAATTCGTCACCTCCCAGCACTTGAAAGATTTTCTTGTCAGTCAAGTCTCTTCTGCCGTATCAATAAATCAATACAGTAATTTGTCCATGTGCCACTTTTTTCAACATTTGTGTCCTCCTGCCTGTACCTGTTTGGTTGTTGTTTAGGAGTGCACTTTATATTCCTTGCCTAACAGAAAGAATATGCAAAAGTCTGATAAACTCTCTGTTGCCTTTCATATCCTCCATCACTGTTCATCTGACTGCATGTCCTTAGCACCTAGAAAGTGAAGTCCTTGCTATAACCAAATGATTCCCCATTATTAAGAGGCCACTCACTTGCCATGTTCTAGACAAATCTTGTGCATGTGTGTTCCATCACAGTATTAGTTTGAGCAAGTGGAGCTGACTTTTGCAATTTTTTTGTGGGATATTTATTCCCATTGCAATGGACAGTGTTTTAATCTACCTTCTGATGAATAAATAAACAAAATTCATTCCTCTTGACCATTTACATGTTATAGAGTTTCTAGGACCAATATAATTTCATAACAGAAAATCACTTCTAGAGAATAATGCTAAAATCTTTCCAATAATTTCAAATTAGGGGTGGGACAACATCACATACTTTCTTCTATGGTTGGTAACAGGTACTAATACTATAATGCACGTTTTGTTTTAACTTCTACCATCACTCGGAAAAGCAAACTCAGAATTACGTGAAAACTATTAATGAATTAATATATAAATTAAACTATAAACTTCATGTTCATTTATAGCATGGGGAAGTGGCAGCATCTATGCACTGTTGTGATGCTGTAATGGTAAAAAAATGCATTTTTTTATACTTTTTACAACACTTTCTTACCCCCTGGAGCAAATTCAAATCAAATTATCCAAAATCTAATAATTGTTAGTATTTAATCATTCACAATTCACTTGTACATAGAAGTCACACACATCATCTTTAAAGCATGACCACCAAATTATTAACACATCTTGTAAATTAATTTGACATCAATAACCAAAATTAGTAGTTATCATGCAGACAACAAACAAGTATACTGTTTATCTGTACAATAGAGACATATTTACATTAATTATTATAGAACCTAAAAGCTTCCAAATTTCCCAGAAAATTCCTGGCTAATTAGCATGTACTGAGTACACTGAATTTCTGGAGACTCATGGCACTTCTCTTTTTAACACTGAGTATTTCTAGTAAGTTAAACATTGACTTTAAGGTCTTTGGAATGATGCTTGTTGCTGAAGGAATGAGTCTTTGTCTCTAGGATGTTCCTCGGTTACCTCACAATATGGGCCAATTCTTTGTATTTCTGGATCTCTGCCTGATACACTATTGTAAAATTGCTATATTGGTGACTGCCGTATCCACAAACCACACTTCTATCTTGTTTTTATTTATTATTAGTATTCTTTCTTCGTTAGGGTCATTCAGGGACCATGTGACAATTTTAACACTTCCTTTCCAATTGCTCTTTCTTCTTTCTCTAGTCTAGTCTCTTCATCTTCTCACTATGTTTAATTTTTCTCTCTTCAGACGTTTTGCACCAGTTTTCTTCTCCTTCCTTGGTACATTTCCATTTGCTGCAATTTATTTTTAAAAAATATACCTCTCGATTGCTTCTTCTCTTATTTTGTTCGTTTCCTTATCTTTCTTAACTTCCTGAACCCAGGTTAAGGCAGATTTCTTATTCCATAAATACATGAAAATTTGTTTTGTCCATGTTTTTATCCATTTTGAATTGTGTCCAAAAAAGAGCAATTTTCTCTTCCGAATTGTGTCTGTTATTTATGTTGCAATATATTCCTTCATTGCTTCTTAATTTCCAGAATTCTGTATTTTTCAGCAGACCAACATATTTTACGTATGATTCTTCTTTCTAATACTTCTCAGTTGTAATTCAAAACTAGACATTCACTTGTGTACAGGCATTCCAGTTTGATTACTATATTGTAGTCCTGTATTTTGAGTATTCTTGATAGACATTGCTTGTTGTAGATGTTCCTGATGATATCATCTGCTCTTTCCATTTAAGGTATCTTCTCTTGTATAGCAGATTTTTCTAAACCATTTTTGTGAATGATTTCCCCCAAATATTTAAACTTCTTCACCCTCTTTACTGGGTCAACTTCCGTTTATTAGATTTCGGGGAAATTTTTTATACTAGTTATAAATTTTGTTTTTCGTACAGCAATTTTAAATTCGGTTTTTTGGCTATCTTTGGTCATAGGTCGACTTGTGCTGCTTCAGGTTTGCTGAAAGCATGGCAAAATAATCTTCAAATGCTAAACAGTTGATTTCAACACCCTTGTTCTTTCTTCCTAGTGTTATTGGTGATATCTTGTGTTTCTTCGATTTTTCGTTCCAAATTCTTAAAATTTTCTCTTGCATGCAGTTGAAAAGAAGCGAAGATAAACCATCGCCTTGCCTTACACCGTACTTATTTTGAATGATTTAAATATTTCACCCTGAAACTTTACTTTTGATATGGTGTTGGTGAGAGTTTTACAGATTCAGTTTGCCAATTTAGATTATCTCCAAATTATTCGATTACTTTATGAATGGATCCCCTATGAATGGAATCAAATGCCTTTTTAAAATATATAAATGTTACTAATGTCTTTGGAGTTTATTAGTCTGTGACTGATTATGGATTTCAGGTTGAATATTTGTTCCGAGCGCAATCTGCCCTTTCTAAATCTATTCTTATATTCACTCAAATTACTATTAAGCATTGTTTCTACTCTGCTTAGTAATGTTGTTGAGAATATCTTTTAAGCTGCTGGCAAAAGGGATATACCCCTATAATTATTTACATCTTGCTTGTACCTTTCTTATGCGAAGGATGTTTAGGGGGCCACTTTCCATTCCGCTGGAATCTTCTCCGTTTTCCAGATTTCATCAAAGATTTGAAGGATTTTCATCACTGGTTTGAAGGTTTCCTATGATTTTTGGTTGAGCCCATTTTATAAGTTCTGCCATAATGGAGTCTTCTCCACTAGCTAGTGTTTTTTTAGGGTTTTAATTGCTTTTTCTGTTTCTTCAACAGTAGATGGTTGATCTGTTTCTAAGTTTTCATGCGTTTCTGGAAATTCTAACTTGCAATTCGTTTTGTCATAGTTTAGAAGTTGATTGAAGGTTGTTGTTATTGTTATTATTATTATTATTATTATTATTATTATTATTATTATTATATATTGAAATGGGTTTTTCAAAACTGCTAGTTTTAACGTGAAATTCACATCATTCTCCTTGAAGCATCATGCTCCTTGTGCAATTTCAAAAGTTTAAATGGAAATTACTTTCTGTCAATGAATTCAGTAAACTGTTCTCTGTTCTTACAAAAAGTTTAAAGAATAAAACTACTTCAATTTGCAAAAAGTGTTTCCACAACTCAAAAATATTTCGCAGGGCTGGGTCACAAACCTAGGCCCGTATGCTTTGTAAACGGCATCTTTGCCGATTCAGTTTTGGGAGTATGTCTCTTGGGGGAGTAAAAGTACTTGTTTCAACAGTTCCCATTTACTTTTCAGTAATTCAAAGTCTCAAAAACTTCCAAAAAATGTACATGAAATGATTGAATGATCTAACATTGAGAAAGGTATCGAGTTTCGAAAGATAAGAAAATGGTACAAAACCATTTTAACTTTTGTAACTCAGAATGACAAAATAACTTAAAACTAATATTTTGAATGCAACGTGAACGAAGTGATTTAAACACTGAATGTTCAGGAATAGCTTGCATTTTATAAGAATACTTTAGCTTCAGTATTGAAGAGTAGGAGTTTGAAAAACCTCTTGCAATTTTAAAAATTCTATGCCGTATTATTTATCAGTTTTGACTCAATTTGTGCAAAAAAAATTAATGAAAAATTTGAAGCAGTTTCCTAGAAAGCTTGTTAACTTTTTAAAATTAAGTAATACAGGATCATTCCCTTTGTCTGAGATCTCATTGCCTCAAAAAACTTTTGTCAGGTCATGGAAATGTTCTGTATTTTGCTTTGTTCCATTTTTTGCCATATTTATTATAATATTATTTTGTTCAAACATTAATGTACAGGACAAATGAATCGAGTTGTTATGCAGTTATTTGTATTTCTTGTTTCCCCATTTCCATATTATTATTATTTTGAAGATGCAATGCAGTGCAATGCATTTTCACAATTCTGCACCTTTTTAAAGTTAGGATGCTTCATGCTGCTTGGTCTGAAATGCTCCTGCTAAAGGCTTCACCAAATGCTCTTGCCTGCCTACCTGTTCCTGCGTTGCCACTGATTACACATTTCATTGCTGCCTCGATTACCCAGGGTTGTGCATTAAATTGTTAAAAAGAAAGCATTAATAGTATAGGAAGAAAAGACTGAATATTCTGGCCCTTGTTCTATTATCGTTATTCTGACTTGTGAAATATTTTAAATGGAAACTGATGTAGCATCCAATCTTATGAAAGTGCTGATAGTATATTAAGTGACAAAATTAAGCTAACCTTTTGATTCCTTAAATTTTATGCTAGTTCTCTCTTTATTTTGAACAATTTTGTTATGTGTGTGTAAAGTTATACACGTTGTTCTGAGTACGCTAAAAATGTGATATAGAAATTGCTGTTTGAAACGTAATGAAATAGTGTTGATTGCAGTATATTGACATGTACCTAATTCTATTTATTACATTTTTATAACTATTTAATTTTCATTTTCAGTGATCTGCAAACATATGGTGCATGGTCAACAGGAAGACGCACATGAATTTATGCGTTATCTTATTGAAAGCATGGAAGAGACTTACCTCGTGAGGTTCAAGGGAGAGAAGTAAGTATTGTAGAAGTTTCAGAACTTTCCAAAAGAACAACTCAAAATAGATGTAAAATTGGGAAACAAACTGATGTCATCCAACTATTTGCTTAGCAGTTTGGGGCCATTTTTGAGTAATTGGTCATTACTCGGGGATTATATTCCAAATAATAATTTTGTTGAAATGTCAAGGCATTTCTTCCTAGGATTGCTGCAGTGAAATTATTATTGCTAATCTTCAATTTTAGAAACCATTTATATTCTTTTAACAATTAAAGAAGAATAGACTTTCAGCAAGATGTTTTGCCTTTCAATTCTCGATAACTGAAGTCATTGCTTATAATATTTACAATTTTAATTTTCTGTTAAAGAATCAGTAATAAAAAATTTTATGAATGGTGGCTTTTATTAGATGGTAATGACTTCAATTCACAAACTGCTCTCCACCATTTTCGTTACTTCGATTATTCAAATCTTTCAACACTCTAAGTAAATATATTTTTAATTGGAATACTATTAAAATTTTTATGGATATTTAATTTACAAGTATTTTCTTCTTTCAGATTAGATAATTATAGTAAGGAAACAACTCCTTTGAATCAAATATTTGGAGGATATATGAGAACGGAAGGTAAAAATTAAATGTTTTACGATATTTTTATGCATTATTTTTTAAAAAAAGGCAGATTTACCACATAAATAATGTTTGTTTTTTGTTTATTTGCTTTTTGTGCAGTTAATTGTTTGCAGTGTAGAGGAGTTTCAACTACATTCCAGCATTTCCAAGATTTACTTCTGGATATTAGGCGTGCAAGCACATTGGATGATGCGTTAGCCTCTTACTTTCAGAGAGAGAGATTAGATGGTGATGATGCTTATCGTTGTGAAAGATGTCACAAGAAAGTATCTGCTACAAAAAAATTCTCCATTGAGAAACCACCTTTTGTATTATGTATTCAATTAAAAAGGTATGTTAGTTTCATTTGAACATCAATTTATTTTCTTTTGTCAATTTTAATTGTGATAATCTGCAGAAAATGTATATAATAATAAATTTTTTTATGTTCATGGGATAGAAATTTTTTTATGTTCATGGGATAGAAATGCTAATTAAAAGTAAATTTTTGTAGGGAGTGTATCACTTTCATGAGTTTAAATATTGCTAATGTAAACTACTGTAAGCGCTAAATTGCTGATGAAATGTATTTGCAGTACAGCTCCTTTATTCTGTTTTCACAAGTTATTGGATTACCAGTTACGGAAATTATCTCAGTAGTGTAGATTGCTTATCTACACTCTTAAGTAAAAAGTTTTTAATCTTTCAAAGTATATATTGTTTGCTTTTTATGCAATTGTGAAGAAAAAAAATCTTTTAATTTGTTCCAGATTTAGTATGGTGGGAGGTAAAATCAATAAACATGTATCCTTCACGCAGCGGTTGGATATGACCAGATTCCTTTGTCCACAGTCAGCATATAGAGGGTCTCAACCTTTGACTTACCGGCTTGTTTCCATGGTTACCCATATGGGAACATCTGTGCATTGTGGACATTACACTGCTATTGCACAAACATCAACTGGACATTTTTATCAATTTGATGATAGTACGGTAAGATTTTAATTTTTTAAAATTAATGTTGATTTTAGAAATGGATCCAAATAAAGAGCACGGAAGTTTTCAAAAAGTGTGGGAACAAAAATACCTGGAAACTGTTTTGTTTTTTAAATAATGAAAATGACATTTTATTTCGCTCATCTTCACCCTTCATGCCAGATGAATTGTATATTTTTATTTATTTATTGAAAGTATTTACAGGCAACAGTATACATTTGATATAACTCAATTCACCACTAAATAATTTATTTTAAATAAGTTTTTTTGTGTTTTGGAAAACCACTATAATTGAGTCGTTAACAATTTTTTTATAGTAAAAGTTCATTATCTCTATCTACAAAATAAGTAAAATAAATAAAGTAAGAATAACTATCTTATGTTAAGAAAATATTAGTGTGGGTGGGTATCACATTTTGAGGTAAATAACACTTCATTGAGTGATAAAAGTGCAATCATTTTAGGAGGATGGTCCAGGATTTATTTTGAGATGGACAATTTTTTATTTTTAAATTTATTAATATAATTTTATACACCAACATTTTGAGGCATCATCCAGTCTCATTATCAAGGCTGTAATTTACTGCAATGTACATATGTCACATTAAAATGTATAAAATTTTAAAACAGGAATAATAATCACAATGGATATAAATCACCAAGAGATAAATGAATCATTAACACCATTTAAGTGTATTTAAAGTATAATGGCTAATAATAAACTAATAATGTAATATACCCAACATTGTTAAAACTGCAGGTCATGTCAAAAGGAAGAATCCATGTTATTATTTCTTATTAAGCTAGTATTTTACAGTTCTAATGACTGTTTCTTGCTCTCTACACGCCAATGTTTTTTATTCCTCCACGCATCTTCCTTCTTTTCATTGTCGAGTCGATCACAGACTTCCGAGATTTCCTTGGCCTTCCTTGTTTTCTTCTTTCAAAAGGGATTCACTCAAAGACAATTTTTGGTATTCTCTCCGCATGCATTCTCATTAGATGGCCATAGCATTGGAGTTGTTTGGATTCTACATTTTTGATCACTTGTCTCTCTCTATCTTCATTATCTGTCTAATCTCTTCGTTTGGTATTCTGTCAAACAGGGTATACTGACAACATTGAACCCATGTTACAAGGCAAAAAAATTGTTTATTAGTAAATCTCCCTCCCCTACACCTTCCCTTTTGATCTTTACCCCCTTCCTCTCTTGGCCTTGCTGCCCCAGTGCTGTGACACTTTCTCCACTGAGCAGGCTCTACCCTCATTCACTTTCGAAATGCGGACTTGTGATGGTCCAAGCTTTACATAGTTCCAAAACGGAACAAATACAGTTCATTGTTCACAAATATTAAACGTGAGTGCATTTAGGAACATTTACACACCGAGTTAATCCATTTGTGAAATGTGGGATATATGGCAAATTAACGCATGATAATTGGTTTAAGTCTTTCATAATGTTGCAAGCAGGTTTCTTAATGAATTGTCATCTTTTTAAACGTACGTTTTTGATTATATTTTTTGGATAATTATTATTTTGTAATATCTTTTGTACTGTTACTTTCTCGCTCTTAAGAAGAGAAAGTTATGTAATGCTGTGGGGGAAAAGCAGTGAATTTTTGGCAGAAAATCTTTTATTGCTGGGCCCTAGTAATAGAAAATTAGATAAATCCAGTTGCTAAATTTAGAAAAAAAAATTCTTGAACACGTTGTAGCCAGAATCCATGTTTAGTGGGACCTTGATACCGAAAAATTGATTGACAGCAAAACATTGGTCCATCTACCTGTCTGCCTGCCTGCCTGCCTGCCTGCCTGCCTGCCTGCCTGCCTGCCTGCCTGCCTGCCTGTCTGCCTGTCTGCTCTGCCTGTCTGTCTGTCTGTCTGTCTGTCTGTCTCTGTCTGTCTGTTGTTTTTGGAGACTTCCTACAACTAAAATAGTAGAGAAAAGAGATTTTTCACCTAATGAAACCTGTTACTTAAAGATAGATTTTGAAATCAAGTCATTTACTTATTTATTTTAATAAACATCATTTGTACAATTTTTCGAAAATTTGTTTTACAACTAAAATTATGACATGTGTTAATTCAGAGAGAAATTGCAGTATACTAAATAGTATTACGTAAACATTACTTAGGGCGAGAAAGTAAGTACGGTTTTGTACTACTAGTTTTTAGATTATTTTGGTGAATTCTGTGGTCAGCCAGTTTAACTGCTTTATCTACTAAATTATAAGGAATACTAATTTTTTGTTTAAATGGGCGTTTAGAATTATAGTTGAGAATCTATAGTTGAATTATAGTTGAGAATCTTCCCTGTATTTGTTGGTATTTGGTATGAATTCTTACCTTTATAGATGGTCAAATAAAAAAAAGAAAAGAAGTAATTGTCTTTTTCATGTTCTACCTTAAACTACTTCTCATTATAATTATTGAAAGTTTGAAAACTTTGTCAACATTTTTCTAATTAACTGTTAAAAATATGCCATCCACATACTGGTCGTAGAATAATACATGAAGTATACTTAGAACTGATTGTTCTAAATCTCTCATTACTATTTCGGAATATAAACTATATGCCTGTACTTGGTGAATTCTATGTATACGTAGATTAATGATGTTAATAAGGATTCATTTATCTCTTGATGTATTATATCAATGTGATTATTATTCCTGTTTTATAATTTTACATAAATTTTATCTTTTTTCGTGACATTAGTACATTTCAGTAAATAACAGCCTTAATAACGAGACCGGATGAGGCCTCAAGAGATTCGTAAATTTATATTCATAAATTTGAAAATGAAAAAGTCTGTGGATCAGTGATGCCTGAAGATATGACTGTTAGGTGGTGTGACTGTGTTCTCTGGTAGTGTTCCAAGTATCAACAGCGTTGTTACCCATAAAGTTCATGTGTGTTGTAAGGATGTATCTTGATTTCACAAGTTTCAGACTGTATCCTCGGTATTAGGGATTTTCAGAGTGACGATAGATGTTGATTAGCCCCATATTGTGAAGTAAATGTATTATTACGCATGTTTTAATCACACCTACCAGTTGTCTCTTAGAAATGAGTTTTCAAAGCCCGAATTCGGTCAATAGTTATTTGCAAGTCGTGTTCGCAAGATCCTTGGGTATACATGATGCCCTTCATAGAATTTTCTCCGGTAATTTAATGTCTTGAACATAGAAAGTGTTCCAAGTGCCAAATTCAATGATAGGAAGAGGGAGGTCTTATAAAGTGAGTCAAAGACAGCACTTTTTATTGCACTGAAAGCTTTACCATGTGTGCATAGCTTTATTTGCTTTTTTGGAGGTGTACATTACATGCTTTGCCAATTATAAGTCACTCAAAATAGTGACTCAAATATTTCATAACCTTGGTTTCTGCTAAATTTTCTTCTCCTAAAGATAGTTTTGTTGGGAATTAATTTCTCTATGTGCATGACCAAAGATTTTGGCTCATTAAGAGTAAGAATCTAGTGTTTTGAAAATTCATACATTCTAAGTCCTTTTGGAGATAAGAGATGGTTTACAGGACGGCTGGCATAGAAATTGGTACAGTAAAATCTGTCTAAACCGGAACCTGTACAAGCTGGAATCTTGTTGTAACCAGAAAATTTCTCTGGCCCGTGAAGTTAAATGTCAATTTACACAGTGTAAAATGAGCGTAAAATGGAACCTCTCCAATGCAGAATGGAACAGTTCATGTCCTGCCAGGAGGAAAATCTTTATAAAATGGAATTCCTGTGAATTTAATGCAGTTAGCAGATATATGTGAGATTTTCATTATGAAATTAATGCATTTGCAAGCCTGTTTTAAATTCTATCCCTGTGACACGCAATTTAGTCGGGCAGCCAAACATTGAAGGAGAGGGGCTTCAGCTGTGGGCATAGAATTCAACCTTGGAGTCGCTTGTCTCTCAAGGCGTATACTCAGATTAATTTAACGTGGTGCCTCAAGGCCACAACCTGGATGAGGAGAGGGGCACTGTCATTCAATTGGGAGCTTCATTACAATAAACATTTTTAGTTTGGAGCTTCCGATTGGATGACACTGTGCACTTCTCCTTCCAACTCGTGACCTTGAGGCGCCATGTTACATAAATCGAAGTGTAGGTCCTAGCAAAATTCCCTCTCTTCTGACTCTCTGAGCATTGGAATGTTTATGGGCTCAGCTTCTATTCACGTGTTTCCATGCCCCGCGTTGAAAATCGTAACCCCTCGACCAGATATGCTTTGCTGAAGGCCATATGAGGGTATCAGAAAGTCTTCGTCCTGGGTTGTGAAGCATTGGGCATTGAATGTTTCAGCAAGCAGTCTGAATACAACCACTAGGCAGTAAGGAGTATATTTTTCAACTCGGAAGTTGTCAGTGAAGCATTTCATTTAATGGTAATTTCTTTCATAAATACGTTCTATGTTAATGTATTTTGCTAATTAAAATAAAGATATCTAATTTACTACTTTCAGGGCAGAATCGTCAATATTACAAATGTCATAAAGTGGACAACTTGCATAAAATGGAAACCTCCTGGTTTTGTGTGTCCCAATCAATTCCGGCTTAGATAGATTTTACTGTATCGTCTGCATACATCGTGACTTGGGATTGCATTCCATTTGATAAGTAACTAGTTTACAAAAAAAATAGGATTGGTCCTAATACTGAGCCTTGAGGAACTCTACTGTTGATTCTCTTCTCCACTGATATGTTTTCTCCAATGCTTGTAAAGTACTAATTCTCCAAGAAGGATTGCATCCAACGATGTAGACCGGGAGTGGTAGCTCAGTACATTAACTAATGTCACTATAGCGCCTCTGACAGGGAGGTCCTAGGTTCGAGTCCTGATGGCGGAAGGATTTTTTACACTAGCTTTTCAGCTAGGTCGAATTCAGTCGTGGCCTGGAGGAGAATTCTAGCAGCCGGCTACTCTAATCGGTAGTTTTCCGTGGTTTCTCCAATCAACACCAGGCGAATGACGGAACAGTACTCTAACAAACGGGCCATAGACCGCACATGATCCTTCCTTCCTCTTCCTTGTCCTATCCTCTCCCCTTACACAAACACACATTAACATGCACCACACTACCACATATTCCGGGAGACCGGTTGGGAGCTTAGAGCTTGTTCCTTGTATGATTCTAACCCAATAAACTGAGGTGCTTCTAGACCCTTTAGTCTGAACTCTCTCAGGAATTTAACAACTGACACCATTTTTGTGTCTCATATTGACGACTGTGGTGTAATAAATTATCATTTTAACACTCCATGCACTGTATTGGTCTAGCAGGGCTTGTATTTAAATAGATGTCATCCGCTGATTCTGTTTCACAAGCCAAAACTCCAAAGTGCAGAGTTCTTGCAGAATTATTAAGACAGACTGCCTGATAATCTTTGTTCTCAATTCTCTTTCCGTCAAAATGCAAGCAGAGTTCCTCTTCAGCAATAAGTTCTTTGAATCGGTTCTTGACCTTCCTGCTTCCTTGGTTGCTCAATGCCAAATCCCTGTTTGTGAGGGTGTAGTTATATCTATTCCGTCTTCAGCCAAGTTTTGAAGAACGTTTGATGTTTTGCCTATCGACAAGGACACTTTTGACACCAGCTTGACTACAGATTTTTTTGTTTCGTACTTTCCTTTTAGGGAGGGGGTATAATTGTGATTCATCATAATCAGTGCTTTCTTCTTTAGTATTGTCTACTTCAGTACTACTATCAGTAAACTCTTGCACTTGGCTGTCTGAACTGATAAGCTTTTTTGTCGCTTTGAAGGATGGGTCGTTTTCATAGGAGCCACTTTTTGAGTATCCAACACAGCCTTCTGATTTTATTTGTTTTCTGTAAAGTTTTTTGCCTTCATTGCAAAGCCCACTCTGCTTCATAACATCGAAAATGTGTGAGATATTTAAAAATTCTTCTTCCCTCCGCTTCTATAGTTTTGAACAATTTTATCAGCTTGTTGACCTTTGGTGAAACTTGCTGCGTAGAAAGAATTGGGAACTTTAGCTTCTCCCAAAGTTTCCCTAGTTCATATATCTATCTTATTTGCTCAGCTCCCCCATGGAGTTGATCGTACAACCCCCAGTATCTACCAACAATGCATCTGTTCAAAAGCATTTTGCTCGCGATGTCATTTATGTCCTTTTTCATTTTTGTATGATGGGTCGGCGTTTTGTAAATGTCAAATTTTTTGTACATTTCTTTCCAGCTGATACTACTGCGGATTTGGATTGTTTACTTTTGAATGGCATGTTCCATTCTGGAAAGAAATTATACATCATTAGAAAAGACAATTGAGGAAGTACAGTTCCCAGCAAATGTAATTCTTTATTACACTACATCTCATAAATGCAATTATATTGTGCGCAGGAGGTTTTTTCATAAGCAAACTAAAATAATACCAAAAACAGGATAAATGGACAAAAGTTCATCAAATGTAACATCAGGAAAATTAATATTTTTACAAAGGTAAAAAAAAATCATATCCCTAGTGAATGTCCTTTTAGCCTCAAAACTGTTGCCGATGGATGTAGAAATAGTGTATTTTGCTTGTACCACGTGTGTGACCAAAGTTAAGATTCCATTTCAGGTGAGTGAGCACGGGTCATATCACACTGCTCGGACCCAAATGAAATACAAATCCGTGATAGACTGGTTTCCTTATATGTCAGGAATTGTTTTCTATTAAGGGGCTCCGGAAGGCCCTATACCTCCCATGTTAATTTTACAGATTTCACTTTTCTTTTTCTCAGAAACTATTTATAATAACGGCGTTAAAAAAATAGAGGTAAAACTTTAGATCTATTTGTGCATTTTAACAGAGGGATTTACAAAAATTATTTTTGGTTTTTTAGAAAAAAAATATTTAATAATTGCTTGTATTTTTTGCACATATTTTTGCACTTTTCTATTTATAAATCTTTATCTAGGCAAGGAATTGCAAATTCCGCGTGTTAAAATGTGGATAATAGTACTCTTGAAGATCTGTAAAAATTTCATTCAATTCTGTCAAGTAGTTTTGGAGAAAAAGAAACAAATATAATATAAAATGTAAATTTTCGGAAAACAGCAATCAAAGTTTCTAGTCCATTCCAGCACACAATGTATGCACGCAACGTTGCTGGCTTACATGTGGACACTCTTCAGACAAATCAAGATCGTACTAGAGTCGCCAACTTCGGAATTCGACACTGAATTCTACCGCGTAATTAAAAAAAAAAAAAAAAATTCGCATTGATACGGACGTCACAGCTGACAGATGCCGGAGCTCACCGAAGAGGCCACGCCCCCTAATCTCAGAAGTAAATTTGAACACTTTAGAAGCCGCAAAGGTGCATAAATTATATATCAAATTAAAGAGGAGATTTTAAATATTAATATGCAACCAAAAACTGAAAATCGAAAATCTCATGATTTTTTCCCCTTCCGGAGCCCCTTAAGAGAGATCCCATGCATGGGGATCACCATAAGCTCACTAGTTATCAGTAGGTCCTACCAAAGAAAGATCTCTCTAATATCAGGTAGCAACGCTGCATGCTCGTGGGCATGCCCAATGTATAAGAATAACTTAAAAGACAGACGAACCAGTTTTTCAGAAACAGATTTAAAAATGTATCATGTCATATATTTTAACAATTCTTGAAATAAAACATTAGACATGTTCTTTGTTCAATGTATTTATTTATTTATTACATTATTTATATAAAATCATTTCAAATTAGTGACGCACTAGTTTTTCAGAAACACAATTAGAAAGGTCATTAACTTTAATAATTTTTTACGTTAGTAGAATGTTCTTTGTTTAATGAATTTATATACTTATCCCTTAAATCTCCTTCGCATATCCCAATATTAGGCGGTAAAAAAATGACAGTGTTATAAATCCTGGTCAATTAAGTGAAATTAAAAAATAAAATTTTTTCAAAACATTTTTCTACTGAAAATACTTTTGGTCATGTTTCAAAGAGGCAATACCGTCAAAATCCAATCAAACACTTATCGTCAAAAAATGTTTCTACAAGTATTTTGCATTGCATTTTAGCAATAAAGATTTATTTCCTTTTGAATATTATACTGCATATTTTAAAGATTTATTGTGCATGTTATATGGAATATTTTAGGTATTTTTACTGGATAGAAATTCAGGCTCTAGCTATCGCCATCATTGCCATGGATGGTAAACAGATGCATTCTTTTTTGGTTGAAATCCGAAGACTGTCCAGTGTCCACCTAGTCTTCTCTCTTTGATCGCCGCATTGATGTATTTACTTTCCCCTGCTTAACATGATATTATCTTTTATCAATTACTAACTTAAAAAAATGTCAACCGCCATTTAGCCAATTTATTCCCGGTTCGTGAATAATTATTAAAATTTTTATACGTATTTGAAACTTCCCTACACTTTACCTCGAGTGGGTGCCTTGCCACGACACTTCTTAATATTCAAATAATTGTTTAATGAATGAAAAATCTATGAACATGTGATGTTATGTCTTCACTAAAAATTGCAATATCACCCACCATGCATCCCATCTAATGAAAATCACAACATACCAAATTTGATGTTGATGGCTCAGAGGTCAGCAATAAAAAGAGACCGAACTCATTTTTCCATACCTTATTATGCTTCCTACTCATGTCTTCTTTTCATTATAAGGGGCTTTACTTCCCTCTTCCGGTATGTCACTATATTGTGAATGTTCGTTCTTCCAAGGCTTATTTACCTGTCGCCCAGACAACCTGTACGCATTGACTTCATTCGCTCTGGATACATAAAATAAAATGTATCTACATAATATTTAATAAATATCCTATTACTGTTTATGTAATAAAATGGGAAGGCTCTCTGGCTTGTCGTGCATGGGTACGTTTCATTATGGTTGAAATAATATGTAGATTTGTATAAAAAACAAATGTACAATCATTGTTAAATAGAATATAGTTATCTAAAAAGAACCTAAATTGCCTCTGGCAAAATACCCTACCTTTCAGGGAAAACCCCATGAAAATTGATTTAGCCATTGCCAAGATTAGCCTGAACAAATAAACAAAAATTGCCTATTTGTTTGAATTAATTCAATGGTTTCTTATTGTATTATATACACTAGCTGATGTATCCTGCCTTGCCTGGTTATTTATTTATTGGAGACAAGAAATTAATTCTATCTATATGTATTCTTGCACTGGCTTGCGCTGCACTGCCCAAACTCGCCCCATTCTCACCCTGAATCCTCACCCTGCATCATCTCGGTCAACTGTCGTATTTGCGACAATAACTATTGCTGGTGGAAGCTGTAAACATAATTTGGTGTTAACTCCTGGCAAACTTTCAGTAAAAAGTTTGACATGAAATTATTTAGAAACATGATGGTGCTATTGGCCATGTATTTGGAATGAATTAAAAAGCGTGTGGTAGGAATGCTTATTTAAGAAATATTGAATGTATTTTCAAGAACATATATATGTTATAATTTATATTATTTTTGTATTATACAGTATAAACAATTGATATCAGATATTATTTAAATTACAAAATTGTAACGTAAACAAAGATTTGAATTAATTAATTTTTTGTCAAATAAACAAAGGAAGAATATCAAAAAATAAAACTTCAATTGAATGATAGAACTACATTGTGTAAACACATCAAATATGTTATAATTGCGAAGGAAAGAAAAAAATTGTGTTTAATTCTTGCTTTATTCCCCACATGCTTTGAGAAATTCATGTATGTGTTTCCCAAACAGATGTACTGATAGGATGAGTTATGTACTATAATACTAAACTAATAGTTCAATGAACATGAAATTTTTGTATTACTAAACTTATAGCCTCAAATGAAAATTTTGGAAATTAGTAAATAAACAAATTAACATTAGTAATAATGAAAATATCGATTTAGAAAAATATTGAGAATGCATTTGTAGTTTTTTAATCTCCTTCATATGGTAGCCAATTCAGCTCAACCCATATACCCTTTTAGACTTTTGAATAAAGCAATAACATTAGGGAACAAACATATTTTTTTTCATACCTCCAGGATGAAAGTAGGAGATTTCAAAGGAAACAATTACGCTAATTTTGAAAATTATTATAAAAAGTCTCTATCTCTATGGCTCAAAAGAAATGAACAAATTTAGTATTTGGAATAAACAAGTACTAATACTAATCCTATACTAATTTCCGCATTGTCACTAGTTATTACTCCAAAATTTCATGAGCATGCTTCATGCGAGATAAAAACAAGTTAAAAAAGGAATACGCATATTTGTGCAACAATATGCAGACATTAAAATGGTTTGTTGGTATTTTCCACAACATTGGTAGAGTGAATGACAATGATTTGAGTTTTCCATACAACCACAACCTCAGTTTGGTTGCACAGATGCCACAACACTGGCGTGCAGCCCATGGGTTGTTCTGATCACAAACACAACAGCTGAAGTATAATAAACACGCAAGTTTTATAATTTGATTATTTTTCCCTTTGTAACAAGTTTTGGTGTAAATCTTCCACAAACGTAACAGAAGTTGTTGGGTTGATTCGCACACTTACAATGTGAAATAACAATTTGCATTTTGTCAAATTGATTCAGTTCTACAGATTATGTGATAAATTTCACTTTGTATAAAAAAACACAGAACTGTAATGTATCAATGTATTTGAGACACGCGCAAACCAGAGACAAACTTAATGTGAACTGTGCGTACAGTTCCGCATGATATTGACTGATTCAGAATCTGCTACCCCAACCCGTTAGATACTTGTATATTTGCAATAAGGTAAGGCTAAAATAATTCCTTTCAGTGACTGATGTGCAGTAGGAACTATGGTGTGTGTGACTTGTCTTCAAAACGTTCACTAAAACCACAAAGACTTACTTGTAATTGAGCATGACTACTAGACGTGAGAATAAAGATGGCAATATTCGAATACAGAAGGTAAAAAAAACAAACATGAAAGCCAAATTTTGTTGATATCTCATGGAAGTGGCGTAGATGAACTGAACAAATAATTCATTTTTAAATAGATTTTATGCATATTGATTTTACATATCTTACAGGTGCAATTTAAATGTATTTGCGTTAATAGTTAAATATGGCATGATACGGTTTAGAGATTAGGTATATTTAAAAATTATATTATGATATTCGTAATCTATGTATAAAATTGAGTATGTTGCACACTTTTTCCTTCCTAGAGGTATAAATCTTGTTCCCTAGTGTAATTAAACAATATTGCTTATCCAGGTTTTACTTTTCTCACTTTTTTAGAATATTTTCATACTACCATCACTTTCCTCACATTTTTTAAAAAATTGAATATTTAATTTAATTTTGTATACATGATCTTTTAATTATAATAATTCTTCGAAAAGTAAGGTAGGAAGTTAGGGAACAAAGACAACACAGATGGGATAAAAATGTGTCTGGAGACTAAAATATTTAGAATGAAAGTCAGGATAAGCAAATGAGATCTGGAATTTGGAGAGGGGACTGAAGAAGAGATATGGACTGCACCTTCATGAAAGAACCTTAAATGCAGAAGCTGGGGAAGTTACAGGAGTAGTAAGCAACTGGTAATCCTTAAATACTGAATTATTATGGTCTTGATAGAAGAAATCGTCAGGTCATCTTAAGTGTTTACCAATTTATTATTAATTTCAACAAGTATTTGGATGAATAGATTCTCTTTAGTTTTACAGTTATATAGCAACTCATGGAAGGATTGCAAAATTGGCATTTGAAATTTGGACATTGCAGAGTATACACTATCTGCTTGGTGGTTTTTAGGTTTCTACTAACAGAATAAGAAGTTAACTGACTTGACTTATGTGAAATGGAAACATTTTGAATGATTGAAATGAAGCGACTTTGATGGCCCTAATTTATTCATTCAGAATACTACAATCACTTTCAGAAATTACATTAGATTAACAATGTGACATTGGCAAATGGTGTATTATTGGTAAATTATTATAGTGTAAATATACAATAACAGTGCAACTTCATGCCAAGAAACCATTTTGTTTCTATAATTATTTTTTTTTTTTTAAGAAAATTTGAAAAAAAAAAACAAACAATTTTTGCATTGAGAAAGAAATCGCTGGCTTTAATATTGGAGATGTAAGGTAGATTTGAAAACAAATTTGAAATTTCAAAAATTTTACTATTTTTGAGGTTTTAATGAAAATCAAAAATATACTGTAATCATAAACGCACATTCCTCTATTCTGGCAAAAAATTTAAAGAAAAAATTGCAGCCCTTTTTCAGAAAATTTTGAAAATGTCACTAGGACTTCATGTAAAGTATTCCCCAAAATTAAAATATCTCAATAATCTGTGGAGCAGCACCAGTAGATTTGACTTCGGATGTGTTTACAAAGTTTCTTCCCAAAAGCTTCAAAAACAGAGACGTGCAACACATCCGTGAAGACAGACATCTCAATTTCCAGGTATAAAATTGCATGTATCTTCTCACCATCTACACCAATCAGAACCATCTTAAATGCATTGCTAGTAGACTTAATCCTGATGTGTATGCAAAGTTACTGCTCCAAAGAACCTTAGACAAGGATTTTACAGTTGGAAATTTGGAATATTGTTGTGGAGATGATTCTTTTGTATTTCTTCCTGGTATTATATAGGGAGGAAAAGTGAAAAAATAATAAAATCCTTTTCGTGAAGTTTTAAGAAAACTGTGATATTATATGGATCTGTTTCAATGTCACGATTAACCTAGTACCAATAACATTTGAGGAAACATGTGCTGGGTTTGAAATAAACCCCTTCATATGTATAAAAATTTAATTACATTATAAGTTTTTTATGATTTTGGAACTTTTGCTGTTGTTCAGGATTGATGTTAAAAAATACTAGAATTAATATAGTTAAAAAAGCTTATTTCTTCATTATTTAGTATTCTTTAAAAATGTTTTCTTATTTCCGCATTTCTCTGTGGTTCAAAATCAGTCAAGATGTCTAATTGCCCTTAGTCTAACAGGCAAAATGTCTATAATTGTGATCTACAACTAAATTAAATCTTAAGATTAAACCTTTACACCTAAAATGTCTACAAGCTAAAATGTTATGTCAGCTAAGGTAAGAACTTGGGTAAGAATTTTGTAAGATGTAGGGAATTTTGAACAGCCACAGTGGAGTATTTCTCAATTCTCAATCTTCCTTCAGCTACTTTTACACCTTCACAATTCTTGAAATGTCATTTGTTTTCTCCACTGCCCTTGAGAAACTTGCGTGGAGGGCAGAGAAGCAATTAGCAATTATTTTAATTCTCATGTGTGCTCCTGTGGCATGCGTGATTTCTGTGGGCCTCTCCCTCCTTCCTTCCCTTCCCCTCTCCCTGCTTCCTGCTCTCTGCCTCGCCACCTCACTTACATCTCCCTCCCTCTCCCTCTTGCTGCTTGCTGCCCACCTCTTCCCGCTTCTCCCCTCACTCTTTCCCCCTCTCCCCGGCCCCCTCCTTCCCTATCTCATCTCTCCACTCCTCCCTTGTCACCTCTCCCTCCCTCTAAAGATGTAATAATTGTACCTATAAAGAGGTAATATTATGTTTAATATTAATAAGTCTTAGGTGTTTTACCAGGATAAAAGTAGGTTCTCTTCAAGTTGTACCTATGAGATTATTTTGAATGAAATGTCTTTCATTTTACAAAATCTCCATTACATTTATTCCTTGGTTATATCATTTATGGTAGAGATTTTGTTCTGTTAACTAACACTGTACTTATTGAAATAAGCGTTTTTGTTGAGGAAAGTAGAATCATAACACATAATATAATGATTTTTGATTAGATATTTTCAAGAACTGTATGAAATCCAGCTGCTGGTAGATTTGTGCTATTTTGTGTTGCGATGTGACTAGTTAATGGAATTCATTCTGTAAAATCAAACTATTTAATAGGTACGGCCGATGTCCCTAAATGCTGCTTTGGAAACAAATGCTTATATTATCATTTATGAGTTGGAAAGGATTGATGCACGTCAGACTCAAAATCATTCTTCATCTTCGAAACCTGCAACAGTTACATCGGGAACTTCAACTCCTATTCTTGCATGTAACGGTATGTAATGTGAAAGTTATATTTTTATACTTGATTTATATGTATCTTGTTCTCATAAGTCTGATGTTTGTGAGTGTGTGTGGGTGTGGGTGTGTGGTGTGTGGGGGGTGGATGTGGGTGTGTGTGGGGGGGGGTGCACGCGTGTGGGCATGTGCGTGTGTGTGATTTTTTAAAATCATTTTCCATAAGGAATATTCAATTCCTTTTGTATACCATCTGTGTGCTTTGGTATTTGTGACTGTAAGATATCATGTCTAAACTCTTCAGAAACATACCTTGAATTTAAAATTCTTATAGTTGAATTATTCTTATAGTAGAATATTATTCTAATAGTTGAAATGAAAAATTATTTATTCATCAGTGTTGTTTCATTTGACTTCAATTCAAGATTTTCTAGATAGGTAAACTTCAGGATTCTTGCAACTAATGTAACGTATCTTTTTTCTGTTAGGTCAAAAATCTAATAATAGTAGTGGAACCTTTATTGGCCCATTACTGCCATCAAATCATAAACCTGGTCCTTCTATCATTCCATCACCACCAAATATGAAGATAAATTCAGGAGCCAACACTGTGACAAGTAAACTCAGTCCAGGAATCATTCCAGCTGTTCATAAACCCTCTGTAGGGTGTCATCTACCTCCGGCAAAGGAGAGGTATGAATCAATCTATTTAATGTATTTTTTTTTGTCCTTTTTTTAAAAGTTTGGTTTGTTTTATAGTGCAGGTTGTTAGTGTGATTCTCAAGAATTTTAAAGTTCTCATAATTTTTCAAATGCCAAGTGAGAAACTTTAATTATGATTATTATTATTATCATAATTTGTTTTTTGTATTCCTATATAACAAACCAAGACTTATTCTTATTGAGTGTAAGAATATTTGTCATAGAAAATATTTTCTTTAAATTTTGCTGTTTTATTAAACTTGATACATTGTACCAAATAATCAGGCATGCTCAGCTATCCCAGCTTACTCTGTTTTCATCTTTGTTCCATAACACAATCCTTAATTGATGTTCCTGGGGGCTGTTCATTCTGCATTAGCTTTCTCCTTTAGACCAAATGCACAACAATGACATTTTTTAAGAGAAAATTCATTTTCTCTTGAAGTAAGGCATAGATGTGGCAGAATATGAGGTCAGATTCTCACAAATTGACAAAGTGAAATCAAATGTTTAAACATCACATATTTAATTTCCTATTTATTTTGCCAGTGCAGGTGCAAATGATCACTTGCTTGAATGAAAATATGTAAGCAATTGAAAGAGTATATTTCTGCAGAAATGTAGAAGCAGGTTAATGTAAGTAGTTGTCAGTACCTGAACATGATGTCTTATGTTGTGGGTGTGTTGAATTTTCATAGCGATAGCAAAGCAATGATAAGCGGACTCAGAGGGTGGAACTGCTTGTACTATTACTATAGATCAAATGCAAACACTAACAATTTCAAGAAAGTGTTTGCACTTCATTAAGTAATGAAAATGTTTAGACAGTAGTAATAATACACAAGGAAGGTTGGAAATAGATTTAAAGGAAGGATATGTTTTCATGGATTAGAAGGGTATCTGTTACAATTTACTAACAAAGGGGCTGGAAGAAATAACAGACTTGATGTAAGTGGCTAAAAAATGGGCAGTGATGAGGGATGGCTGGAGGACAGGATCAGCAGATGGCATGGTTTCATTAATTGATCCCCTCTCTCTCATATCCTTCCCTTTGGCCTCAGGGACAGTGTTGTCTAGGGCTTGGCAGTAATGAGCCTTGCCTGTTGCAGGGACCGCATCACATTTGGGCTTCATCCAAGACTTGTCATGCGCATAAAGAACGGTACTGTTTGTCAGCCATCCACCCAAGAGAACAAGCCGAGCTCAAGTTTAGTCCCATACGATTCTGAGGATTCAAGTGAAAGTGACACTGAGAAAAATGAGAAGAAACCTGACATGCCAAGTCTTGAACCTAGTCCAGAAAGAAAAGTGCCCACGCCCAACAAACAAAATTTGCCCCTTGTGAAACAGTCTGAGCTTTTTCCTGTCAGAAGCAAAAGCCCTTCAGCTGGTTCGCCCTTTCTGCATAAAAGTGGAGAGCTTTCCTCTTCCAGTAAGCCTCTCAGCAGCCATGAAATGCATCCAAAGACTTCTCCGACTAGAACCGCTGATTCCAGCCAAGTGCAGAAAGCAGTGAAACCACCCAGCAGTACTCCTGATAGTTCTCCTGCCACTTGCAATAAAGACACTGGCCAGAGCTCACCGGTACCTTTAAAAAGTTGTTCTGAAAGTTCTAAGAATAAGAAACCAGAGGGAAATAGTGGGGGAAGTAGCAAGAAATTAATAGATATCGAGTCTCTTAATTGTGTTAGTACCAGTGTAGATGAAGGGGATGTTGAAATCATTCAGACCTTGCAAGTCAATACGAAACTGCCAGGTAATGGAAATGGGAAAGCTGCCTCAGGGGGTTGGCAAGTTACGGACATGGCTTTGCACAGCCCATCGTGTCATAGTGAGAGCAGCAGCACAAGTGTGGCAAGTTCAACTACCCCTTGGTCAGTTTCGGATGTTAAAAGGTCACCAAAGAAAACTCCTAGGACTACATCAGACTCAGTTGATAATTCAAATTCTTCACAATCTGTGACCAAACAGAGTGCATCCTTGTGTAATTATACTAGTGACAATGAAGGTGGACAATTTCATAGAAGTCATTCATCATCTCGTGCAAATAGTGTAGAGAATCTAACTAGCCCAACATCAAGACCTCAGTGGGAGGTCAGTCCCTCAATTCCTGGTGTGCATCATAGCAGGTGTTCTGATAAAGAGGAAAACAGCCCAGTGATTGTAAGACACGGAAATTCCAATTGTAGCCCTGAGAAATCTTCCAAAGATCGGAAGAAAATTGTAGAATGCAAGTAAGTTTCCTCTGACCTTTGCAAAGGTTTCGGTTTCTTGAGCATGCTTCCTCTGACAAGGGTTTGGATCATCACAAAATTCATTCATAATGCTTTTTAATTAGGTACCATAATGGCACTATTTCAGATGTTCTAAATTTTTGTTGTTGATCACTGTAAAAATATGTTATATATCTTGCTGTTATTTAAAATGATGGAATTAATGTTCACTTAGACATTATGGTACCTGTTAAAAGAAACACTGTCAAGCTTTTTTTCTCTGTACACACTGTTGATGTTTCTTGTGCAGATATGAACCTTATCATAATGGAAATCACAAATCTCCTAAATGTGGGGATGAAAGTGATGAGTATGAATGGGTGGAAAAAACTCGTGAAACTATAGGTGTCAATCGAAGCAATGGCCAAATAAATGGATGGGCCCCTTCAAGTCGATCGGAAGTTTCCTGTTATTTGATGAAGCAGTCGCATCAAGGATATGGTCCATCAGGTAAAATAAACACATTTTCTTACAGAGAATAATCTTGAATCTATATTAATTTAGATTGTAACAAGGAATGCACATCACAGGGAAATAAAAATAGCACTGTTATTGGGATTTAGAAACTATACAGCAGTTTTACTTTGCTGCCGCTGACATTAGATCAGCTGCTACGGTGTTGTCCAATGGAGACTTTACACGTCACTACAGTGACATCATAATGATGGCGTTCAGCCTTCCTATTGAAACGACACTGTAACGGCTGATATCCTTCAAACACAGCTCTGTGAAAACCGCAGTATATTATTGTGCACAAAATAATTCCTGTAATAAATATGCTAGACTTTTAAATTTATGCAAAAGATAGTAATTAACATAACTAGTAAAGAAAGTTAGCATGTAGCATACAAATCCAATGATTTTGTACAAGGCAATCAAAAACTCTTATCAATGAAGTGTGATATCTTGATTTTATTTATTCTATTTTATAGAATGTTTCATACAGATATGTTGACCTCAAAACAGCTCAAGCAAAAATATTCAGATTTTTGAAATTCCTATTAAGCAGCAGTTTGAAGTTAGAGATTTCCTTCCTTGAAAGAGTGACCTTTCTTGAAATGAAAAAAATAGTCACTTTCAACTGAAAATAGGGCGGAAATATTTGAACTTCACAACTGAATTGATTTTGAACATTTGAATTTGAATTTCTATCAAATTTCTAAAACCTTTTCAGGCATATTTATTTCCAACAGCTTTCAAAATACCGTAGAACCTTGGATTGCAAACATCATCCTTTTTAAAAATGTGCTTGTATTTTTCACGTAAGAAATAATTGAAATGCAGTTAATTTACAATACAGAACTATTGATTTATGTAGATAACAAGGGCAGGACTTGTGACAGAAGGCGTTATGAAGTTACATTACTGTTTAAGCAGAGGTGTAGTTGCTCTCAAGGAATATAACTGCGGTCCTTTCAAATCTGTAACTTTCAACACCCGTGGGAACTTGAGAAGTGTAGTGTCAGACAAAACAAGACCGTCCCCTCCCTTTCTCATGTGTGAAGGAGTAAAAATTTCTCAGGAGGAAAGGATGGGAGGAAGTTTTCCTCCACTACTTTTCTCGCGTGCGTAGTCCAAAGTTTCAATGCAGGGCATCAACTGATGTCACTACAGAGCCTGGGACTGGGAGGTCCTGGGTTTGAATCCTGATAGTGGCAGGATTTTCGACACTCACTAGACAACTAGTTCAATTTCAGCCACTGTGAAGCAAAATTCTAGCGGTTGGCTGCTCTGATCGGTGTTTTCCATGGTTTCTCTGATCAACACCAGGTGAATGCTGGAGCAGTACTTTAACAAACCGGCCATGGACTGTACATGATCTTACCTTCCTGTTCCTTGTCCTATCCTCACCTCCTTACTCTCACTCACACACACGCACACGCACACGCGCACCCACGCACGCACGCACACACACACACAAGCACTAACCTTCTACACCTTTTCAAAACAAATCCCTATGAAAAATGGTCAATTTTTTTAAATTAGAACATTTTGATTAGTTTAAGGAAATTTTCTGTTTAGCTAAATTAATATGCATATTACCAGCTCCAACTGTATCTGTAAAAAGGAATTTTTGTGCTTTAAAAATAATACATAATTATAAAAGAAACACAAGAATATTAATTATGCAGTTTGTTTCAATTGAGAAGGAACTGTCTCTTAGAGCTGTCTTGTGGCGCAAGAGCAAAGTCACTCTTTTTTCACCAAGGAGGTCTGGGTTTGATTTCAGTCTATTCCCGGACAATCTGATGTGAAATTTGTTTCAACAAAACGAGTTCCACTGCTTCACAAGGACTAGTCCAATCCCTGTGATGTGTCCTAAACGCTACCCCTATCCTAGTTCCTTCCAAATTCTGGCCACCGGGTAGTGATGCAGGAGTGCGCAAGAGAGAGGCGTGAGCAGAGATACTACCTGGCGGTCCTCTTCACGACTAACGGACTACGTAATATAGGATTACTCCCAAAGACTGACTTTAGAAACGTAAATAATAACGGAGGATTACTCCTAAGCACTCAACGCCCGAATGGGGGTTATGAGACGCGCTGCGTCATGACAAAGGCGCAACAAATTTTAAAAAATAAAATTAAATAAAAAACGACAACCACAATGACTACCATGACGACGACGACAACGACCTCTTGGAGTCCACAGGAGAGAAAGAGGATTTCTACAAGTCATTAAAAAATTTGCCACTAGAACAGGACAGCACGACTACATATTTAGTAATGAAGGATCCTTAGGAGCATTTACACACATTTATCTTTAAAATTCATTAATTCATACAGCAGTAATATGACAGCTTCCAAATGTCATACATTATATTAGAAAATAAATTATTTATTTATAATGAACAATTCGTCCAGTTTACTACAATATAAAGTGCTGGAGTAACAGAAGTTTACACATATAAAATATCACACAAATATACAATAACACAATACAATATCTCTCAAAATTTACAATATAATAAATAAATAAAAAATTAAATACTAGTACAATAAAACAGAATAACCATTAAATGTTAACAATCTCTCATTCATACTTCCATAGTTTTAACGTCATTCTGTCTACAGACTGTTATGTATACTTAAATTAAAATCAGGCCAAATTTATTCGCGTTCCTTCTAAAGGAGAATTTGCTGTACTTGCTAAAGGAGAATTTGCAGTACACACTAATTAATAGAATTTGAACATAAAAATATCTTGTGGTCTAGTTTGATAGCTTGGAACCTTAAATTTTAGTTGGTAGAGGACAATCCACAATTCCTCTAATTAGTTTATACAGAAAAAACAGTTCAACATAATTTTTAAGAGAAATAAGTGATGGCATCTTCATTGAGGTTGCTATAACTGTACTCAGTCAAGCCCATAGCATCAGCTGAAATCCTATAAATTTGTTGCACTGCCTCCATCCTTGCAACACAACTTATTGGCGTCGGATATAAGGATCTCAGAGATTGAACTAAGTGTAATTCATGACAGGCTTGTCTTTAATGTATATCTTTTACCCCGGTGAATAAGCTCATAAGTCATGAAAACCTAATTTTACAGGAGAGCAAAAAGCAACTTTCAATTGATCCTGTAAATCAGGGATTAATGATATTTGAACAAAACATACACACAACTACAGTGTTTTCACAGCCCTTTCATTGAGTATATTTTCATATGTTGAATTAAGCATTTTTACTTTCTCATTAGAGTTATTCAATTATTCATACAAAAATTTGAAAATACAATTTAATTATCCCGTTATTAACACAGAACAGAACATGAAGTATGACACGTTCCCTTTAACTTTAATGTGTTTTTTTTTTTATTCAACATTTTGTTAAAAATAATTAATAATTAAGGTATAACTGGTTTCATTAATAAAAAAAACAATATGAGAAACTTTTAATTCCTGTTTGACAAGAATCACATTTTTTTGCTGATCATGAACAAAACACCAATGAATATCAAAGAAATTCTGTCACATAGGGGTGCACTCACTGAGAACACTTGTATTGTTAATCAGGATTGGTTTCCCCTGAATCTGGATCTATACATTGAATGTTTGCTGTAGACAGTTTTTTGTAAAAGTCATGAAAAACTGAAAATATTAATGGAAAAAGTCCCATCAAATTCTTTCTTTAGTTCAAAATCTCTTCTTTTCAGTCCAGTGAGCACTCTCTTTGGCATCTGATGCTCTCCCAGGAGAGTACCTTGTCATGCTTTTGGCTCTATTACCGCATTTACTTTTTGACTGTTTTCTACATTTAATCTTAGACCCTATTGTTTTAACATGAAGCTGTTGGTGTGGCAACCACTCTTCTTCTGTGGGTGAGGGTGGAGATCTAGGTGCATAGCGCGGCGTCTTGAGGGGAAAATTTTCTGTCTTCGTCTGACACTAGCTGCAACTTTCATTTTATAAATTTCACTTTTTATTGGAAGAATATTTGGTCAGTCAATGATGGACAATATTGAATGCATTGTTTATAATGTTTGGAGAATTTATTTTTTATTGTGAAGTTTGTTGATTCAAAATGTACATTTAATAAGTCCTTTCTGTAAAGTTGGATTTACATTCTTGTCTAATCAGTTCGCAAAATTTGATCTCTCGAGAATCTCCTATCCTTAGTCTTAATATAACCCACCTTCAAACTATGTTTTTCTTATCACTGTTGGCCCCTTTATGTTGAAAGATTAAGACATCCACACAGATAAACATACTTCGGTTGTATTCAAGTAAGATTTGGTCATGTTAAGGGGAGAAGGACACAAAAAAATCGGGGAAAAAACTGATTTTTCATAATTTGCGCCATTTTATTTGGCCTTCTCCTGAACATGCTGATTTATAGTTTATTCTTGTTTTACTATGTTTTAGTCCCTAAAAATAATATTTAATGGAACTATGCAGTAGCCAGGGTATTTAAAGAGTTGGCGTAACTCTTGGAGGAATGTAGAATGGGAAAAAATATTATTTTTTAGATATTTCCGAAGTTTGAGATATTGTTTGCAGTTCATGGCTGCCTTGTTAGTTCACGTCTAGCGTGTTCCCTTTGTTTATTCTAAATAAAACGCCTATTGTTGTAAATAAGAATATAAATAATTTCATTGTTGTATTGTTGTAAATAGCTGTATGAATATAGAAGTAAATATGAATAGAAGAAAAGTATTGGTGTGTAAATAAAACCCAATTGTAATGATGAATAGGAAATGTCTATTGAAAGAAGTACCAAATTTATTCTCCATTGCCAAACAACGTGCAAATTGGGGGGGGAATCATCTCCTAAAACAGAAACAGAAGAATCATTAAGCTAAAAGTAAAGGAAACAATTAGGTGGTTTCATATGACCCACAATATGGAACAGGAATGCACTGAGTGATTGAGTACGTGCAAAATTTAGCTCTGAAACTTTGAAGTCGATTTACTCAAATTCTTATTTTTTTAACTTCAGGAACATTTATCTCCGAGAATAATAATAATATATGCTTAATATTTTTATAGCACTATGTACATTGTTTGCAAAGTCATGAAAAGCAACAAAATTACCGAACAAATTGGCCATTTAAATGTAAAAAAATATTATAACTCAAATAATGTGTAATTGTTTTTCGTAATTTAATAAAAATTCCTGTTGAAAAAGTAACAATTGTATATCAGATTTTTGAGCTGATTTACATTAACAAAGGTTTTAATGTTAAATATTTAAAGAATCAACCCTGTAAGAAAATAGTTTTTGAAATGTGTACCTAAAAATCATAAAAATAACATGGGCAAGAAAGGGATGTCCTTCTCCCCTTAAGCATATTGTAGGTTAATCATGAGCTCAACAAAAATATTTACGTGAATAAGCTGATAACTGTATTAACATATTTCTCTTCTGCGATTATTTCTACTAATCTTTAGCGTGAAAAATGAGACAACTCAACTTATTTGATTATAATAAGTGATCTGAAATCATTGATATAGTGTGAATAACCAGACAACTTGACCTATCTTATTAGGGTTTCTGATATTAAGAAATTTACATGAAGTTCGTAAATACACATGTCTATAACTCATCAACCAAAAGGAATTGAACTTATATGGTTATTCATAAATGTAGAAAATCTTACAGAGAATTCAAGAGTATAAATATTTCATTTTCAACAAAATGTCGACTTATCAGCTTATTCACCAGGATCAATGATATATTTTTATATATTAAATAATTTAGAATCTAAATGTATGTACATATTTAGACCTTCTACAGATGAGTAGCATTGACAAGCATTTCTTGATTCTTTTTGTTTTGGATGTTCGGCAATGTCTAGTTTATTCAAATCTGGCAGAGGCTGTAACTAAGAGCTCTGATGCGTCAGAGAGGGTTCACAGCAGTGATTAGCTGAACTGTTACAGCAAGATAATGAGAGAGTATGCTCAGCTGTAGCGTATTAGTTATCAGCCACTTGTAATTGTGTAACACTTTGCCTATTTTTTACTCAGTGGGTGATCGTGACCGCTTCTGTGGTGTAGAAGCTTGCATGGCTAGCTACAATTTGGTGCTACAGATTTGAAAGTCTGGTGATCAGTTCCCCAGTGATCCTGGGAAATTTTTCACCAAAAGATTGGGTCTGAAATGGGGTGCACTTAGCCTCACAAGTACAAACTGAGTATCATCATTGGTCAAGTAAATCTAGGTGTGGTTTAAGGGATGTCGATGCACTAACCATGCGTCACCTGTGCAAGACTCTCTGGTAATTCCACTCACAAATGTAATAACATATACAATCGATGGAAATGTGCATACTAACAGTGTGAGACACATTTCAAAAAAATTACATTTGTGTAATTTTTGAAAAAACAAAAGAGTACACCAAAATGAACTTTATGTTATATTAAACAGTGCAATTAGCACTATCCATTAGAAAAATTTGAAGAAACAAATTGGAGCTATATTTGAGAAAATGGAGTTGGTGTGTTTCTGAAAATGTGGAATTTTGAGCTCATTTTTATAGAAAACTGTTGTGTTATCGAGAAACTTCATTTGATATTATTTAACGTGAATGTACTCATATATACAATAACGAGAAGAAATCGCCTCTAATGTAAATATCACCGTGAGAGACAGATCAAAAAAATTGTTGTTTTTGTAATTTTTGAAAAAACAAATGAATAGAGCAATATGGCATCTATGTCATCGGATAGGTTGCATTTGGTATTACTTCAAAAAATTTAAAGAAAATATTTGGAGCAGTTTTTGAGAAAATCTTGTTTTTGTATTTTTTTACAATTGCTAATATCTCACGCTCTATTGCACGAAAAGTACTATAATGTTCAAAATATTTACATGACCTTATTGAAATAACTACAACAAATGGACAAAAAATATCAATTGAAGGTAAAATGTCTATCTTTAATTTTATATTTTGTAGGAAGACGCCGGAAAAAATGCAAACTTTTGGAATTTTTGAAACTTCAGAGTTAATCATGAAAATCGGACCTATGTCACTTTTATAAGTGTATTTTACTCTATTCTTACAAGAAATTTTAAGAATTTGGAGCCATTTTTGACAAAATTTTAAAAATGTCTGGGGGGGGGGGTTCATATAAAGTACTCCCAAATATTAAAGAATGTTTTTCAAAATCTCAAAGTTTCAACTAATGCCAAATCAACGAGGCTTTCTTCATCAATCTTTGGAAAAGATTGTACACATGGCTTAGGCACTAGCAGTGTTCACAGATGGACGGACGGATGCTTCGAAAAGAAAAAAAAACACCACCACTTTTTCGGTATCAGCGAACCTCAAAACGTGTATTTCCATTGAAATCACAAAATCGATTTTCTGCAGCATTACATAACTTTCTCTATACTATGTATATTACTCTCATATGTACGTATGTATACAAGAAAGTAAAAATGAAGAAAAAGATCAGACAAGTAAGAGTAGTTTTGAGCATTTACAGAACACCCTAAGATATTGTAGAATCTCCATCCCACCCTTTCTGAAAGGTAGTCCCAGACATTTGTGAAGACTACGCAAAAATGACACAACTCGCCACTGTCTCTTTTCATTTAAACCTGACCAGTAGTCAATACTAAAAGCCAGTTAAGTTGTTAGATGGAAGAACAGGCTCACATGCCTCAGCTTATCACAGAAATGACATGTATTTTTAATTTAGTATTAATGTATATGGAATATCTGGCATTTTGGATTTGTTTGCTGAGCCAATCTGGACCCATTGGCCATAGAATGGAGAGGCCTGTGAAGGATGTCATACAAATTGTACCTTTTGGTTCTTCATTAGACACCTATTACTTTACTATTCAGAGCAATATGTTTTGTGAATTAATGAGCATTGTTATTACACTTTTTCTGGATACTTTTTCTTTTTCAGTGAGTAGCTGGAATGGTGGACGTTCTCATATAGATCGAGAAGTGGAAAATGATCGCCACGATGAACGAAAGCGTTCTCATAGCAAATATGATGAAGAGCTTGACATGGGACGAGTAAGTGGCTTTGGAAGTTTGCTTTCTTGTGTAGATTTTCAAGTAAATGAGTACTTTTATTAAGAATTTGTTCTTTTTGCAGGTGAAAAAAATTAAACACAATAATGAATTCATCAACAATCAACCAAAATGTAATTATTTTGATGAATTTCAAAAAAGGTGGCATTACAAGGATTATCACTACGAGACCCATCATTCAAGAGGAAAGGGATATAAGAAGGATAGAAAGAATCATTATAGCCAGTCCTACCATCGGCATAAATATATGCATCATAGGAATTCTTACTATTCTAAGAATTGGAGGCGTTGATTATATTGTAGAATTGGTTTAAAGGTTAATAGAAATACTGTTGATGCTAAAGATGTTGGCAAGCAGTTGTACGGCAAACCCATCGTGCTCAGGGTCTTGTGTAACTGTGTGTTCATTTTAAGGGCAACTGAAATGTTCTGAGAGAGTACAAGATCCTGTGTTGGGGTGAGACATTGATCCTGTTTTGGGGCATGACTCCAGACACAAGGTTGCTTTTATTTTGCCACCATGGCTCCAACATCATGAGCTCTTGTCTGTGGACATTATTAGAAGCTGTTATGTAAATGCAGAAGATATGTTTATCTTTAGAAGCTTCGTTTTGGTGTTATAGATGTTGTATGACTTGATTCTTTGAATTGTACAACAAAGTACCTCAAGAAACCCTCAATTTGTATATGTGAATGTGTGTATGTTTGTATGTTAGTAATGAATGACATCCTTGAGGCACATGCTTTCTTGGCTCAAACTGTTGTGAAATCTGTGACCTATTGGAAGTTTTTACAAGTATTGTACTTGTTTATGTGAATGATACAATTTATGAACAGAATGCATAAATCAAAAAAAATGTATTTGCATCAAGAAACATTTTATGTGAATAGATTGCAAATGTGTTCAAAGGGATTAGGTTAATTTTTTCCGAAAGATGCTGAAGACCTCTTTGTAACAAAAAGGATTGCAAAAATAATGGTTATTGTTTATGTGGTGTATTAGAAGTAGATGTTTTTATTTGGGGTTTATTATATACAGTGTATTTTTTTATTTTTCTGCCTGTACAGAAAACTTGTTAACTTATTTTGATTTGCATGACCAAGGAGAGAGACAGCTGTTCTTGAATAATGGTGCATAATGAATGATATACTAGGTATATAGATGTGACCTAAATTTTAGAGGTAAATGATGTGATTGGAAACATGATTATTCACACACCATGTGCTTGGGCACAGGCACTTGCATTTCATTGTGTTTGTAATATTGATGTGTCAAGTTGCCAATAAGAAATGTCATATTTATTGGATTCTGTGCTGTTTACTTATTTTCTTGTTTAGAAATCTAGTATTGACAAGGAAGTCGCAATAATAAGTATTGTTTACATAATTTTAATTTAGTTTTTGTAGAACAGAGTAAAGAATCTTGAAGTTAGTAATTTTATGCTTGCATTTCTTTATCATGTATTTATATTTTGTAATGACTTTCAGTTGAGAGCTGATCAGAAGGCCCTGGATGGATATTAGTTTTAACACTGCCATCTTTCCCAATAAATGTTAATTAAAATTTTGTTATAGAAAATAAGATAACAAATATCCCACAATGCTTTATTCTTAACCTTGAGATTCACACTATACTATAATTATTCAAGTACTTAGAGTGCATGGTTTCCAGTAAATATGATATACCATCACACAAATGTTTCACTGGAGATGTACACTAAAATATAGTTTGATAGCACAACTCATTTGGTAACCAGTTGATCAGGTCATAAGTATACACTGTGCTAGCCACTTGTTAATTACTCCAAAACTTATCTTTGGTAGGTTTGTCCCCATGAAGGGGTTGTCGACTTCAAAAATGTGTACTGCAGTTTCTTATTGGTTATTTCTTTACCGTGTGAGGTTCACATTTCTTTCTCTTCACTACATTAAGCATTCATATTGGACTATGAAAAGAATATTGTAATTCCCAGATGCTTTTGCATTTCTGATAACTGTGTAAAGGACCAAATTAGTTTTGTCTTGATACTGTTCTATAAAACTTTTCCACAAGTCTTGTGATGAAAGTCACAAGTATTATTTGTACCTCACATTGAATCCTCAAAGGAATACTTAAGACAGTTGTGAGTTCTGACAGATTTTTATCTTTGCCAGATTTTCAACATAAAAGTAATTGTATCTCCTTCATTGTTTTCTATTTTGAAATGTTAATATTTACTTGCTTTTTGCTGACAAGAGTCACTGATTGAAACTCCCGCTAGCATGTGAAATTAAGAGATTGTGATATATGTAGTAAGATATTTGTTGCAGTTTTTTTTCTTTTAATTATTTTTTCTATCACCTGATTATCAGTGTAGCATTGTTTTTCGACCTTGTTCATTTCAGAATTTTATGATCAAAAGATTTTGAAAATTTGTCTGTGAATGAAACAATTTTATAAGAGAACATGTAAAACATAAGCAGAATGTCTTGTTGCATGAAGTTAACGTTACCTGAAGAAGCATGTTTTTTATTGGTAGAAGCATGTATTCTGTTATTAAATCATTGGATATTGTTAGTATTTTCGTGAAGTCAGGAAATCTTTTTCGGGAATTTGGAATTGTATTAGCATGTTAAATACTTTATTAATGCTAAGTATTTTGCATTGCAATTTTTAAAACAAAGATAAGCACTACATTCTTGGGTTTGAACAGTAATTTGTTTGTGAATTTTCAAAATGCAGTGATTTAATGAACATGATTTGAATTTCCCATCTTGCATTCATTTGTGGACAAATCGTTGATATTGATAACTGATTAAAACAATTGACGAGGTACAATAATTTCTGATTATTGTAGCTGTCTGTTGAGGTTACATTATTTCTTGTAAACATTTCAGTTATGCTGCATCTATCTTCTTGTCCTTGCAAGGAAATAATTCTGTGATTTATGCTCTTGATAATTTATGTTCAAATCAGAACACTGAAGTTTGCCTATTTATAGTGATCTTAATAGCAAAATCCTGTAATATTATGAGAAGGCAGATTATTAAACTTGTATTTACTGTTTACTTGTGGGTCACCCATGGTGTTAAATGTTAGTATGTATAAACTGAAATTATGTTGATGTTCATACTTCCAAAAATCAATAGAAATTTTTAAACTTATTTGAACGCCCGATGAAAATCAACTTTATTGGTCAATTATTGGTGGAATACACTATTTGGGTGCCTATAAGAAATACTTTGGCTCTCCTTACATCTCTATACAAAAATATGGATGTGGGGAAACAAATAATCATACCAACTATACAATACTGAAAAGAAGTGAGATGTTAAACAGTTACAGGTATGTGTCCCAAGGATTGCCAGCACAAAATTCCAGCCTTGTAGTTGGAAATGTATAAACTGGAATTTTGCAGATTGGCATCCTTAGGACAAAATCTCATAGTTGGTAGATCATTTACTTGCCAACTTCTGTAGAGCAATCTTGTTTTATGTCCTAGACTATTCACGATTCCTTGCTGGCTTTGCAAAATAAGAAATCGAAATTTTATTAGGAAATAATATGTATATATAAATATAAAATTTCCTTAATCTACATGCCTTTTTTCAGTCTACAATAAATTAAACCTAAATGTCACATACCTTGGAATTAGAAATTACACTCATAAAGAGAGCATGCCTGATCATTATCTTATATATATATACATCTTAACTTGGACACAGAAATGGTAAAAAAATCACAGGTTTTACAGCCATCTGCTTTGGCTTCTCCAAGAAGGAACTTACAACCAACTTATTGGGATAAAATCAACCACCAGGTATACAATTAAACTCTTTACCCTATGATCAATTCTCAACACATTTCCTGTTTACCAACTTCGCAATAGTTGTACAAAGAAAAAATATGCGTTGTGGTATTACTTGGCATTATCATGGCAGTTCCGTTCAATTCAAATGCGAGGGGGGGGGGGGGGGAATTGTCACATCATTTTTAACCATACATGTACAAGGAATTACCAGATGTTCTGAAATTAAAATGTATCACTTTTGCTTGACTATAACAGGATAAAATGACTGGTACTTTATCTGTTTTTTTTCTGAGTCGTGGTAGGTTTATCTTCTACCAAAGAAATTGACTTCAGATCTCTCTTCATAGGCTTTGCATCAGGTGAGACACCTTGCCTCAGAATAGTTACATCATTGTTTTCACTGGATTTCACTTTAGGATCGGATAAGTGAGTTACACTTTTTATCATTACATTTTCAATGTTTGAGACTGAAGCAGATTTTAGAGGTACTGAGTAATTACTGTTTGCCACTGCGGGTGTCTCACTACCTAATACTGTTTCTTCAGCCTGAGAAGAGTTGATAGCTAACTGCGGCACATTCACACTTGGAGTGACCTTGGCTAGTTCAGGCAGCAGTGATGGTGACAGCAAATCATTGACGAGTTCCATAGCAGGAGCATTGCCATCACCGTCTTTATTAGGTTTTTTGTACATTTCCCTGCTGTGTTTCAATTCACCACTAACACTTTTTTCTGTAATGTGACAATTTTCCTGCTGTTGGGGCTGAGTTTCTTCATTGCTTATGTTGAGCTGACCTGCATTATTAAGAGCAACACCTGTGTCTATGATAATGTTTGTTGGCTCAGTTTCTTCTGTGTCCCGCTTCTCACGGTCATGAAGCTCCCCTCTTACTTGAGGACTGAGGATGTCTCTTAAAACAACTGATGCGTTTTTCACATCTGCTTGTATTACAGATGTCTGTGTGCCCACAACTGATTCCTGCAATATTTCTCGCCGCATTGCATTTACTCCACTTTCCAATTGAAGTTGTTTCTTGTCACTGTCTGGTGAGATGAAAGGTTTAGTTTCATTGTGACGCAAGGTAAGAGGTAGAGGCTGGCCCTTCAGGCGTTCCAGTAAAAGGGGCTGAGCTGGAACAACTGGCCCTTCAGGTTTCATTTCCAAATTGGGAGCTGGAAATAAAATAGTTTTACACTCTTTAATTCTTTTATTTCTTCACAAAAACTTTATTAAATTCTAAGAAGTTAAAGTCATATATGCTTAAGGATGAATCTGTAATCTAACTAGGAATGTCTACTACAATTTATCGTAATAGGTGTATGAAAACTGAAATTCTCATATGTTGTTGTAGGGATCTTCCAAAACAAAAGTTTTCATGAAGTGCCAGCCCTTATTTGTAACTACAATCTTGAAGCTCAGAAATGTATAATCACCAAAACAGCAATTTTGGAGGAAAATACTGTAGATCAATAATTATCAGAGAAATATGGATGACACCACCCTCAAATAATTGAAATAAAGATACAGAAATAGTAGTATGACCATGTGGGTTTTGTTTATCCAACAATTCACAGAATTATACACCCTTTTAGTACTGCTCCTTTGAATTTTTTATCATCCATCAGAAATGTAAGTCTTATACTGTCACTGGGCATGAGTAATAAGATTATACTAAAATTTTTACATTTACAACTGCTCTTCTATGAAACAGAATTGTGAGAGAGAAAACGGATGACAGAACCAAAATTACAACCAATTAGCCAGTAAGAAGAATCTCAAGAGAAATGACAATGTTCAGCTGGAATCTGAACATTAGGGTATGCAAAAATGTGTGTTTCACAAGTATTGTAGAGGCACTTTCAAAGAATAGAATCAAATCTAAATATGAATTCCATTTATAGAATGAGGATTTACTAAAGTTCCATAAATAGAAGTTTTAAATCTCTGACTAAACAAGAACAGATTCCAATAAGAGGAAAAAAAGAAAAAAACTTCCAAACTTCTGGAATGGAAACTCACCAGCAACATGTAATGATTCTTGAATTTTGATTACTGGACCCTCTGCAACAAATGAATTTTTCTCTGATGGAATGGTTTTGTTTTGCCTTTCAGGGGGTTGATAAGACTTTATTGATGCAATTGTTTCTGGTGGAACAGGCACAATGGGTTTCTTTAGCTCACCATTAGCAATTTTTCTAAGCAAATCTTGTTTCTTTGCAGGTGGGACAGGCTTTTCATAGCCATTTTGAACTTGGTCTTTAACCTCTTTGTTTTCTTGATTTTTTTGGTTATGTAAATCATCAACTTTAACTTCATGTCTTTCTACTATTTTAGTCTGGTTTGAATTTTTTGCAGCATGTTCTTTATGTTCCTTGAAAAGCTCTCTTTCTTGATGCTCCTGTAATGCTTGCAAAATCTGTTTTTGTTCTTCAAGGATTTTCATTTGTTGAGCTTCATGTTTTTCTAATTTCCGTAAAATCTCTTCGTTTTTGCTATTACCAGCATTATCATCTCTTTTCTCAGCTTCAGCCAATTCATCATCTTCTTTTTTAATAGCATCTTGATCAACCTGTTCACCTGCAGATTTTATTTCCTTCTTCTCAATTTCAGCATTAGCCACATTCTTCTGAAAACGGAACACAGGTAACCTTAAAATTTAAGCAATTAACTGTAAGGAGATATATGGAAAAAGAAATTCCTGAATGTTTTCTTTCAGTTTACCTCAGGATCTTCCTTCTGGATCTTCTCTTTGCCTTGTTCTTTCTCCACTCCCTTTATTGCAGTTTTCTCATCTTTGATAAGTGAGACAACAGTGGGCTCCTTCATATTCCCTGCAGGTTCCACAGGGACAGGGGGTTCCTGTCGCTTGCCCCCTTGGCTTACATCTGCTCTTAGTTCTTCAGGCTGCTCAGCTTTTGAAACTTTCTCCACTGCAAGCTCTGGTACTTTTTTTGGCTCTTCACCAAACTTCTTGACTATAAAAACACAAGAAGCACAATTTGTATGAGATGAAAATACTGACAATGTCCTTTAAAGACAATATTGTGGTTACTTTAAGTGTAGGGTCTCGGACTATGCAGAAAAAAACATTGCTACTGTTCTGAACATTTTATGTACTTTTACCTTTTAACAAAGTTTTCATATGGCAACACAAGTAATCATTTCTTGCAGCCAATGGCCAATAGTATTTGCCTTCAACTACTCTGCTATCATTGATAAATTATTAGATGCTACTGCCAAAGGCTTAAAAAAGAAAACCCCACTGTTGCACCATGCAGTGCAAGTTGGGCCAAAAGACCGCTAGAGTTAGGGCTGCTTTCTTTAGTACTTTGTAACAGAACAAGAGTATAGAAACTAGTAAGAACGTACAAGTGGCATCTAGTTTGTATTCAGCCATGTAAATTTTCATAAAAATAGAAAACTACTGGCTGATCTGAGTAATTGAGATTGTTGTGGTGGGTTCACCTCAAAACTCTCCTGAAAGGTTATCTGGTTTGAATCCCACCTTGGGTATGGATGTTTGTTTGAGTTGTATGGTGGGGTCTAAACCACCTTTCATCCTCCCATAATTCCTGATTCCTGGCCAGCCTGGGTCACACAGGTGCTTGGAGATTCATTGTCAATGAATAAGTCAGACAAATTGGAAGTCTTTGTAGAAATACTCTTCCTTTCAAAATTAACTTGTCATATCATCCAAAATTTTAACATTTTTATACTAAAATAAATAATTTGAACTTTTCGATGAACTTCCCAGAAAATGAATTACCATCAGATTCCGGTCTTTGTTCCAATTTTGGAGGAATATCTGCCAAACTATTATCAATTTTATCATGAAAGTGAGGTGATTTCTCAACTGTACCAGCAGCTGGTTTATTGATAATTTCTGAGGGCTTTGTTTCAGTAGCAGAATTCAAAGTGGCGTAAGTGCCCAACACCAAAATCAGTGCTCCTACAAACAAAAGTACCTGAAACAGAACCAACACGTGTCGTTATAAGAAACTGATGGTCAACAATTAACAATATTAGTTAACAAACAAAGGTGAGAGGAGTTCTCTGGTATTGACAGAGTGTTGTATGAAGTACAAAACATGATAGCCATGCACATTAATAGGATATAAAGACTGATTCTCATACAGTACAGAATACAGTGAGTACATGTAGAGGCAAATGCAGTTGATTATGTAAGCAGAAATAGTAAGAATAGCAAATTTTACTAACATTAAACATTTCTGGAACGAAAAAACTCTTGAAGATCAAGTTTGAAAGTTTCTTCAGAAAGTTTAACAGATAATCAACTTTATTCTTTTCTTTGTTCAAATTTTCTCTAGTAAAAGCTGAACTATATTTACAATAAAGCAATCTTATCTATTCTAAACTCATATGATGTTTAAGTCCAGCAGCTAAATGAAAAATTTCTACTGGAATTCACTACTTGAAATATGTCAAACTCATATTCATGTCATATCATTAAATAATTAAATTTGTCTTATCAATAATTACAAGGATAAACAAAACTAATCTCGGGTTTGCTTCACAAAAATGATTTCTCATCATAAATGCTCTCACTTATTCTTTACATAGAAAACCTATCAGGAATAATTTAAATAAAAACAGAACATACTTGAGCCATTAATCTGTCATTGCTGCTTTTGGTAGACATACAGATAAATGCAGCAGCCGGAAACATTACACAAATGAGAACGCCAATAGTAGAGCCCACTAAACCAAGCACCAATTCAATATTCGGAATCAGCAACCCAATCACTAAAGCCACACTAATTATAAAAATTGTCAGACATTTGAATCTTGCTTCTGGGATGTGACTTCCAACGCCTTCATGATGCGGCATTGTGATCTGATAAAAGGAAAACATATCACCAACTTCACATTTCACAAAAATGTACACTCAAATAGTTTTCAGATAGTGAAATTTCACTTCATACATTAAAATTGGGAAATTGTTCGAGTTTTCTTTTAAGTGAAACCCTTCATAAAATTGCCCTGAATCATTTTATTTTATTTTTTCTATGTGAATATGTACAATAGACAAATCTGAGAAGCTTACAAATAGTATAATACATATTATAAAATATGTCTTTTATAACCTTTGCTTCTAGTAGTCATACCCGATTATAATTATTATGCCATTCCTTTTTTTTTGTGTTTGATTATGAGAATAGTAAGATATAAGAAACAACATTGATTATTATCATAGACACAAATACTGAAAATTTACATCCCATCCTATCAATAGATTACTTCTGCTATTTGGCTTATTAAAGAGAGCATCTTTAAAGCCTAGAATTAGAACTTGTCGAGATACGAAAATTAACTTGTTCATTAAGTGTTTCTTAGCATGTTATAAGTTCACATGCTTAGAGAAACTTCCCAGATTTAATAACTTAAAACTAAAATGATTTACACAATTTAATTTCTGAAAAGATAAACCAAAAAATGGGGAATTTCTTTTTTTCTAAAAATATTTAATTTTAAGTAGTTCACATAAAATGTTCCAAAATTAATAAAAATTATTGACTTTCTATGTTAATTATGTCATATTAAACCTTCAACTAATTAGGATAATTCAATCATGAAAATAAACATAATTTCCTTTATTAAACTACAGATGAAGAACTGGTGTTTTGACCAGAATCTTAAAAGTTTCTTAATGCTTCAGGGCATTAATAGCCTAATGCTCTGATGAATAGATGCTATTATTCTTATCTGCCCTTGCTTTTTACAGCACATGAAGTGCCTTCCATGCCTTACTCTCTGTTCAAATCGGCAACGCTGAATTGGTGGAGAGCAGTTGGCTCTGCACCACCTACGCCAGGATTAGTTCAGAAACTACGCAATACTCATGACTGGCTTCCTGAAGACCTCTTCACATGCTTCCCGTAAGGAAGGAAATGGGATGCCTTGGAAGGGAGGAGATGGCAGCTGGGATCCGGAACTCGCTCAAACGGTGGAGGGGAAAGAGATGGTTTCAGGAGAAATCGCAGCAGGCCTGTGTGCTATGATCAATTCATCAGTTTCATTTCATATTCTACAAGATATAATATACAATGTTTAATTTTAAGAATGACCATAACAATTCATAACCCATACTTACTCTTCGGAAAAGCAGTGAGTAAAGACTAGCTCTGCAGGGAAAAATGACAAGAGGGAAACTCACTGCTACGGACAGCACAAAACCAAGTTTAATCATTTCACTTACAATTGAAGGTGTAAAGCTCATTAGGACATTGCCTGAAAATTCATGGAGAAACAAAATGTTATAGAATGAACACACATTATAATTGAAATTAATTGATTAATCTAAGAAGAAAAAAGTGAATGAGAACCAGAATTTCTCATCTAACCTGTAAATGGTTGAGTGCAAAACGCAATGTACCCAAAGAATCCAACACAAATGTAGACTCCTGTACATATATTGCATGCGGCACGAATAACAAAGTTCATTCTATCTAGGGATGCATTATGCATAGATTCATAAATTTCAAATAACTGGCTGAAAATAAATGCAAATAATTAGAACATTACTTGAATATCAGTAGTCCATTTAAATTAAGAAGAAATAATGGGCTGATACGAAAACTTAAAAGCTGTTTCTGCACTAGAAATACTAAAAATTTATATTACATACGTTTGACAAAACAGTGCCATTGAAAAAATTGGAATACATTGTAATATCCCAGCAGGCCTCCAGAAATTGACATGTTCATACCAATCACCAGCCAAAAGGTGAGGTAATGATTCTCCCACTACCTACAAAGAGACATTCCTTTTATGACAGCAGATAATGAGATATTTTTTGTTTGGCACTAGAAATGTCGAAACAAACCTTTAAGACTAGACAAATGTAAAAGCCAATTGTAGCCATTGACACACTAGATAAGCTATCAACATTTCTCAGCATTCCCAAAGGAAGAACAACAAACAGAGCCAAGCCTGAAACATAGCATTTTTTTTATATTAAAGTTAAGAAAGTGAACATATAATACACTTGCTTCACAAAAACATTTATACACACCTATGAGAACACTTGGTCTTAACGATACTGTATTCGATAAACCCAAAATCTTGGCCATAATTGCAGGACCTAAGTCACCCATCACAACAAAAAATGCAATGCACGTTCCCATTAGAAAGCCTATTATGAAAAGTTCAACTGCCAGTTTTCCAGTAGGTCCGAAAGTATGAAAAGCTGGAACATAAAACAATTCATCAAATTCTGTGTGGTAATATCAGGTGTTTATTTATTATTTTAATCAATAAAGCTTAGTACAATGAATTACTAACACTTAACAAGCAAAAATGAAATAAAACAATCTTTCTGTAAAATGTCAGTACTTACCAAGGAATTCAAATGTTCTTCTTCTAGCCATAACAGCAGATTTCAACAAAAAGTGGCAAGCTAGTCGAGACAACAAACTGCTTGCAATAAGCATTAGAATAGACAGAGCAATGCCACACTGAAATTAAAATCATTTTCATAAAATCATCAATTTCTTCAAATATCAATTACACATAGACATTATGCTAAGAAAACAAATGTTACCAAAACTGTCAAACTGTATATTCGTAATGTCCACTAAGAGAAATGAAAATTATATTTTACTTACTTGTTTAAAACAAAACGGCATGGCTAGAACACTGACACCAATAATACTATTGGCAAGTGTCATAATCGTGCCCGTATTCGTACCCATGATGTTCTAGTGTCGTAGAAAACAAAACAAAAAGATACTACGTTTCACATGTTGATTAAAAATGAAATGATGTCCGGGCACTGTCATTTACACCTCAAAACTGAATTGTCACTTGGGGCAGTAAACGATCAGCCACGCGCTAAACTGTGCATGCCACCTCAGCTGTTGGGTATTATTTACCACAGATGTGTTGCTCAAGGTTGTCTTCTTTTGTTTATGCGAACATCGTGTACCACAACTGGCCTTATCGCAATCCTCAGTTTGTTTACATCCCAAAAACTTGACAGCACACGCTCAGTGTAAAACAACGAATAATAATAAGTATAATTTTCTCAGCTATAAATCAAAAGTTACGTTATGCTACTTAATAAAGCAGCAGAGAGATTTAAGCAAAAATCCTCCTTGCTATTTCCGATACTTTTAATTCGTGTATTTGGGTGCACTGAAAAGTGGGTTACAGGAAAATGTTATAGCGCAAAAAATTGACAATGAATGAACGAGAAATCAAACATCTCCTAATACTCGTGATATTATAGACCTATGTGAGTGTTGCATTTCGTTGTTTATGTCAATGACATACTGATCGTTGGAACTCCCAAAGAAGAGCGTAGCTCATTTGACCACAAGATTGGTACTATATGTTGTTGAGTGAGGCTAGTGTGCACATAGTGTTAAAAAAGACTTTAATATTTGTGTCAGTTCATTGAATTTGTTCGTGATCTTCATAAACGGGTGAGTTCAATAGCTGTTTTTCAAGTGTTTTATTTTCAAATTCCAATGTATACCACTGTTATTTCAGATTGCACAACCCTCCATTTTTTCGGCATCGTTCATTTTTTCGGAAATAATGACAAAACCTTTTTCTGTTAGTCCGTTTAGAAAGAGAATATTAAAATATGAATTATATGTGTTCTCTATGAAAATGTAAATATTGTGGTAAATGTGTCATTACATTTTTTTGCTAAACCTAACCTCTATGTTGATATTTGCTTCTACTGATTTGTGATTATTGAGTCTTGCTTTTATCTGCAATATTAACGTATGAAGATACGTAGTGTTACTTTTAACATACTGACTGTATAAGAATATATTGTAATTAGAAGATTAGTTTTCTACGATGAAAGTTCGAATTCAAGTTTTTTGTGACATAAGGGGCCAAAAGTGACTGACAGATTGTATACGTCAACGAAACGCATGGGTTTAACTTTTATAATACGTACATATATACAGAATACTATACTTTGTATAGAGAAAGGTACGAAATGCTGCGGAAAATCGATTTCGATATGTTAATGATCATACACGTTTTAGGATCCCCTGATACCGAAAAAGTGTCGTTTGCTCCGAAATATTAGATCCTCCGTCTGTCCGTTTGTGAACAACAATACGAGGATACTCCGAAAGTTTCCAGAAAAGTAGGTTTAACGAAGAGTAAACTTGATTCTTACTTTTATATTGTCTCGAAGTATTCCCCCCAGCATCTATACAGTGGGCCATCATCTGAAACCATTTTTGAAATGCTGCTTCGTAGGCTGCTAATATAGTTGTTGGGTCTCCAACCGGCGTCCTCTGATAGTTTCTTTAGGTTTTGGAAATAAAAAAAAAAGTTACAGGGGGCCAGATCTGGACTGTAAGGGGGTGTCTATTGAAGTCTGGCATGATTCTCTGATAAAAAAAACCGTGGTTTTTTGAGCTATGTGTGGTGGCGCGTTGTCATGATGCAAAAGCAGACCACTCTTTGGTCGTCCCTTCTGAATGCTCTCGAAGACTTTTGGGAGACAGTTGTGTGCAGTCACTGTCATTTGGTCCTCAAGTTAAACTTTACATGAAGCCCTTGTACATTTTCAAAACTCTCAAAAATGGTTTCAAAATATCGGTTTCAAATTCTAGGGCCCGCGACATCAGTTAGATCAACTGGGAAATATCACTTTTGGAGAAAATCGGCTGAACGGTTTAGCCACTAGCGTTGTTCACAGACGGACAGACAGACGGTTTGCTGTCGTTCGATTTTTCGGTATTAAGGATCCACAGAACAGGGATTACACCACTTATTAGAGTTTTTTTTTAAATTTAGCAACTGGATTTACCGACTTGTTCGTTACCAAGACCCTGTAATAACAGTTTTTCTGTCGAAATTTCTCCGTACTTCTCTACTCTCTAAAAATATTTTCGGATAATCATTAAAACGAATAAAATCGTATTGTAGCACGGGCTGAGTTTAGCCTGCGACTCTGCGTCATTCTACATTATTTATAATATGACTCATTCGACGAAAACATTTCGAAAAATAACTATGTATCTTAATTTACCTCTCACAGCCGAGCATTTATGTACTAGTAGAATCCCTAGGATGGGAAAGTATAACTAAGGGGCGGATTTTGACGACATAAAACATCGCTGAAAATTATCAATAAAATACTCTTAAAATGTTTTTAAAATGCTTTAAAAGCGAAGAAAACTGAGCTAAAGTTTTTTATCAAAACAATTTGAGATGAGTAACTGAAGCTGTTGGATATGTTACTGATGTAATCGCAGTTGAGGATGGAGGGGAGGGCATGACCCCACCCCCCAAAAAACCAGCCTATGAAGAATGAAAATGGTTAAAGTGCAGGAAAAATAAAAATGAGAAACACAAGAAACAATAATTGTAGAAACGTAAAAATGTATCGAAAACTAGTGGTGCTCAAACAACGTATTTCTTGCCATTAGTAATGGGAATTAAGTATTTTCAAGCGAAAATTAAGTAGTTTTACGCAATAGATTTTTTAATCAAATTGGTATGCAGTGTATTGATAGACATGGGATGTGTTTTTTAGCCTTACAGTATTCTTCGTAAGCAGTATGTGAGAAAGTAAAATAATTAAAAGTCAATAAATAATTGCGATACTAATAGCGTTGGCAATCAAATGCAAATAGATCGAAAAATATATAATAGTAATTATTAAACACTGTGGTATTGTAATATTCTACAAATGCATAAAAGTATTAGTTTATTATAACGAACGAAAGACAGCCGTCATTATCGCCTTGTTATCAGTGCGGCGTTACAACAATTTGTTACAACAATCAACAATGACCGCTCATCTATTCGTTTACACATTTAACATAAAGGACGCAATTTAAAATAAAATGAAACAACATAAATATAATACAAATAATAATAAGAAGAATAAGAAGAAGAAGAAGAAGAAGAAGATGAGGAAGATGAAATATGAAATAATATATAAATTCTGACTTACGTTGCATCCAACTGTTAGGGTTGCCACCTTTCGGAAACCCATGACCCGGAGATCACTGATTACCGGGGGGGGGGGGGTCTAAATGCAAAAGATGACAATATATTCAAAATATAATATAATTATTCATATTATATTAATTAATATCGCTTACAAAACAATACAAACTCTTTTATAAAATATAAGAGTAATATAATAACTATTATAAAATATTGTTAATTACATAACGTTCAATTTGCATACAAATAAATATATTAAATATATTGATAATTACATCACAAACATTACGAACAATTAATACAGTTTGCTTCGACTCCATATTTATCACAAAAACAACTTTACATACATTTCTGTAATGACATCTACTTCCACGTGTATTTCTGATTTGAAAGCACCTTTTTTAATAACTCGATTTGTTCTGGTTGACTAACAAATTTGAAAAATTCTCCACATGACATTTCATAATTCAATTTAGTCAACAGTTCCGCTTTTACTATTTCCGCCCTCATTTTATTTCTAGTATCACTCCACAAATTTCCCATAATAGAAAATACGCGTTCGACGTAAGCGTTGCTCACAGGAATGGGCAAAATTGTTGCAACAATTTTCGGAAACTCATTGAAAGTTGGTACGTATGAGAAAATTTTCGCCCATTTGATATCTGTGGGTAAATCAATTATCGCGACGGCATCAACTTTTCTTACAATTTGGACTTCGTCATACAATTTGTCTAAGTCTATATTTATATTTATTGCCTGTGCAGCCTGTACAATTTTATCATAGGAAAAATTCCCTCCTTTTAAATTAAAAACTGTAAAATACTGAAAAGGACTATTTTCAAAGTCGTACCACTTTTCAATATACTTTAAAGCTTTTTCGTACACAGTCAATGCTTCCTTTTCAAATTTTCGACGATCAACCGGATGAAGACTACCTAGAGCACAATTAACTTTGCTACCAAAGAATTTGTCTCTGTATCTGGAGCTAAGTTTATCTTTTAACGATACCATTATATTGTGTACTTCGGAAATCATTACGTCATTTCGTTCAAGAGTCGAAATTATTTGGGACATAATGTACATAAAATGGTGAACAAAATACAAATAACACTCCGGCAAAGTTAGGTTACTAGTCAAGTCGTTTTCTAGTTCATTTTGTTGATCTCCTAAAAAACTCCAAACAATTTTGTGTGTCTCATCTTCTCCCTGGTTTATAAAATACTGCTTTGTAGCCGGCCAGCATCGTATAATTCGTTCTACAGCTTCAAAAAGAGACAACCATCGAGTAACAACATGGCGTAATACACACTCGTATTCCATGTACATAAATTCAAAACATGCCCTCAGTTTATCTACTTTTTTCGAACTGTTAGAAAAGTCAGCAAAAATTTTCAGAACCAAATTCTCGACGTCATATGACAATGCTTTACAAGCATTTCTTGCAGCATTATGTATGACGTGACAATTGCAATTACTTTTTAAAATATTCGGATTGGCATCAGTCAGTTTCTGAAATGTAGAATTATTCACACCATAATTCACTGATGCATTATCAGCCGTATACGACGATACATTTTGAAGATCAAGATCATGTTCCTTCAAAGACAATATAATATGTTCGAAAATCGATGTGGACGATTCATTGCTATCTTCATAAAAATCAATAATTCTGTTTTTTACGCCGGTGTGGATATGAAAATACTTCAAAGCAATCGGAAAGAACTTGCGATTTCCTTTGTTGGAAGCATCAGTCGCTAACGAAAATGGAAGAGGAAATTCATACTTTTTCAAATCTTGTAGAATAATTTCCACTGACTTAGGAGCTAAAACGTTTTCAGTAATTGCCTCAGCTTTAGTTCGACCGCAGTGACTTTTTTTTTTTAGCAATAATGGGGTCAGAATAAACTTGTGCATTTAATTTAATTGCACAGTCAATGCTAAGATAGCTATGGTGATGACAAATACCATAGTACACTTGAGTAATTTCACATGCAGCTACTTTAAGTTCTTCTGATGATCCTTTAATTGGCATAAAGGCTGAAATCAGTTGGTTGGTCGCTATATTTTGATTATTTGCTTTATGCCTTCCACTAGATAAATGAGTTTTTAGAGCCTTTTCGTCATCATACTTCACAGTGAAGGTCACGTTGCATATCGAGCACTTTGCAGTGAAATCAACTTTTTTTATCCAATTCTTATAATCTGCATGTGAAGACCATTCACTTTGGAAAGATGACATATAATTAGTCTTCCGTTTTTTGGAGGTACTTTGTCCATCAGATGTAGCTATTCTTATTGCAAACTTCACAAAGTCTGAAAAATATGGAGATATAAAATAATATACACTTCTATATCACCACGTTGATAAATATTTAATTGATAATAATTTAAGGATGTTATTGTAAAATATTAATGTGCAGAAAAAAGCGTTATTTTTGGTACATAAATAAATAAGAATATAATCCACAGGTTGTCACAAAATTTGTTGGACCTATGCATACTAGTTTCGAAATAAGTTATAGAACTAAGCACTAAATTTGACTGTTGACGTATTCAAATTCGTTTCATTGATTCATAGTATATACATTCCAAAAACCAGTTACAGACAATTAAAAAATGTCCAATCTATGCAAATAAGAAAGATTTTTTATCTTTTTTATTTTTTTAAATTATTTACATTTTTGGTGAAATAACATACAATATGATCAAATTTTAATAGGTGATAGTTAAAATCATAACAAATTTATTACATAGTTTATATAATCAACAAAATTTATAACAAAATTGTTAACACTGCAGAAAAAAATTACAATGAAATATTTTTATTTGTTGTTAGTTATGAACTTAAGTGCAATAACAATCTTAATTACTACAATTAAATTAACAATACAATTATTAATACAAAGTAAACCTTACCTATTGAATCTTATTAAATCAAATGAAAAAGATGCATTTGTTTACTTTTATTAATTTGATAGAAACTGTATCTCTTTCCTACCCTGTACAAGTAAACTAAAAATCAAGAATTAGTTATATGCTTGAAAGTAATAATAGAATACATGGTTGATCCATAATTACATTGCTTACATCTTTATAGATAAATTTACCTAATTTTTATTTTTATAAAATAAATAAATCACTGACATAAATAGAAAAATATTATTTTAAAAATGAACTGCTAGTTTTACGTTTTATAACGTTCTACGACTTAAACAATATAGAATAAATGTAATGACAAATTGCTAAAAAGATATTTAAATGAAATTCAACGAATTTTATTTCAAGTAATTTTTCATAATAAACTCGCAATAATACTCTACTACTATATATATTTTAATGCAATTCCCTTGATAATAATTTTATAATCTTCATTAAAATGTATTTAGTATTATAATTACTGATAATTACCTTACTGTGTGTACAAATAAGACCAATTGATTTACTAAAAAGACAATCAAATATGCGAGGAAAAGGAAATGTTTTGCTTTGTTCTGTACGACCACCTTAGTACAAATAGAAACCTGAGAACTTAAAAATCTCTAGAATTGACATTTTTCAATACAGCTACCAGAGATGGCGCCAAACGAACATTTGGCGCCATTTCGCTTAAAGTGTCGGTAAGATGAGAACAGTAAGCAAAACGGTAAACCGCATTTTTTTTAACAAAATGTTTTAAAAACAAAGATATCGAATTTAGTTCGTTTCATGACCCGGAGATTTTCAGAATTAACCCGGAGCCCGGAGATTACTATCCAAACCCGGAGAGGTGGCAACCCGGCCAACTGTGTAATCTGGGAGCGCGCGACTGAAGGCTAGCAATCCTTATTTCATATTTGTTTCAAATAGGTTTTACATAATTTCTAAAAGATTAATTTGTAAACGCATAACAAAAGCTCCGATGTAAGAAACTAAAAAAAGAAATATGAAATAATATAAACCTTCTAACTTACGTAGCATCCAACTGCCACAAAACACATTTGAAATTACGATCACGAAGCACAGGATTTTCAGAACGGGCGACTAAGTTTGACGCCCAATTTCTCTAAAAATACTCTTATTTTCGAAAAATTCAACATGACTTTATTTGAAGATCTGTTTTTGATGAACACACTGCATTAAGGAATAAGTATATCTTCATAATTGTAGTTGTAGGAAGACGTCGAAAAAATATTGAAAGTTTTCAATTTTCGAAAAATCAGGGTTTTCAACGAACATGAGATCTGCGACATTCCCTTAAACGTCCTTCAGACTATCCTACAACAAATGTTAATCAAAATAGATGGCCCCATTTTATTTTGAAAATGTCCAAGGAGCTTCATGTAAAGTACTCCCCAAAATTAAAATATCGGTTTCAAATTCAATAGACCGCGACCTCAGCCAGATCGATCGCGGAATATCAATTTTGGAGAAAATCGGCCGAACGGTTTAGCCCCTAGCGTTGAACAGACGAAGAGACGTTTTGCCACCAATCGATTTTTCAGTATGAAGGATCCACAAAATATGGATTATGGCTGCACCACGTGTTAGAGGATTTTGTTCTAAATTTAGCAACTGGATTTATCCATTTATCCACTATCCAGGGCCCTGTAATAAGAGTTTTTCTGTCGAAAATTCGCCGTTTTTTCGCGCATCATTACACGACTTCATCTTCATAAGAAGTTCCTTCTTACTAAGCGCGAGAAAGTAAAATAACCGAGCGTTCTGTCCTTAGCCTGTTGGTTACGAATGGGGATCCTGATTATCGCTGTATTTCAACCCAGTGTTCGTATGGAAAATGTCTTCGTCTGCTCTTCAGAGGCGCGTGACTGTTCACATCTTTCTTCCTTCGCTTGACAAGTGGTGCTGCGGTGACTTCCACCAATTGGAGTGTGTCTCGAGTCGGAGTAAGGTCTCTCTGTAGGTGCCAAGCGAGTGATCGTGGACCGAAACAAAAGCAGAGGGGATGGATTGCTAACATGCGCCAGCAGACGGCGTGGTTAATAAGTACCTAACAAGAGAAAGAAAATATCTAAAAGAGTAAGAAGAAAAGAGAAAGAAATATAATAAAAAGAAAAAGTGGAAGAGGCTTGAGACATATTTTGTGAAATCCTGTCGACTTTCTTCAGTCCTGGACAGTAATGTTTGAATGTAAGCGAATGTGTAATTAGTAAATTTATATCATGCGTTTTTATTTTAGTTCTATCTGTTGACATCTGGATCATAGAATGAAAAATATAATATCCTAATCCTTCGTCGTTTTGCAGCTCTGAATTGATTTTAACAACAAATTATTGCTATTTTGTATTTAAAACCATAAAGTATTCGTTAAATATTAAACTTAATATTAAAGAATTTTATGATAATTTACTATATGCGTAAGTTTTCTTGATATTCCACAGCGGGGGGTGCGGGGAGAGGAAGGCTATGGTTACGTCACGGATTAAAAGGGTGCACCAACTGTAGGCATGAACTTAACGCACCAAAGCGTGCCATGAGAAATGCTACGATTGTTTTGAAAGTACGAGGTGGTTGTTGCCAGCATTGTAAATTGGTACGTGCCGTTCCGAGTCAAACCTAAGTACCTCTACGGGCCGTGCTATTCAGCGCTGGACGAGGACTAGGGAGCTCGTGTATCAAGAAAACTTGCGCTAGCAATACCCTGTTTATGATTTACGTATCTTTATGCTTATATATTGTGATCGCCGACGTTTGTCTGGCGTCACGGGAACCGCTGGTCTGTTGAACGCCGCTTTCGGCGACCTACCTGTGACGGCTCCCGCGCGGTCGTATTCTGACCGGACGGCTTCAGCCAGCGTTCGCATCCCTCACTGGGATTTGAGACGAGCTCAAATCGGGACGGGTTTATTTGCAGGATTGCTTGCCTAGGGAATGCAACGGGGCTTACCTGGTTTTGAAAGGACTATGCAATGCAGTAGAAACACATTTATTGATCTAACTCTCCGTCCCCCTTTTCTTTCTTTCTTTTTCTTTTTCTTTTCTTTATTCTCCTTTTCATTTCTTAAGATTTTTTTATATTATTTTTTTCTTGTACCAGAAAACTGATGATGATGGCTAAGCCATCGAAAGCTATTTCTAAAATAAATAATATTGTTGACAATGACAACGCCTTCAATAATTTCAATCACAAGTTAGAAGTCTGAACTCAGTAGAAGCTCGAATAGAATTGATTGCGAAGTGACAAGTTCGAAGTTCGAGCTGGGAGTGTTTTTGAGCCTCACACGCGACAAAACGAAGGCTTTGATCCCCTCTTCTGATCCGAATGCCTCACCCTGATTGCTTAGCTATCAGGGGCGGTGGCGGGGCGACACTCGAACCAATGGTGCGCTAGCCCATGTGGCACAAACAATTGCTGTTGCATTTTTGGTGCGAAAGTTACTGCAGGGCCCCATGCGGGGGGGGGGGGGTTACGCACCGCTCGCGGTTGGTGGAATGCAGTGCAGCTGCGGCCTCAAACTTTGAAATTATTCATTGGCCAAAGAACCGCTTGGCCGACGCGCATGTGTGCGTTGCGAATTGCTGGGCCCTGAAATTTTATGAGGGGGTCAACGGTCGCTCTTTCACATTGCAAATCGCGGTGCCATACGAAGCATTATGTCCCGCGCAAATGTAAAGAGTACCGCGTCCGTTAACTCCCCTTGTACCCCAATCGCGCGAGCCGGCGGCACGAACGTTTGTGGAGGAGACTTTTTTTTTTTTTTTTTGCTGTTGGCGCTGGGTGGAGCGGGTCCATCTTAAAAAAGAAAACAATGCGGCTGACTTTTGAATCTATTTCGCGACGCCCCGGTGCGGCGTGGGCACGTGGCAGTCCTTGAGGGTGGGTCATAAACTATGCGCCCGCGCTGTTAGGCCGGCCGTGGCGGCGTTGCGGCGGCGCGCCGCGGCGGTGGTCGGCGGGGGCCGGGTCGAGCCGGGCCGGCTGGGCCACAAGAGCCGACGGCCAGCGCCGCGCCTAATGCTTTAATTAAGAAAATCGAGGGTGCAGTATAGCATGTCCGTTCATGTAGGGTGTGATATACAATACGTACCTTTTGTGGCTCTCACAGGCAACCGATCTTCATAAATGAAGCATTTTAAGAAAGAGAATTTCACGGAGAATTGCACTTTGACTTTAAAAATATGAAGGATTTGTTATAAAAAACATATTAAATTGCTACTGGGTCGACGCTTCTACATTCTACTCTACCTGTTCAGAGCCTATAATATCTGAAACTGTACGTAAAATTAAACCAATTACTTGATTACAAGAAAAAAAAGATGATTCCTGTCAATTTAAATATATTAGAAGCAGACGTTTCGGCCTAAAATGTAAGGCCCTCTTCAGTGTCTGAAAGGTCAACATCAATTAATCAGTTACAATCTGACATATTACATTAATATTATTAGTATAAAACAAATATAAAACAAAAACAATGAGATAAGGACGTGGTACCTGTAAATTTCCTAGTTTATGTTACACCGTAATGTCGAGATATAATATAAAACCAGGCACTTCCAATCTTAAACAATGGTGGTCTAAAAGACAACAATGGTGGTCTTTAGACGACCATTGTTTAAGAACCACCAATTGAGAACATCTAACCACATTGTTTTAGACCACCATTGTACGAATTTTTGTACGAGGGGAGAGGGGTTCACTCGTATTTGAATTACAGGTGTATCTCTCTGTTGGATAATTACGTTGAATGAAAATAGTTTGCATTGACAAGGGTGTATTGTTATCAATTACAAGACGTATAGAACAAGTGATGGAAGATAAGAGGGTCTTGAAGAAAACAATATATTATAGGCTTAATAGTATATATAGTATAGTAATAGTTTTTTCGTTTAGTTAACTAAATATACTCATTAATTCCATGAAAAACCGTCGATTATCTCTAAGTTAATAGCACGCGTGCAATTAAAATTCCACCGTGCAATAAAAAATTCTCACATGCCAATCAGCATTCAGAAAAGGAGTGAAATCGTGTAATTAAGAAACTATACCACAGACTTAGCAAAGGTATTTGCAGTTGACCATAAAACATGAACAAAAATCTACACCACATATGACGTACCTACTTATAAAGAACTACATAAAAACAACGAATGAATAGATCTAAATTTGGGGAGGTAAACGTTAAGCTAGTTGACTTATGGAACAACATGAAATATTTAATGCGAATATATTAAATGTTTAACATGTAGAACATTTGGTCTTAGGATTACGAATGTAAAAAATGTGAACGGCAGGTGTGTTTACCAGTTCTAAAAAGTATGCTATACCAAAACTGTCAGAAGTGACTAGTTCCCCCCCCCCCAATATTTATACATAATATATTCTCTCTCTTACCTGTCTTTACTTTTCGTGGGAAGTACCGTTTTCAGGACTTCGTAAGCTTTTAATATTTTATCAGCATATATGCAGTACCTTCCATTTGAAATATTTCGTTGAAACAAAAACAATGCAAAACCCACTAAAATATATCTTTTACAGAAGCAATACTACGTCATGAAATGTACGCCGCGTATGGAAAAGATCTGCTGGAATTTTTTAAAATTTGAATTATTCGTAATCGGAAACGAAAAAATATTGAACGTAACATGTGTTTAAAGGGGTACAATTGCACTCATGGTATAAGAAAACTCGCTCCTGTCGTCGCTCGTTTTCTTGAACTTTCCATTCATGCAATTATCCCCCTCTTTATACACTCGTTTCGTTAATTACTATAATTGTAATTTACAATTGAAAATAATTTTGTACGAACTTTTATTTAATGTTCGATAATTTGAGATTCACTTTTCAGCTATCTGGCAACTCAGGAGGAAGTTGCGAGAAAGTTACAATTGAACAATATTTAGATATTTATTTAGTCCAAAAGACAGAAAAAAGCTGTATGTGATGTGTGGGGGAGAAAATCATGTGCGCACGCTTTCTTGAGTTTCGGAATAGGAACGTCGCGATACGGGGTAAAGTTCACAGAATAATCTGTCATTGTCAAGCGGTGTTTCTGGAAGAGTTTCTTGCGAAAGAAGGTGGTATCGACATCCAGAACGTCATGGGTGTAAATAGTGGATTTAAAGTTTTTGTTTCTAGTATGTGTTAATAGTATAAGGAAAGGTAAAATGTGTGTGGAGGCTGTCATTAAAATCTTGAAAAAAAATATTACGTTTAATATTATTTAATCCTTAAATCTATTTTAAATTGGACTGTTAATGACGGCTATTGTTGCTTCGCATTAATATTAATTAATAATTTCATTTACGACTAAAGCACACATCGCGCATTGTTGGTACATATACGTAGAGTGTAAATACACCGAATTCAATAGCAGAAAACTGTTTTCATTCTCTAATTTTTATTTTTTATTTTATTTTATTTTACGTCAAAAAACAGTTAAAAACTGCGTATGACGTGCTATGGGGAAAAGTGAATTGTGTGCACATTTTCAAAATTCTGTGATCCCTACACTAAGTCATATACTACTTAAATTTTGAATTTTTGAAAGGGAGAAAAAGAAGGAAAAAAACTCCCATGTAATAAAATCTATTTTCAAGGATAAACAAACAATAAATTTTGAATTTTGAAAGGGAGAAAAAAAAACAAAAAAACTCCCATGTAAAAAATCTATTTTCAAGGGTAAATAAGCAATAAATTTTGAATTTTGAAAGGGAGAAAAAAACAACAAAAAAAAACTCCCATGTAATAAAATCTATTTTCAAAGATAAATAAGCAATAAATTTTGGCTCTTATTACTTCCTGCCGCGACAACATGGAAACGATAATTTGAATAATTGTATTTCCCACTAAATTCTAGAAGACGTGCACAGAAAATGAAGTTACATTTATGTCCAGACGCAAAACAAGGGCCATCTCAGCATTTGCTCAATGGATCAGGGAAACTGGACGAAAAACCTGATCGAGATGGGGGTCATTGACCCGGAAGCTGTGTTACAATAGTTGTTACAGGTTGTTTATACTCATTTATACAGTCCAAATTTAATAATTTAAATGATTGATTTAATAATTTAAATGATTGAATTTAAAAAAAGTATGTATATTTTTCGCGCTTCGTCTCTTTAATAATTTTTCAAATGTTAGTTGAAGTGTCGGACAGATTGTCATATTATATTATTACATAACGATTTACAATATTTCCAGAAAGTATGAGCTGTTGTAGCACCACTAGTTTATACTTAATTTAGGGGGCTGATACCATCAGTTTTGCCTCGGGTGACACCAACCGAAGCTAGGTAATTGTCTATATACTTGGATTTTTCTATAGTGGCCAATGATATTAGGTCATTGTTACACCTCCTGCCTTATAAAATGAATATTTTTAACAACGGCACGAATATTACGAGGCCACGTTCGCGGATTAATTTAAAATATTCATCGGCCACTATAGAAAAATCAAAGTATAATTAGCAGGGGACACCGGAACGGCTGTGTTTTCGTGCCTGTTCCTTCTTGCCAAGCATATTACACTCTCTGTTGCGAAGTTCGTGGGGAAGAAGTGACTTCGATGGCTAAGAGATGTCGCCACTGTCGTCGCGCCGAACGTTGTATGGGACGGCACATGTGGACAAACGTAATTCTGTAAGTTGAAGTTTGTATAAAGCATCGTTGGAAATAATTAGAGAGCGGATCGCTACGCACTATCAGTAGGAAAATAGGTAGGCAAATAGGCGCTAAATATTCTCGAAAATGTAAATAGATGCGTAAATAGGCATAAAAACTCAGAAAAGGCACTTGTTTAAAAGTAAAAACTAACCACTGTTGATACTTTTGCTAATTTTTCATTTTATTGTGGTAAAAAATTACTACAAAGCGATGGAACCAAATGAGATATATACTCAACCACTGTAAATAATTAACTGTTTATTTATTTACGTAAAAAACAGTTAAAACTGTGTGTGACGTGCTATGGGAAGAAGTGAAATACGTGTGCACGTTTTCAAAATTCTGTTATCCCTACACTAAAGCACATACTCCTTGAATTTTGAATACAGAAAGAAAAACAACTGTTCATGTAAATCGCACGTAGATGATAACTCGTTCAAGCAAAGTTATTTTAATAGTAAGTAGTATATGTATCTGCTAAAACCAAGACGAAAGTGCCAAACAAACCCATTTAAAAGTGTCACATACGGAAATGACAGTGTATTAACAAATACTTTTCAAGATGTGCTGAAGGATACTGTGATCTCCTGTCACTCAAAACATGTTTGAATCTTGAAAACAACCTTTCAGCATCACGTGAACACATAGGTGTATACGTCATAGAAGACAGTTCCATTGGTACGAAAATAGATGTCTTACGTTTGCCTTCAAGTATAGAACTCACTTTTACTATCGTGGCCCAACCCCGGATTACGTTGCAATATTTTTTTCAAATTTTGTCGTTATTTCTTTACCGATGTTGTCTGGGTCATGGCTAAAATCAGTTTCAAGACTTTGAATTGTAGTTACTGTATCCACAAGAGACATACCTCTCTCTTCTAGCTTTTTTAAAATAGCTGGGATTTTACTGAAATTAGTTGCAATAATAATAAGATTTTCTGCAAGATTTAGAGATGGTAAGGCTCTTTTTGCATCAGATATAGTGACAGCTTGGTCTTCGTCAAAAGAAAATACAACCTCTTTTTATATTAGTGGGATGCGCAACGTAATACAATGACGCCACGTACACAGGCGTGTCAGAATTGGTTGAGGTGGCAGTAGATTGCCTGGAAAAGCCTCTTTGAAAACAGAAATTCGAGATGGTGCCTAGACAAACACATCAAGTGTAGATACGACAGCATTGACTGCGGGAAAATATATTCGAACGCTCTTTGCCACGCGAAGAAGAGCATGTGCCAAACATGTCATGTGTGTCATTCTAGGGTAAAAGTCTTGGAGATTTTCTTCTGCCTTCAACATGTAAGATGAAGCGAGTAAAGTTACGCGAGCGAGTTTAAAGTTACAGTTGGAGAAACCGTACAATTATATGGAAAACATGTTCTCGAAAGGCGAAAATAGGCATTTATGGGCACTTACGGGCATTTATGGGCACGATGGGCACTCAACTGCAAAATATGCAAAAATAGACACCATAAAAATCCATTATGTGAATGCTTTGATAATAAAACAAATTAATATATCGACAGCCTATGATTCTGAGCAAAAAAATAAACTAGTGGTGCTACAAAATAGCAAAGTCTTTTTCGTTGTAAAGTTTTCTAATTTCCTTGGTGTAGACTAGCTTTACGGTCTTGGCCCCATCCTCTAGCCAGCTGCCATCTATCGTTGCCCAAAGTACATTTTTTTTCACATTTTCTTAACTTTTCGTTTTCTTAATAGTAGAAACGAAATATTACTTTAAGAATATTAAAGAAGAGTATAAACTCGTCTTAAATAGAAATTTTCATCGCAAAATTTGTAGCCGTTTTTAAGAAAAAAGCGATTAAGCATTACTGTAAATGCGAAAATTGAAGCTCTTTTCCACAAGAATCTATTGAGATTTCGATTGACTTTTAGTAATTCCGGGCGCGTCAACTACTGAGGTCATTAGTCCCTAAGTGTAGTTAATGCTTTTCATCGAGAAGTGGATGGCGAGATCCGGCGCCGACCTACCGTCGCCTTGCGGGGTTTTCCCCAACCAGGTATCTCCCACCAGCGTGGCACCGCCCCAGCCGGGACAAGTTCTAAGATCCCGGCCGGTTTTCCAAAGTGTGTGGTAGTGTAGGGCGTGTTAGTGTAAGTGTGCGTGTAAGAGGTGACGATAGGAGAAAGAAGAGGAAGGGAAGATCGCGCGCGCTCCGTGGCCCGTTTGCTAGGGCACTGCTCCGACATTCGCCTGGTGTAGATCGGAGGAACCACTGAAAACTACCGATCAGAACAGCCGGCCGCTAGAATTCTCCTCCGGGCAGCGTCTGAATTCCACCTAGCTGAAAAGCTAGTGTCGAAAATCCTGCCGCCATAGGGATTCGAACTTAGGACCTCCCGGTCAGAGGCACTGCAGTGACACGAGTTGATGCACTGGGCCACCGCTGTCGGTTTTGAGATTTCCAAAAACTTCATTTGAAGCACTTTCACACACAAAAGCAATAATGTGTACAAATCGATGGAAATGTGCATATTAACGGTGTGAGAGATATTTTAAAAAAAGTCACTGTGAACTGTTAACAGTTAATTCTGATGTCTACGTCATGCGCGTATATATTGGCATTCTATAAACTGGTGCACTTTCACGCCAAAGTCTAGACTGACTGACAAGTTGATCAGTCAATTTTATCTTTTATTGTGATGTATGTTATGTGTAATTACTAATTGCAATGATGCCGCTGACAACTATTTGTGAACTCGTGCTAGTCGGGCTTCAATGTAGTGACTATACTAGCACATTCTATGCAGTCTGCTATCTTTAACTCACAACATTGTTCAGTGTGTGTACTGTAATGCACGCACACACATCAGAAGTTTAATTCTGATCCTCATCGTGCTCGTGTTGGCATCACTGCTTCGTGCTTCCTACATTCAGCGTCTGTCACATGGCAGCGCTATTGTGTCGCGAGGCGCCATCTTTATGCCAAGCCTTACAACAACGTCAGCACTGCTGGTCGGCATTGTACCCCACTTGTGACGTCATCCACGCGTCACTACAATAAACATCAAGTTTAAGCTATTGTTTTTATATTTTATCATTGTATATTTCAAATGATGAACTGCAACAACGGTATTTTGTGTTATGCCATTGTGTTATTTTCTTACAATATATGTGTATACTTTATTTACAGTTCTTTCAATTCCCATGAATGGTAGTACTCCCTGAGCATGCAGTCTCTCCAAAGGTTGGCAACTCCCCTTTTTAAATTGCCTGGTCCTCCGATTAAAGTTACCAAAGGAAATGTTAGGGCACTGTAATATTTCTTTCAGCACTAGTCCACTGCTCTCAAGCATTGGCCCAACAATGGCAACGTATGCAGACGGTACTGCAATAATGGTATCCAATGACGATCCAAACGAAGCATCAACAACTCTGGAAAACCACCTTGTTTTTAAATTGTTTTCTTTACTTGTTTACTTGTTACAGGAACGCTGAAAAAGATTTATATTGTCCGAAGCAGTGGAAAAGAAGTAAATAGTTATTTGTTTAAAAGACAGCGTAACGGACAAACGTGCATTTTAACGAGTTCAAAGACTTTTAATACATATTTGGTGTACAAATAAATTTAGTTTTGCGTAAAGGGTAAAACAACTAGTGAAAGTGTTGTGATAATTGTGAAAAACATCAAAATTTAAAGTTTCGCATATATTAGTAACGGAAAATTTTGAACCTTGTGATTTCAAAAGAATATCAAAGTGGTGAATTTTTGTGGCCTTAAAAGAGGTAAAGTATAGTTATCTAATTGTATTTATTAGTTTGCAGCATAGATCTATTAACGGAAACACACTCAACTCTACTCACAATTAACCAATAACATTTAAATACTAATTAGAATCACATTTCTTTTATTTTTTAAATAAATACGTAACTTAAATTAAATAATTTAATACACGTAAATTAAAAAGATAATTTAGGAAACATTTTTTACACATAATCTGATTTCTCATCTAATTATTTATTCTCATATTTGCCACGCATTTGATACGCATTCGTGACATGGCTACTATTCGCTATACACTTTCTACTCTGTACACTCTCAAAGCCGACCTTCTGAAAGCCTTCACACACGTAAACAAAAATTTAGATGAACATAAGCCTTCACACACGTAAACAAAAATTTAGATGAACATATCCGAAGCCTTCACACACGTAAGCCTTCACACGAAGCCTTCACACGAGCCTTCATAACGAAGCCTTCACACACGTAAACAAAAATTTAGATGAACATATCCGAAGGCTCGAAGAGGTCGTTCAAAACTCAGACGGTTGGACAACAATAGGCAACACCGCAGAAACTTTCAACCGTCCATCCGCGAAAGCAAAACACAATCATCACAACCAATCATGACTCAAAACAGATTTGCTGTGTTAGATTATGACAATGATTTTCCATGCCTTCCCAATCCTCACTACCCCCTCCCATCATCGACACGTCCACCCACAAACCGACGCAAACAGGCTAGCAAGCGCAAAGAAACAAAGACACGTAGAGTTGCGCAACCTGGCCCACAAGTGAACAAGGACATTCCTACTGAGCCCACGAAAAAGGTACTAATTTTAGCAGATAGCCATGGGCGACAAATCTCCTCCCTGCTCAGTGGGAAACTCCCATCCAATTTCTCTGTCATGTGTGTGTTTAAACCTAACGGGAGGTTTGCCGACGTGATCAGTGAATTGGACACCCACACAAAAACTCTCACCAAACGGGATACAGTCATCATCATAGGAGGGCAGAATGACATCAATTTGGGTGGTCACTTTACACCTGAGCAACATGTTGACAAACTACAACGTGCCGCCCAAAACACGAACATTGTAATCTCGACTCTGCCCTTCTGGTACAACAAACCAACACTGTGCAAAGAAATTAGACACGCAAACAACAAATTAAAACTGCATCTGAGAGGCACACATGTTAAATTATTTGAGCTTAACTTTCCCTCAGAAAAACACTTCACCCGGCATGGTCTTCACTTGAACCTTGTCGGAAAACATGCACTCGGTAGCGAACTTGCTACACACATCCTTACACCTCAGCAGTATCCTATCCAAGATTCATCCCCACCTACATCTCCTAGTTCTCTTCCATCCTCCGGAACCCCTTTGGACCCAATTACCTTATCCCCTGAACCTAATCCTTGTACTACCTCTCCCATTATTCATTCCCCTACATCTGTAACCCCTCCTTCCTCACCTCCTAACACTGCTGGGACACGATACTTCCTTCGACCACGCACTCGAGGTAAAAATGAGATAAATAAATAGCAACTAGAGTCAGATGCAGCAGAAAAGCATCCGTGTAGGTACATTCAAAAGATTCAAATAATGCATCATAATGTGCAATCTCTTTCAAATAAAATTGAATTTATCGAGGCAGCATTAGAGTGTGATCTCAGTCAAATAGATGTTCTTTGCTTTACAGAACATTGGTTATCTCATAATGATCTAAACACACTCCAAATTCCTAGTTTTTACCTTGCAGGATCTTATTGTAGAGCAAGGGAATCAAATAAAGGCCCTGCTTACGGAGGTTCGTGTATTTATGTAAGAAATAATATTGATTCTACCTTCTTGTCAGAATTCAATTTATATGCAGTTGAAAAAGTTTTTGAAATAACAGTTGTACATCTTACTACGCTCAAAATTATTTTACTTTGCATCTACAGACCTCCAACAAAGCAAGCTTTAGATTATTTCAATTTCGTAGAAAATCTAGAGATAACTCTGAACAAAATTAGTAATCTCTCTTTTAAATCCATTGTTGTATGTGGAGATTTCAATATTGATTTTCTGAGCGAATCCCACGAAAAAGAGCAGTTTCTCAATTTAATTCATTCTTTTAATTTAGATATTACAGTGAACGTACCTACACGGAATACTCTTAAATCACAAACAGCAATAGATCAAATTATAATTAACAAAACCACAACTAGATATGAAATAATAACGAATAATCTAGGTTACAGTGACCACGAGGCACAAATTCTTACAATTACTAATAACATGAATACTGACACAATAAATAAAACACGCATGTGCAGAGCATTTACTACAGTTAACATAAAGTTATTTACGGACTACTTGCTGAAAGAATCATGGGAGGCAGTTTATAACGCTATTGACACAAATGAAAAATATAATTTATTTTTCTCAAAGCTTTCATTTCTCTTTAACGCATGCTTTCCTATTAAAAAGAGAAAATTAAACATTTCACGAAAAAGTAATACTTGGATCACAAAAGGAATTAGAACATCGTGTAAAAATAAACGTACTCTCTACTTTATTTCTAAACGTCATGACGTATCTCAAGATTTCCTTATCTACTTTAAAAAATACAAAACATTGTTACGAAAAGTCATAAGGCAGGCTAAAATCATGAAAAACGATCAGGATATTTTGAACTCAAATAATAAAACAAAAGCAATGTGGAATATAATAAAAATACTACCAAATCAACTAGAAAACCCGTAGAGAATGTTGTTTTAAAATATAACGATATAAATGTGAACGATCCGGCAACAGTGGCTAATCTCTTTAACCAATACTTTTCGAGAATTGCTGCCGATCTCACTAAGGGTCTTCAGGCACAAAATTCAAAAACAGACAGTTCACCCAAAATTTTAGACACAATGTTCGTTTCCGAAACTTCTTCCTATGAAATTCTCAAAATAATCGGTAAACTAAAAAATAAATATTCGTCCGGTTTAGATGAATTCCCGGATTCTTTGTTAAAGACTTGTGCGTATGCCATTATACACCCGTTAACTCACATATTTAATGCATCTTTATGCACTGGAACGTTTCCAGATATTTTCAAAACAGCTAAAATTAAGCCGCTTTTCAAAAAAGGCAACAAAAATGAAATTCAAAATTATCGGCCCATTTCTCTTCTATCAGTTTTTCAAAAATATTAGACAGACTTTTCTCACTAAACCTTTGGAATGGAAACCTTTCTCACTAAACACGACGCGCTTTCAGATTGCCAACATGGATTTAGAAAATCAAAATCAATGGAAACAGCTATATTTTCTTTTCTTAAAGATGTCGCCTCATCATTGGATCAAAACGAGGCACCTATTGGATTATTTTTAGATCTCTCAAAAGCTTTTGACGTCATTGATCATGACATTTTACTTTCCAAATTACCTTCATATGGAATTCGTGGTATTGCTCTAGATTGGTTATGTTCGTACCTTAAACAACGATCTCAGAGAGTTGAAATACCTTACTGGAATGATGGAACATTACGTACGCACCTTTCCGACTCTTTGCCCATTGCATGTGGAGTTCCTCAAGGATCGATTTTAGGCCCTATTCTGTTCCTACTTTACGTAAACGATATGCCCTCGACGATTCGAAACGGAAGAACGGTTCTCTTTGCGGATGATACGAACATCCTTTGCAATAAAGAAACCGTAAATAGTACAATATCAGATGTTTCAAATTGGTTCCGACATAACAAATTAATAGTAAACGAAAAGAAAACGGTTTTAATGCAGTTTTCCATATCAAATAAACAATTCTGTGCTCCATTGAAAATGAACGGTGTACCATTGACTGATGTTAAGGAAACAAAATTTTTAGGGCTCTCAATTCAGTCAAACCTTAAATGGAACGTCCATTTAAATGAATTGAACACAAAATTAAGTTCATTATGCTACGCGTTCAGAACTCTTGCAAATTCAGTCAGCCTTCATACTGCTCGTTGTGTATATTTCGCGAATGTTCATTCCCGCCTGAGATATGGCATAATATTCTGGGGAAATACATCTTATAGCTCCCAGACTTTAGATTACAAAAACGAATTGTACGAATAATAACCAAATCCCACCCACGTGATTCATGTAAGCCTCTCTTCATTAATCTAGGAATTCTACCATTACCGTGTCTTTTTATTTACGAATCAGTGTTTTTTGTAAAAAATGACTTGCTTAAGGGCGGGAATATATTTTCAGAAAATGCCGAAGTCTATTACTATAACACTCGACGTAGAAATCATATTCATCAGGTGACAGTATCAACAGCTCATTACAAAAAATTCACATACAATACATGTACATTATTTTACAACACTTTGCCAGATGACATTAAACGATTAAATTCAATAGAAAAGTTTAAATCCCAAGTGAAATCGTTTCTGCTGCATAACTGTTTCTATACAATTAGAGACTATACTGAGCATCACAAGAAAAGTAACATTAATTTTAACAATGATACATAATGCATTATTTACCATTTGACTGTATAAATAAGTATAAACAACCTGTAACAACTATTGTACTACAGCTTCCGGGTCAATGACCCCATCTCGATCAGGTTTTTCGTCCAGTTTCCCTGATCCATTGAGCAAATGCTGAGATGGCCCCTTGTTTTGCTTCTGGACATAAATGTAACTTCATTTTCTGTGCACGTCTTCTAGAATTCAGTGGGAAATACAATTATTCAAATTATCGTTTCCATGTTGTCGCGGCAGGAAGTAATAAGAGCCAAAATTTATTGCTTATTTATCTTTGAAAATAGATTTTATTACATGGGAGTTTTTTTTGTTGTTTTTTTCTCCCTTGCAAAATTCAAATTTTATTGCTTATTTACCCTTGAAAATAGATTTTTTTTTACATGGGAGTTTTTTTGTTTTTTTTTTCTCCCTTTCAAAATTCAAAATTTATTGCTTGTTTATCCTTGAAAATAGATTTTATTACATGGGAGTTTTTTGTTTTTTTTTCTCCCTTTCAAAAATTCAAAATTTAAGTAGTATATGATTTAGTGTAATGATCACAGAATTTTGAAAATGTGCACACAATTCTTTTTTCCCCATAGCACGTCATACGCAGTTTTTAACTGTTTTTTTTTGACGTAAAATAAATAAATAAAGTAAAATAAATGAGCTTTCGCACTAGCGCGCGAAACGCGAACGCATTGCTGTGCAGTGTTGCATTCATAAAAATGTTAATTGTATATAATATGTGTATTCTCTTGTGTTTTAAAGTGAGTTGCAATTACAAAACCATTCCGAAGTATTCAAACCCCTAGTGTATTTTGTAAACGTAAGTATTAGGCTACGTTTCAATGTGTTTTGAGAAACCGAAATCAGAGAGTTCTTTTTCAGTCAACGGTGTTTGTGCAACTAACAATGAATAGCGTTGAAAATATGAAACGTAAGAAATCAATGATTTCAATGAAAAAGCCACAGAAAAAAATTGCTGAAAAGAAACAATGGAATGGAATTGTTCGGAATGCTATCAGACGTCATGAGATTATTTGTGTTTAATTGTCATTATTAATGTTAATGTGTGTCAATGCATGCATGTAATGTAAATGTGTGTGAGAGAGACAGAGGGAGAGAGAGAGAGTGTGGGAAAAAAAAAGAAAAACGTTGCACACCTTAATGGCATGACCACGAGCCGCCACTGGAATTAGGAAAAAAGCTACAAACACTTCATAATGACTTCTAACATGCACGAGGCAATTCTTATTCATTGACCCAAAACCTATATCAAAATTATATAGTATGTTGGTGTGTTGTAACTCATAGGATTATTCAGTAATTTCATTAAACATTTTTATGTATTAAATCAATACAGGAAATTACAATCAATACACTGGGTTACAAATATTTGTGTATTTATGTAATAAATACATGTTCTATAACTTTATTTTAAAATATAAATTACAATGTAATTTAGGCAATAGGTTTAATAAAAACATTTAAAAATTCTTTATAGTGCAAGACAAAGCATTACTATACATAGCATTTAAAGAATATATTATTAAAGAAAATCAATGATTCTTTGTGTTTGTGAAAGTAGTCAATAGTACTCGTAATAATAGGCAAGAAATAATGGATTAGACAAATGAATAAGCACGAGGATAAACGTATTTATATATTTATAATCAAAAACAGTTAAAAACTGTGACATACTATGAGGAGAAATGTATTGTGTGGAAATTTTCGTAATGTTTTCTCTTTTGTGACAATGGATTTGCATTCAACTGAGTAATTTTTTTCAAGCGTTTGCTCTGCATAGGCAATCAGCATTCAAATTGGTTATAGAAAAAAGCACATATAGATGGTGTCAAGGAATAAATATTAATAATAATAATGATAATAAAGAAATTGCTAGAACTGCAGTATTATGTTAACTCTGAAGAATATTTGTATGTGTAAACATTGTTCTTGCAGAATGAAAGTGCCAAGAGCATCTAAGGTGACAGAGCAGCAACTTCAATATTTAGGAAAGCCATTCCCACTTTGCAAATGGCCGGTTCTTGGGGAAGAACGGGAAGGCCACATTAATGAATATGTGGAATTCCTTATCAAACTTAATAAATGCTGTCCCTCAAGGTGCTCAGAAGACACCAAAACAGTGGCAAACAGTAAGTCTAGTTCGTTTTCACATTTATAAATTTCTGAAAATACTGTTATTTTGAACATGAACTTTTGTAGGTCAGGCGAGACTTAACATTTAAAGTATCGCAGAAAATGAGCGCTATAAGAAAGGAGAGACTTGCAACAGGCAATAGGCCTGCTTCTTCACCTGCCATGACTCCCCTGGAGTTAAGAATAATGAGTGAAACCGGCAGAGAATACATGGAGGGGACTGAATGTCCCGATTCTATTCCTGAAGAAGAGGTAAATAAATACTTAAATATTCTTCCACAATTCATTAAAATGAATGTGAATCTTATACATCAAATTTTTACAGCAAGTACAAGGCAATGAGAGTAGCGTTGTAGGGCCACCAGCTCCACCTGTTCTTTATTAGGATATGCTTGTTTTAGATATAGGTAAGGAAACCAAAATTGGATATCTATGAGATTACATAACTTTAATTTAGCTTCTTGTATTTAAAATTTTAAGAGTACATTCTAGTATTGTATTTTTTCCAAGGTGTCATAAGTCACATTATGAACTGACACTTTTTAATTTTTATTGCAGATCACAACATAACTAATGACATAGTTATTAATGAGTTTGCAGCTATTGGTGAGTGGCTCCCTTCTTTTTGCTACTCTTAAGTATTGTATTTGTATTACAAATTGAAAACTAATAGCCCACACTACTAATTTTTATTGCAGATGAAAACCGAACAGAAATAATTTTTGAAGAGAACCTCCCAGAAGACTTGGCAGTTGCTGGTGAGTAACTTTTTGCCATTAAATATCATGAAATTTTTATTCCAAGTGTCAATCTTTCAGGTTCTACAACAATTGCCAGCTGCTAGTATGATGTTAAGGTTTTGTTTTAAAATTAATGTTCATAATCTATATGTATCTACATTTTGTAGGTCCTTCAAGGCAGGTTCTCCCCACTACCCCAGCACATTGCAGGAGGAATGTGACCCCACGCATAAGACGTATGTGTGCTGTGTTTATTAGCAATTAATTTTTTTTCACTTGAAAATTATAATTTTCCATAACAATTTTTTAGCAAATTCCCAAAGAGAGAGAGAATTGGGGTGCAGCTGATGACTGCTCGAGAGCAATTCGCTGCACTTCAAGAAAGAAATGTTGTAGCAACACAAGTAAGTTGTAGGATATAGTTAATTCTTTTTTAATGAAATACTCCATTACTCAAATTATTATTAAATACACTTATCTTATATTTACAAATGCAGGTCAAAAATGGCAAAATTGAAAATTAAGACACAGAATTTTTAATTAATCATTTAATTAATCACATATAAAGTATTATGATACAGTTTGGTTTAGTAAAAGTGAATTTAGCAGTAGCATTATCTTTATTTACGTAAAAGGTTATTTTGTAACATTTATGGAAGACTTCACTTTCAAATGCATTGTTTGTTTTTTTTCAGATGTTGAGCGAGGAAATAAAACATCAAGCTGAAGCATCCAAAGAGAGAGCAGCAGCTGCCAGAGAGAGAAATGAATTAAAAAAACAGAGGATTGCCGTAGAACAAACGAAAGCTGCTGCTCTCATGAGCATGGCAACCTCGTTGCAAGAGAAGAACGACAACGAAAAAAAAATTATAGAATTATTGCTTGAAATTCAAAAATCGCTTAATAAATGAAGTTTTAAATAATTTGAGTTTTTTTTTCACAAGTCATTATCCATAAGTGTTGGCAATGATCCCGGCTTGAATACGTTGGGCTAGCGCTCTCTTCTGCTGGTGACTCAAGTTGCCTTCCATTTGGGGAATCTTACGTGTTCTTGCACTTCATGTTGGTCTACTGGAATGACATTTAAAGAATGTGCTATTCTGATGTTGTGCAAGACAGCACAGGCATTAAAAATTTTTCCTGACATGGTTGGTTCATACATGAGCTTTCTTTGGCTGGACAGGCATCGAAACTCAGCCTTCAGCATTCCAAATAGTCGTTCAATAATAGAACGAGCAGAACACAGTTCTTCGGTGTACTTATAGCGTGGTGTCCCAGGGTTTTCATTGCTTAATGGAGTCATCAGCCAAGGTTCTAACGAGTAACCTTCGTCGCCAATGCGTTCCGGAGTCCGCTTTCAAAATTATTTTCCATTATTCTCCAGGCAGCACTATTTTTCCACACGTAATTGCCATGGCGTGCACAGGGATACCTTGCGTTGGCATTTAAAATTATTAAATCAGGGTCACAAATGCAATGCACATTCAGGCTATGATTGCCGCAGTGGTTCACATATGCCTGCTCATGCTTTTTAGGAGCAATAATGTGTATGTACGTGCTGTCTATGGCACCAATCGTATTTTGAAAAGGTTGTGCCGCCGTTTGAGATTTGGTGATGGCATTACGAATTTGATGGGGTGTCGAAGGAAATTTTACCCACCGCCTCAATAACCTCTCATTGATGAGGTCGGTCACATTCCTTATGCACCGACTAACTGCCGGCTGGCTGACGCACAAATCCCAGTGCTCGTCTATAGACTGCTGATAGCAGCCAATTGCATAAAATTGCAGAGCTGTTAGGACTTGAGTCTCTGCTGGTAATCCATTACCCCTTTGTCTACTCAGACCACTTTCCAGTTCCTCTATAGGGTAGTCTGCAGCATCTATATTCAAGCGGAACAGATTGAGGAATTCTTCTGGGTGTAAATCGAAAGGATCGTGTGTCTCTCTCCATTCACGGCGCTCAGCACGTCAAAGCAACCGGGTCTCTTGGTGCATTAGATGCAAAAGATCTAACGCTAAATACCCTTCTGCCATCCTACGTAAGAATTAGCACAACTTTGTTAATCTTCTTACAATTATGACTCAAATGATTTTAATTTCTATATTAATTATGATCCCCTGCCTTTTTGAGAATCTTGAATTAAAAAAAAAGACATGGCGTTAAGTTAAATCATAATTTAAAGTTTATTTTAGACTCTTTGTAAAATGAGATACGTTTTCAGGCCTTCATCATGTGAACTGCGAAACTACGTTGTAATTGTCTTGTCAACTATGAATGATTCTTGTAGACATTTACATACAACATGCACATATACAAGTGTTTTTTATATATCATTAGTTTCCTTCTATTCCGTACAACCTTATTTTACAAGGGTTAGTAACACTTTAATGAAAAAAGTCCTTTCAATAAATATACAAAAATATGGAATAATAAAAGAGTTACATTTATCTACAAATAGATGGAACCCCTATTGATGATGCATATTTGGAAATGGTAATCAGACAGCTTAAAAAAAGATAATGAGCAAAAATGATCTATTATTATACAGAGATATGTGGTTGATTAATTACTTATAACATATGGACAACACATCACTAATATTTTAAAACTATTCAATGATTATAATCTCAATATTAAAGTTCCCTCAGTAATAGAACAAAATAATAAAACCCTAGCTATGTATTTTTGGTAAATTCAAGACTCACAAAAAAGCAGGGATCCATAATAAACATAGAAATCAATATTCCGTACATTTAACCTCAAAGTATTACAATCAAGCAGCAATCAAATTATATTGTACTTACTTCAAAACCTTTTTCACAACTGTCAATACAACGGTGAAAGCTTATTCTACTACGTTCTACTATAGTAGAATACTTTAATGTAGAATACTATAGTAGAATCTACTGTAGAGGAATGCAAACAGCGGGATCATGTACAATTCACAACTCGTCGACTCACACGTCGTTAAGAGGCTACCGACGTGGACCAAGGTCGACGGTCGCGATAGCGATTCTCATCGTTTCTACCGACGGCTAGAAGCGTCAGGCTGTCGTTACAGGAACGTACAGAATAGCTTCTACCGACACTTGTCGGTAATCAGGTCGACCGCTACCGATCGTAGTCGGTTCGACTGTACAGAATAGCGCTCCTGGTGCTGGTTAAGGACCATCAAGCGATCGTCGTTGACGCCTCGGTCTGCGTAGCATACCCGGGGCGCCTCGGTGAACGCTATGATGAGGAGGCGGCGAATTACGAACATATTCGCCCCTTCTTAGCAGCCAGGAACTTCCGGGACGTCAGCTTCCTTCCCATCGTGGTAGGAGCTCTGGGCGAGTGGTGTGAGTCAACTGCAGCGCTGCTCCGTAAATTTACCACTGGCGAAAAGATGCGCGTGCTACGTGAGCGCATTGTCGCCGAGGCTACAGCAGGGAGCGCTGCCTGCTATTTTCGCCACACTGCCCAAGATGACCTCATCCCAGTCGAGTACAGGCGAGCCTAAACATAAAGACAATATCCCTGTGATCGATGAGAGAGGATGATCTGTGCATGACTCGTGCAGTCGCGGTTTACAAGCATGTATAGTAGAGGTGGCTACTAGCATGTATAATGTAAATAGTGTTTAAATGATTTCATGTGTAATGTTATTGTATGTTTTGTAATGTGTAATGTTATTGTAAGTGTATGTTTTTGTGTTATATGTGTATGTACTGCTTACTGTAAATAATGCTCGTTGTTAAATTGTCAGGATGTAAGACAAAGTAGATTTAGATTAGTTTGTATCTAGTTTGTAAGCTAGGCCATAAGTTAGCTATGTAAATTGAATTGAAGAATAAATTTTACTTAACCTAACATTACAGCGAATTTTCATCATGAAGACAAGACATACAAATTATCTCCTTAACAGTTGTATAGTTACATAATATATATAATCTTTAAAGAAATAAATTCTCCCATATTAACAATACATGTTGTGAATGATAAGTTAAACCACATTTATTACGTGAAAGTTTTTAGACAATACATTACAATATAATAAACCTCATAGAGATTTATTACATTGTAGTCTATAAACAAATAAAAAGGATTATTAACTTTTAAATCAATTACTTATTTTTTATTTTATTTATTTATTTATTGTCGAATTGATATATTAAATAATGTAAAAAAATTAATTCGATAATATCTTTTTCCATAAATCCTTAATATACTAATCTCAAATTCTTAAATTTTTGAAGATTTTCAAAATCTTTTTCTTTTAAGCAATTAATAAATCGAAATGGAAAAAATACACTAAAACTTTGGCCTTCCTTATCAGATTTAAGACCTACAGTAACTCTATCGCCAAATTTTGTATGTACTTGTCTAAAATGAACAAAAGGATATTCACAATCTTTATTTAGTTCAGTATTTTGTTTTGTTATTCTGACATGGTGTGCAACTTGATTCAGTTTTGTTATTCATTATATTATATAATGGTAAATCTGGTAACAATGGTAAATATGTTTTAATACAATTTTTTTTACTTCACAGTTAAGTCATATACACACCTCTATGAAGATAGACTAGGATTGGATACCCTATTATGAGTTATATAATTGAAGATAGTGTCAGGGTAGTAACACTATCTTCAATTCTGATCTTGAAACCAAAAGAATTTGGCGGTGTTTTGGTCCTTTCAAAGGAATCTGTCCTGTAATTGATAATACACGATTTATTCTACTTAATTTTGTTAAGAGTTTATATAACGCCGTCTATAAGATTATCTTGTAGAAGGTATACAATTTCATTAGATTTTAATTTTATATTACGTCAGGTCACGGTGTAGCTAAAAATTATGTAGTGATGGATTATAATAAATTTATTTGTATTGATAATAATTTGAATACTCTATTTGAAGGTGGATTCGATTGTAAATTTATATAGACTGATTAATTGATTTTGGCTCTAGAATGTGTACATATTGCCCGTCGCTCTCGTTTCAACATGAGATAAGTCGTAACATAGTAGATGTACTGGAACGTGTATCTGGAATGGCAAAGTAAAGTTTGATAGTGAGTGTTCCATTTACTTTGGAGGGGTTTTGTGCAAATCAGATATTTTGACTACATAATTTAATCATATTATAATTGTTATATGATTAAATTATTATTATATTGTAATTTTAGTAATATTGTTGTTAAGTAAAAGTATTTTTACTATGTTGTTTTAGTATTGGTTAGGAATTTTTGGAGATTGTAATTGATTATGATGGTAATATGAAGGAATTGAAAATTGTATTCGAAAGGAGAAGAATCTTTTGTATCAGGGTTTACTAAAAGTTATTAATATATATTTTGTTTTTGAATTGGAAAGAGTTACTTATACACGATTAATATTGTAGTGTATATATTATATATATATATATATATATATATATATATATATATATATATATATATATATATATATATATATATATTGAAACGCTCTCCGTTTCTGTGAAATCATTTCTGTAACCGGTTTCCGAATTTATATCATTTTTGGGCGCCAGGAAAGGGTTGCGATTTTAAATTTCCTGCAAACGCATCTAAAGGGAAATAATTATCCTACTAGCTCTGCCGGTTGGGTTCTTACGAAAATAACCGTCGCCGGTAGTTACTTTCTTCCTAGAAAACGATCATTCGATCCGCTCTCCATACGGAAGAAGCGAGGAATCTGAAATTTGTTTCTGGAAAGAAATTATTAAACTATGGATTTCACAAGATGCTAAAGAAATGATGATCAGCTTTTCCTTTTCAGAATGAGAACGTTATAAGTTTATTTCTCGATTAATTCTTTTAAACATGCAATGTCACCCTGGTCATGATCGATTGTAAAAGTTATCTATAGGGCTATTATTCTTACTATTTATATATCCATGCGCTCTTGGACGATGAGGCCAGGAAGAATCCACCGCTCCGACCAATCTTCTCTCTTGTATCTTGTTCTCGGTCCGCTGCCGGATCAATGTCCTCCTCAACTTATTGTTTCGTTTACTACTCCCGGTGCCAGAATTACTCAAAGTTCCAAATAGAATTACGCACGCAAAATATGTGCTCACTGCTCAATTATTTCCCGCAAAATTCCACCAAGTCCCCGCATCTATCATTTACAATGACCTCTGCAGTACGATCTGCAGGGTACGCGGTCTGAAGCTCCTCTCTATTACAAAAAGTTCAACCCTCGATAACTTTCATACATCCTTGTCTCTTGTTTTACAAAATAATCTCCAGTTTCCTTCTACGTCATACCCTATTACTAGTTTACCACCAATCCTACATGCCCCTATATCACAATCTTCTGTCCGTTACTTGCCGCGCTATATTTATTTACTTCCGCTTCCCTGGTTGCTAAGGAACGCCCTGCCTGCATGCCTATGCCCTCAACATTTATACTTGTTACGATGAATTTAATAAATTCTTGTCCCCAATTCCCATCAAAATATTGTGTGACAGTCTGGTATGTCACAGCTTCCCCCCTCCAGAGCGTCATTTTGTTTGCTATAATCTAACTAAATGACAAAACCACTCTAATTACTTTCTTATTGCTTCATGACACTGGTATTCACTAACACTGTGCACTTTACACATATCTTGTCTCTTGCAGCCTTAAAACTATTTACATTTTTTGTTTATATGCCAACATAGTTACGAACCATTTCATTGAGTATGCTTCGATATTATTCTGCCTGCTATTTACTTCCATCCAATGAACAACATTAATTTAAAACTTCATCTCCTAATTCGTCACAAAATTACACATAACAAAAAAGAAACACATTACACACTAATATACACAAAATTCTATTTACAATTATTTATTCATTGTCAATAATATCTAGTCATGTGCACAGCTTAGTATTTCTGTAGTTATATGTCCCCATTTGTTGACCAGTTTCATCCTTTAAGATTACAGCATTTTTGCTTAAAACTTTTTCAATTTGATACGGTTCTTTTATCTTCCGCATCATCTCATCTAATTTTGGCGGCTTTTCATGACAAGCGATGGTCTTGCTATTAAGTTTTCTGGCATCGATACAGAATCTAATTTTATTATTTTTGTCGCGAACTATAACTATCGGGCTCACATACGGTGTCAGATTTTTTGATGATACCATCCTCAAGCATCGTGTTTATTTGATTACGTACTTCTGTTTTAAATACATGGGGATCGGGTATTGCTTCAAATTAAAAGGTTCATCGTCGGTCAATTCAATTTTAAATTGATATCCTTTTACTGGATCCTTCGACCTTTCAAAAACATCCTTATATTTACTAACTTTTCTCTCACTTGGCAAGCATCTACTCCATTTTCATCGACTGCGCCCTCTGCCGCTGCGTGAATCTGGTCCCTGGTTTCTTCAATTTCTTCCGCAATCTCACAAATGCATGTCTTCGCCCTCCTGGTCTTTGATCCCCAAACAATGTTGCCCTGTGTCACCTCGTAACAATATACTCCTGTTACCTTCGTCGACCTTGGCGTCACACATCTTTAGGCCATCAATCCCCAAAACAATTGGACGAATCAAATACTTTATAATCATTGCCGGAAACTGTATCATCACCCCTTGGATTTCCAACTCCACCCAAATTTGTCGACTTCTAGTTTCGATGCGCCTCCCGTTAGCCGTACGAATATCTAATTTTCTAGTAGGTAGTTCTTCGGTTGAATTCCCTTCTTTCTTTATTTGTTCATATAATTTTTCTGATATCGCACAAACATTCGCCTCCGTGTCAATCAAAACATCTACGGATATATTCTTAAATACCCCCTTCAAAACCAAACACGTGCAATTTTCCGCCCGTTTGTATGTTCTCTTAAATCTTCTGCCGATACTTGTCCCCAATTCCCATTAAAATACTGTGTGACAGTCTGGTATGTCACAATATACCAAGGAAAAGTAAAAAACCATTAATCCACGTGAAGCACAATCGTATAAATAAAAAAAGATTGTGCTCCCCAATTAGATTAATGTTTTTTTACTTTCTCCATATCATTTCATTGAAAATATTTTCCCTACTAATTATTAAATCAGAATTCAAAAAATTTTTCATTTAAGTTTAATGAAATGCCTGAAACAGGATTATCTTGATAGGATAAATCATATAAATTATTACTTTACTTTCATTGAATTAAATTATTACTTAAAAATTTAAAATTTTTCATGCATCATACACTAAAATTCATAAAGATAAGCTATTCAAGCTAATGGGTTCATACCCCATTTATAAAGATATAAAAGTAAAAAAAGTAATTTCGATGTTCAATCCTTCAATGTTGTTATTTATATTAATAATAATCATAGGCACAATAATTTCCATTAGATCCAATTCATGACCAGCCACATGAATAGGTCTGGAAATTAATTTGCTAGCCTTCATTCCCTAAATATCGTCAAAATACAATATAATATCCACAGAAGCCGCTATAAAATATTTTATTGTTCAAGCCATAGCCTCATCAATACTAATAACCTTTATTATCTTAAATTTTATCTCATATTCTAAGTAAAAATATGATCTTACTTAGTAGGATAGCTGGTGTTAAATAATTGAAATCTTGTTGATCCTCAGTTAGTGGAACTAATGGTCGTGAATTTAGTATTGCTTCTATACTACATGCTAATGAAGTTAGTTCCTCGAAATTAAAGATTCGATTACCCACTGTAGGCTTGAATAATCTTTTGAAACTTTTGACTGCTGCTTCCCATATTCCTCCTACATGGGGACTGCGTGGAGGAACGGCATGCCAAGTGACCTGTAGATGGGCAGTAGCGTCTTGAATTTGATGTTGTATTATCTTGTTTGACAGGAATTTCAGTAGTTCATTTAATTGTTTTGACGCTCCCTTGAAAGTAGTTGCATTGTCTGAATACATGTGAGAAGGAAAACCTCGTTGATTTGTCATTCGAAAGAATGCAGATAAGATGGCTTCTGAAGTTAAGGCTAAATGCACCGAAAAATACTTATAGGAAAAATCAATAGATCGCAGCACTATCACACGGAATTTACTAGATCGATAACGTCTGAACAAATTGTCCGATTTTCGATCTGTAAACGGCGTTGGACTCCTTTTTAAAATAGAATTCACGCTACGATGCCGTTTTTTCAAAAAATATTTCCCCAAAAAAATTTAAAATGATTTCTCATAGTTCCGGGAAGAAATTAAAAAATGTGGGCTTATAGCGCGATGACGACTTGCTTCCTGAATCCAACGCCGTGTCAATCATGCAAATCGGATAATTAGGAGCGGCGTAAAGTGAAATTTCGGAAAAAGTACCTGATCCCCCCAGTTGCGTCACCCGAACCTTGTGGGGGATCCCTCGACGCGGCCGAACGGTCAAACCCGGCGGCCTGCGGCTTGGGCCCGGTGCCTAGAGTAACAACATGCTCCATGGTTTCACAAAGGGCAAACAGAATCAGACCTGTAGAGATATTTCAAGATTTTCACCGTGAAATATAAAGATGGAGTCTCACAATTGTTATAAATCTTGGAAACTCAGTCATCGAAGTGAAGATTCAAAGGATTATATAGTACGAGTATATACACTTTACCTTCGATTCCTCTCCATTCGCGTGATTATTATTATTATTATTATTATTATTATTATTATTATTATTATTATTATTAATAATAACAATAATAATAATAATAATAAAGTAGAGATATTTCAAGATTTTCACCGTGAAATATAAAGATGGAGTCTCACAATTGTTATAAATCTTGGAAACTCAGTCATCGAAGTGAAGATTCGAAGGATTATACGAGTATATACACTTTACCTTCGATTCCTCTCCATTCGCGTGATTGTGATTATATAATAATAATAATAATAATAATAATAATAATAATAATAATAATAATAATAATAATAATAAAGTCCTAATGTTTCGTTCTTTTCAAGTATTATATTTCTCTGCTAAGAGAGCAAAGGATAAAAGTCAGAGAACTCAACAGGGTATTCCAGCGTAGACCAAGACAAGATAAACAAAAGTTTCTTCAAGAAATATAGCACGTCATACGCAGTTTTTAAGTTTTTTACGTTAAATAAATAAATAAAAAAAGAAAAATGCAAAGAAGTGGAAGAACATAACAACAAAAGGAGACCTAAAGAAATGTTCCGGGTCATTCGAAATATGACCAGGGAGTGTAAACTGGCAATGAGGAATAGGCAGGGACCGAAAAGGTATTAAATACCGGTAAAATACCGGTATTTTACATACCTTTTTCAAATACCTATGTTTTTTTATACCGGTAAAATAGGACGTCTATAACGGTATGGACGTCCATAAAGGTTATAAGGGTATTATACCTGTATTTTCAATGAAAAACAATAGCTTACCATTCATAAATGTCGACTAAATAAGTTATTTTAGTTAATAATATCTCACAAAATGTTTATTAAACTAATATACTTTTATAATTGTTATTTATTGTTTGAATTACTATTTTATTCATATATAATACTCGGTTACTAATAATTAACGAAACGCGAATGATTCCACTAACTCTTGTATAGTAAATATAATCTCCACTTCGTCACTGCACAATGTTCTCGCCCACTGAAAACTGCTCACCGCCCTCTTCCTACGCTTGGGCATATCGAATTGCCCTAGTGTAGCACGCAGCCCGCCGAAGAACGCGGCGAGATGTCTGCAGAGGTCAGAAAAGTCACGCTATCAGAACAGCAGTGTGCCAGAGGTGCGACCCTGCTTCCAGCTCAGAAGGGTGACTACACTTGAGCGCGTGCCCTGGCGGCGCTGGGCTTGGATAGAAAGGAGCGCGAAATGAGGAGCAAACATTCAAAACGTGACATGTCCACTTTACTCCTTTTCGAGAAAACGCAAAAATGTTATGTCATCAAAATTATGCAGATGTTTTATTTATACTAAATTCTGAATTATGTAATAATGATAGCTAAATATATTATTAATATAAAATTTAAATATTCTATGAACTTACATTTAAAGAAAACAACATTTATGTCAACTGGTAAAAAAGGAAGCCTGAACATCAACGGAGAAGTGATATACATGCAGGTGAAGTTAAATACTTATGAATTACAATAACAAATTCTGGATACTGTACAGAAAAACTAAAGAGAGGAATAATTTTAGAAAAAGCAGTGGAAAGAAAATTACACAAATTCATAAAATATGCAGGCATATCAAGTGAATGATTTATAAAATTTTAGGTCCCGGAACGCGCTCAAAATGATTTATTAATTTAATAGAAATAATTATATATTTATGTATAATATAATGTAATAATTATCAGCGAGATACAGGAACGCCGTTCCGTCAGAAATCAAGCCTTGCGTGAGACCAAAATCCAAATAATCGAGAAAATGTCATTTCTAATCCTGTTGTGTGGGTGTCAAAGCTGAACATTGAGATAGGCCGAAAAAAGGAAGATACTTTTGAAGTATGGACACGGAAGAAAATATTGAACGTACAATGGGAGGGCAAGAAGATAAATGCCGAAATTTTGAAAAGAAAACAGAACTTTCTCTAAAAGTCAAAGCCAAAAAATGGAAAATAAAATATTTTGGACATACTATGAGTCGAACAAAATCTCTAGAAAAGGATATTATGCTTGGAATGATAGAATGAAGCGGAAGAAAAGGGTGTAAGTGGCACAATTGGATAACTAATACACAATATCACAAACAAAAGGAAAAAGGCAGTTCGAGTCCGAGTGAGCAATGAACAAATTGCTAGCATCCTATTGCTGTGTATATCCAGATAGGTCTAACAAGGGATGGCTTGCGATCTATGTTCTAGTACTATTTCTCTGCGCGTTCAGACCCGCGAAGAATTGGAACCTGCAGATGAACGGAGAGATGCTCACAGCCGCTGCTTGACCGGGATTGGAGCCGACAAATAGACATCATCGCACTGAACAGTGTGTTTGATACCCGTCTTTCATGCGTACATTCTGCCATTGTAAGGGAAGAACTCGCTGAATTATCGGCGCGTCCCCTCCCAGTTTCGGATAGCAAGAAAAGCGACGGAATGATGCTCAAGTAATACAAATGCAAATATCAATGTTCAAAATTAAAACATCTTTCAAAAACCTGGTTTAGAAACATCAATCAAGTTCGTGCGGAAGATAATTTGTTTTGACAGTGGCCGTGATTGTTAATTTATAATTACGATTTAGACAAAAAGGCAAAAGAAAGTAAAAAGAATAACAGTGAAACTAAGCCTGAAAACTATCGCCCAGGGTCATCTTATGGAGTCACAACTTCCTCAAATGGGTACAGAAAGGTGGGCGAGAGACCTTACACCTAGAGTGCTTGCGTTGGCCACCTCTCTGCGTACGTTAGGACATACGTAGGAAATGCCAGAAAAATTGGGTCATTTCTGGGGCTGAAGATAGTCTCGCTTTATTCGAACACATGTATTGACAGTGGTATAATGCAATATTATTTCATATTTTAACTTTTTTATAAAATTGTGATTATCGGTTCTTTTCATTCACAACAACTCATCAAACACATCGATAATAAACATCAGGTTTTATAAATGTTTCATTTTTTTACGAAATATGTTCATGTGTCTATACAAAATCTATGTTTTCAAAATATCAACATCAATGTTGCATCCCTATTCTCGACACCTAGATGAGGATCGCCGATTTAATACGTTTGCATTCTGATTCCCTAATATGAGGTTTATCAGTGACTAGTATGCTACGTTTTACTAGTAGTATATAAATCTTATAAATTGAATTGCTACCCGATTAAATGTTACTGATAAGCGTGTACGATGTTTAGAAAAATGGTATCTTCATGTAGAAATGTAAAAGTTGCCGAACTGTATAACAAAACATAATTTATCCCCCTCATAGACGGATATTCCTCTTCTAGAGTGGTGTTCCTGTCTAAGGGTTAAAGTTGTATTGCTTTCATGACAATTTAATGCATTAAAAAATTCATATATATGTCACAATACAATGATTTACACTACATCCTTTTATGTTATCATTTACGTAGTTTGTATCAAAATGACGCGCCGGGAATTTCTTATTCCAGTCTTCAAGTTTATACAAATATAACAGAATCATTTTATATCAATATAACTTACTAAATAAGCTGGGACATGTCACGATTCTTAATATTAGATTTTAATGTTTGTTACAGTGTTGGATTCAGGATGCATCTCGCCTGCGCGCTATTTTACCACTTCTTCAATTTTGTCCGAAAGTACGAAAACAGTTTTAAAATTTTACTTGGGAAAACAGATTCATCAGGTGAAGTCTATCAAGGAGAGAAACGCCGTTTTGAGGTCAAAAATCGAGTCGGAGGATAAAAGAGCTCGTGCGTAATTTCGGCTCATTCTTTCTGGTAGTGGAATGATAACGGAAGATCTTAGAAGTAAAATGTATGTAAAATAAGATGTTAGGCCATGGAATATTGGTGATATCTACACAATTAGTTCAATTTTCTTTTTGAAATCAGTTTCCAAATTGGGAATTGTTATATTGAGTAGTGCCTCAAATAACTTTTTGATGGTATGAAGACGGAAATATGTGAACAAGATATATAGTTTTATACGACTATTACAGATGATATGGGACCGTTTGGTTGTGTTACAGCATCTCTAGTTTGATAAGTAGAGAAAAATATATTGAGACTGAATGGGACGAAAGCTTAAACTGACTGCCCAGCTTGCTTGTCTGAAAGTTCGGCCTCCCGCGCCGCTGGCCGCCGGGTTTGGCCGTTCGGCCGCGTCGAGGGAGGGCCCAGAAGGGGTGGGGTGAAGCAAGGGGAGCGGGAAGGGGGAGGGGGATCAGGTATTTTTTTCCGAAATTTCACTTTACGCCGCTCCTATTCAACCGATTTGCATGATTGACACGGCGTTGGATTCAGGAAGCACGTCGTCATTGCGCTATAAGCCCACATTTTTTAATTTCTTCCCGGAACTATGAGAAATCATTTAAAAAATTTTTGGGAAATATTTTTTGAAAAAACGGCATCGCAGCGTGAATTTTATTTTAAAAAGGAGTCCAACGCCGTTTACAGATCGAAAATCGGACAATTTGTTCAGACGTTATCGGTCTAGTAAATTTTGCTTATTTTGGTGCTGCCACGTGGTGGCGACAAATTGAACTAGTGTCGGTACATTTAGCCTTAAAGATTATAAGGGTACTGACGCATTTGAGGAGGGTGAAGACACTTGGCGTACTTAAAGCGCTCCCAATGATAACAATAGAAACTGTTTTCCTGTCAATCAGATGTTCCCTCCTGAGGGTATTTGACGGATTTATTTATTTACCCTTGCCGTTAGTATTTCTTAAAATATGTGTGGAGTGTACATACAATAATAAAATATTAACATTTATACATTCTCCCAATAGATGAATTTGAACTGCGATTTGGAATCTTTACTTTGCTAAAGAGTAAAAGCTGTTGAAAAGTGCACAAAAGAAAGCCTAGAGATCCCCCAAAATGGCGTCTTGGGCTGCCGACCTTTACTGCTAGAAAACAAGCGATACCTTCAAGATCCTTCGAAGGCACTGCAATTCCGACCCAATCAACATTTTTTTGTCAGTTCGAAAATCTGAAATTACGAGATCATTGTATGAAACTTGGATATCTAGGCATAATTATACAATTCAAGAACTTTCACACAACCGAGGTGTCGTCCCCTAGAACCGACCCTTCTCTTTGCGCTTTTAAAAGTGCTAATGATCATTTTTTCAGCAAAGAAGGCCATGGACATTACTACTCCTCGGACTCTTATTTCATCAATTATGTCAAGTATTGTGATACAATAATTCCTTGATATGTAATATTATTATATGTTAAAATAATTGTTATCACTGGTTGTGGTTCATCAGACGCGTAGAGTTGCCTGTTCATTACTTTATATAAATAAATTGAAATGTAAATAATAAGAATACCTTATTTTATGTTTCGTTGTGTATGAGTGGACTTTATGCTAGTTAGAGCTTCAGCAATATTTCGTCTTTCTAGCGTCGGAAGGCGCCCTATAGAAGAAGCTTCAATTCCGCAAAGCCTACCGAAGGCCAGAGGATTCAAAACCGACTGGCCGGTATCTGCGGAGTGTGCAGCGAACGAGCGAGCGTCCATCCCGTTGGCCGGAGGCGGAAACGCTCTCAACGAAATCGCCCACCGCCGCCGCCTCCTCTTCCAAGAGTCCGCCGTCGTTCACTCTTGGCGAGCGCATTCTGTCGGCGGCGCGTTGAAAGCTCGCGGCGGCGGTGGCGCGGCTGGGCGAGATGGATGGCACCGCGCCCCAAGCGTCTGGCCCAAACGCAGCGCCCGCGCCGCCGGCCCCACACGCCTTGAGCCCTGCCCGAGAGCCCGCCCACGTGCCGGCAAGATGTCTCCGTGTGGAAATGACGGAGCAAGGCCACGGCGTGTCAGAGTACGGGGAAAGGTGACAGATATCATGATGGCGATGGCTGTGAGAAGACTCTCTCATGCGTGAGAGTGGAGGTGCAGAGACAGGCCACGGTACGTGAGAGTGCGAGAGGAGGGGAAGGTGGTCTATATGAGATATTTCTGGGGTATGTAAATTGCGGGCCGGAAGGAAAATAAGAGCTAAACCCATAGGTAAATTGAGGACCGACCCAGAAAAGGATATATGTAAAAGGGTATAGGTAATTTGCGGACCGACTACCTGTCCTTCCAGGTACAAGTGAAAGTAGAGTTCTAAAAAGATTATAGAGCCTTAGTGAAAGTTGACCAGGGGCCTAGCGCAGGGGTGGCCGGCTCCTGGCAGTACTTTTAGGGGACGGCAAGATTTCACAATGAATAATAATAATAATAATAATAATAATAATAATAATAATAATAATAATAATAATAATATATTGTAAAAATTTAAGCCATTTCATTTCATATTTTGTCGCACCTACAATTCGGACCGATTGAAATGAGTACGGAATCTTTCATTGCTAATTCTCTGTCTTCTTTAAATTAGTGTATCTTAAAGACTAGAGACAGTATTTCCATGCAAATGCATGTTTTTATTTAAGCTTCGTAGAGATTTCAAACTTTGTAAATATATGTTTCGTAAAAAAACGTTTAAAACTTAAGTATTTTCTTGTTAACCTTATAACTTAAAGTATTTTCTTATTATTTCTTTGCATGATTCGTGAATATTAAAACTGACGATAATAAATAGTATTGATTTTCGATCCTGAGAGCATGCAGTTGTCTTTGGGGCTTAATGTTATACTACACATTTTAACCTTCTGGTACCCTACTCGGATTTGCAACGCGAGTACGCGTGCGGGAAGCAACGATCGCGAAATGAATTATCAACGCCATATGATACGTCGCAAAGGATACGGAAGACACACAGAGACAAAAGTCAATATCCTTTGATAACTGACAATGGGAGAGGAAAATAATCAAGAGAAGTCTCAGTCTGGTGGCGTGCAACAGAGGATTGACACACGTTTCTTAATTGTGAAGTTATTTGTGAAGTACAAAATAGCTCCTTCAAAGGCTTCGTGTATAACACTTCTCAATCAAAGGTTTGGAAAACCGATTGTGTGTGTGTGGGGGGGGGGACGGATGTAAATGTAATTTATTACAACTGCTGCAATAAAGAAGTAAAAAGGCTACACTGTAAAAATTGATCAATTAAGAAAATATATCTACTGGTGGAGTTTCCCTAGTCGAAATGTTTGGTTCTAAAGTCAAATGTTACTGCAGAAATTATTTAATTTGAAATACTGAAACTCAGAAAATGATAAAACAATGTCAATGAAATAGATATGGAACGAAAAACAAAACTTTAATTTTCCTCGAAGTGAAAAAAATTATTTTCGGAATACTATTAATAACTTTTTAACAGTTTTGAGGTTTTCCTCAAATTGTTTTGTAGAAATTAGAGGAGTCATTAAAAATTGTTCAAGACATTAAAGTGTCTGGAATTAATATTTGGAGATTGGGGTGAAATTGCTAAAAATAAATTACATAAAGTGTCAAATACAAATCATGACTTGAAATTTCTCCAAAATGTATAAAACATTATTTCTGGTGAAAAATCAGAAAATACAGAATTTGACCTTACTTTGGCTTAGATTTCGCCTTTGAAATATACTCCAATTTAATGTTGTGACGTAAAAGATCAATTTTTGCATTCAAAAAATTTTTTTGACAAAAGAATGAATTTGACACAGAACAGTTTAGAAAATTTGTTAATTGTTTACTTTTACAAAAGGCAATATAACTAAAAAAATTAATTACAATAAAAATTATTGTAGTACATGTTATGCCCATTTTACCCTGCATCGTGCATATTTTGATATTTTGGCTATTTGAGAGTGCATTTTTACATGCATATTTTAGCATTTGATAGTGCATGTAAATCCTGTCGCAATGACATATTGATCATTGTAGCGGCTGGCAACACAATCTATACTGGGTTGTAGGTATTCCCCGTATTTTATTTTTTTCTTGGATTGTTTATGATTAACATTGAAGGAGAATGACTCCTATCGTGTAAAGAATAGGGTTCAATACTGTATAATAAAATCTGCAAATTAGAGTCCAGTACGGATAAGTCCCTTCAGGGAAGTCCGCGAATGATGCTTTGGCAATTCAAAGAAAGTTTCATTGATGAATCATCAATCGTTCAATTCACATTAATTTAATTGTATACTTGTATACATACGCGCTTTCCAAACTGATTTTAGTGCTCGTAAGTATTTGTAGTGATTGTTAAGTTATTGAACTTTGTTGAAAAAATGTATTGTTCGTGTACGTATACATTCGACTACGTGAGTACTAAATATTATTTAAGAGAATTATTAAAAATAGACGAATAAAGTTGTAATCAAAGACAAAAGTATTGTTTTTAATTCTAACAATTAACTAGTAGGTGAAAGGAGCGTAACGAAATTTGCGTGGTCAGACGGAAGAGCAGGCCTCATGGCCTGAGTCTCGCCACGTAAAATAAGTTATTCATTCATTCATTATTTATTTATTATTATTTTTCAATAAAATCATAAATGGTAACAGTATCGTTCTAGTTCTAATTGGAAATCGATTTGTGTTTTATATTCAACTCGATAATAACAATCTTGTCGATCGTCAAGATACAATCATAAGTAGGGAGCGGATTGTGATGACCTTAAATATCGCCAAAAATGGCATGTGAAGACTTTTGCGTTGTACAACTTCACTGTGCATATCCAAAAGCACTCTCCACTAGTTTCCAACACTTTCTTCTTCCGGTACGTATATCCACATTCGTCTATCACTAGTTCTTTCCCTCTCTGCGTAATACCAGGTTTCACTTCCATCTTTGAAAAAACGTAAACTGTGTTGTTCTTCAAAGCTCAGAAAGCGAATGATACTACTGCCACCTCCAGACCTCTCGAAAAATCTCCGTCTGCCAAGTAAAGGGAGAGGCGTAAGGAAATTCTGGTCAGCAGCGCGGTGGCGGCCACAAAGCGCCTACCTGCATTTCCGTTTCCTCAGTCCTTTTCCTTACCTGAGAAGGTTTGGTCCGCAAATTACATACAGAATTAGAAAGTAAGTTTCACGAGATAAGATGAAGAGATTATTTGATCCGCAAATTACATACGCCCGATATTTCATTTGAGGAAGGCGATGATCTGGTAGATGCGGATGTGCGAGATGATTCCTTTAGTTGTAATACTGAGATGAATATGGAAGAATGAGAATATAGTTAGCAACGTAAAGGTTGAAATATGGAAGATGCAGACAATGCTAATCGGACAAAGATATTTTTTTAATTTTTGCGAAACAGAATAACCTGAATTACAGGTAGAAAGAAAGCGAAGGAAAGCAGAAAGAGGAACTGAGTAATAAATACGTGAAACAATGTCTTTTGACAATTGATATTATATTGTTTTTAAATTAAACAAGTAGGAATTAAGCAATTGTCATATTTTGTAGGTGGAGTAATACAATAACAGAAAGCGAAAGTTAGAGTTAAAATAGAGGTAATAATAGACGGAAACATATTGTGAAGGGCAGGGGATGATGAAGGAGGTAAATATATTGTAAATTTGCGTCACCTGCCGGCACCACCACGAACTACCTGTATGCGCGGATTGCGTCATCTGCCGGCGCCACCACGAGCTGCCCGTGTGCGCGGGTTGCGTCATCTGCCGGTGGCCCCTGCACTAGATTGTCCCAGAATGTTCGCGGGGTCCGGAAAGTTCTGAACGGCACCCGCCGAGTATAAATACATGGCGGCCGGCGACCGCGAGTCAGTCTTAAGTCCGCAGTGGAAGCTGAGGTGTGAAGTGTGTGCATTACGGTGAATAGCAGTGCAGTGATTGTACTCAGTGACGTGAACCGTGGTCAGTGTATCGAACTGTGGTTAATGCAGTGGACTGTGACCAGTGCATCGAACTGTGGTCAGTGGGACAGTGTAAGAGAAGTGAACAGTGTAAATAAATAATCAAGATAAGTGTAGTGTAAATAAATAATCAAGAGAAGTGTAGTGTAAATAAATAATCAAGAGAAGTGTGGCGTATATAGAATAATCAAGTGTTTAAAGTGATTGAGCTAATAAACAAAATAAACGTTTTTGTTAAAAAATACTAGAGTTTTAATTCACCACCTAGAATCGTAACAATATAAAGAAAGCTGGAGAAAGGAGGAATGTTGAGAAAAGCCAGGGAAGCATGAATCAGGGGCGATGCTCGAAGATTGCGAGGCTGATGGCGAATTGCTAAAAATAAATCGTAGCAGGGGGCGGAGGAGGAGGAGGAGGGGGAGGAGGGAGAAAGTGGGTGGCGGCCGTGGCGGCGCCAAGGATGGATGTCCTGAGAAGGCACGGCGTAGGGAGAGATGCGTCTGTGGCGACCGTGGATTACGGACAGCGGTCAGCGGGTTCCGGGGGGCACGAGGGACGGGCGTGGCCTGAGAGGGTGAAAGGGTGCGGCCGTTCGAACGCCGTCCAAGGGTTCCAGCGCGGTCACAGACGCCCTGCGCGGCGGGTGGGGGATGATTCACCCTTCGCTCTGGGCGCGCCAGCGCCGCAGCAGAATTCACGATCCCAGTGTCGGGCCTTGGGGAGCGCCTCAATGTGAAAATAGAGAAGAGACCTGTTCACCCTTTCATCCAAGTGACTGAGCTGCTCTCTCAACACAATATCAAATTTTAGGGTAAATCAGATACTCCTTCAATGCTTACGTGATAATATTGTAGGTTCGAATCGTTACGTCATCTGAACGGTCATAAGTTTGTAAGTACACAAAGGAAATAATTTATGGGGTAAAATCACAGCTCATGCTACATACTCATCATATGTAATCAGAGCACATAATATTCACTTTTAAAATACTGATGAACTAGTACAAACAGTTTGGTTTAACACGTTCAGAAATAATAAAATTCGTAAATAGTTACTTGCTTCAATCTCCTTAAAATGAATTTAAGATAAGTATACTGAAATTTGATAAATGTATTTTGCTATTTCAGTTGTATAGTGCTTTCCTTGATCAAAACGTTAATAGACATGCAATTATATTTCACTGAATACCAATTTTGTCATATTTTAATTTTTTAATAAACCAAATTATGGATGTCATTTGATTTCGTTAATCAGTACTTTCAGTTATTGGACGTTGATAATAGCTAATGAAAGCAATGTTTTAAAAGCGGCGCTTATTTATCCACTGTTCGATACTGTTTATTCTTTGCATCCAGTAAGATTTCAGGATTACAAACCACTCGTATTTTTAATTAATCATCGTCTAATATATTTTCCCCTAATTTCACACGCTAAAAGTACCCATTACGATTTCATTAGTCTGCGAATCGGTTGTTTTGGTGTCCATCGGAGCGCGCTCATAGTGTAGGCGGCGGGAACTACTAGGCAGAATTTTAGATTTGGTTTGACTGTGAAGGCTTATTATACTCTGAAGATGTGTAGACTGCCGGTTTTTCCATGACATTTCACGCGAGAATTAATCTTTCCCTGCAGTTCTAATTTCAATGAATTTGTATAGTTTCACTGTTTGTTTCTGCCTCTAACAAAAGCGCACTTGATACGCCTGGCACTCAAGGATACTGTTTTTGAAGTCCCCGCGAAGAACTTCACAGCACACATTATTCGCAACACCCTGGTGAAAATAAGCTCATTTCGCCTATCAAACGGCGGGTTGGAGACCAACCAGTTCACAGCAGCTGTTTGCTAGTCCTGGCTGCCTATCCAACGACACATTGCTCTCAGCTGCAACGATTTTTTACAAAAAGGTCAACAAATTGTCTTCTAGGTTAATGCAGTGGCAGCTGAAATATTTAGAAAGGAATAGCGGAATGTTTTAATCTGTTATGGAGCAACGCACAGTTTTTAGTAGTACATTGTAGTATCCAAGGTCTATATAATAAGGCCTAGAATAATGTACCTCTAAGCTTTATCTGTGTTTAACTTTATTTAGCTGTTCTGTTCAGACATTACAGACACCTTCAAAGTACATTTCATGAGAACTGAACCTGGAAACGCGATTTTTTATGTTAACGCGATTACCTTTTTGATATTAACTCGTCTTTTTTCGCCTCTAAGAATACTTGTTTATTTTTGTTTCTTTTATAATCAATAGAATGAAATGCCACTAACATCAATTTTGTCCTCCGAGCTTTAAGTATTGTTTTGTCGCTTTTGGTGTTATATGGGTTACTATGCCTTCGAATTGGGCACTTCTTCAGACACTAGGCGTTCTTTTTTAAGAATATCATATGTATTTTTCTGTGAATCTTATCTGCAAATAGATCTTATCTACAAATCTACCATCTACGACTATCTTCCAAAGATCTTAACTACAAATAAATTTTCTTTTGAAGATAGAAATTCTAACACAAAATTCTATTGCACTCACGAAATATCTCTGGATATTGTGCACCCTTCTTAATCTGGACGGGTGGTTCATACAACTATCTCTTCTTGAAAATGTCATCCGTTCTGAAAATGCCCTTCACCCTTGCCCTTCCGCTCCGCTTAGTCTGGTGGACGGACACACAAGGGCTGCGCGCGTCGCAGGTAGCCGCCTTTCAGAGGAAATAGCATACGTAGGCAGAGGGACTCCTCCGGTTCAGCTTCGGGCTCCACCTCCCCATTTCCTCTTCCCACTCGCCCACGAATCCCTTCTCATTCTCCCACCCGCCTTCATGTTTGCCTGTCCCTCCTGCTCCACTCGTTATTCCTAAAGGACCGCCCACAATGTCTTCGTATTCTCATATCAAGCTTTTCATCATTTCGCTTTATTCTCGGTTTAGGTCATGCTGCACTAACAATTGCAATCACCAATGGAAGTACAAACACTTAACTTTCTCAATAGCGTTTTTTCTTTGAAAACATGTACATGAGTATAAATGAAACAAATGTAATTCGTTTAGAACATACAATTAAATAAATCTATTTGTTTTCCGCTAAGTTTTATTATAACCAAAATTATTCATGTATAACTCGAACACCATAGGAACTATCGTCATTTGAAATTAAACAAATTCAAATTCATTTTGAAAAATGAGTTATTACTTTGGCAAATAGTGCAATGAATTATAATTGTAACATTATCCATGTGCATTTTTCGCCCCGATATCTACACTACCAGATGGCTGAATTTGTTTCTTTGCGATATTACGTCACATTTTTTATTGCACAAAGGATTTTCCACCTTCATTCGAAATCGAGTTTGCAACCCGAAACCTCCACAGAAGCAGCAAATTTCAAATTCATGTTTATTTGAAATCCACTCCTTGCCGTCCGCTTGGCATTCAGTTCTGTCTCTGTATTGGAGGCCTCTGACCTCTGTCTCCTCCGCTTGCACTCCCGTTAGCCGCTCTGGCTGGCGGTGGCCAGAAGACGCCTTCCGCGCGCAGGAAACTCCGACACCCCGTTTCCGGCCCAGCGCCCCCCTCCCTTGCTGCCGCTGTCACCTCAGAGACGGCGCAGTGTGACCAAGTGACTCAAATGACGGTCAAAAGTAATCGTTGTTCTCATTGGGCGATATTAATGTCCTTTAGACTTTCTTTAATGTCTGTTATTGCCAAACGAAATTCGTACAAATGGTCAAATTTGAGTAGGCAGCAGAAGAGGTATTAGATCATGTACCTTTTCCACATAGCCTGTATGTGAAATTTAATGACATTTAAAATTAAAATAAAATTATTATTCGCACTTATATGAAAGTACAAATATTTAGGACAACAGAATCCTCATTTGGCTTGATAAAATATTACAATATTTAAAAAATAACTTATTCTGTTTTTACTAAACGAATTTTGCAACAAAATTAGTTATTTTATACATTTCTTGGTGTTTTTATACACCTCTTGTATTTGACAAGCCATTCGTCAATCAAGAAACATCTTTGGATCGCACTTGGAGCTTTCGCCCCGCTGGGCGCGAAAGGTGCGGGGAGGGAGCGACGGATCCTGAGGACGCTGGGCCGTATTGATCGACGACGTGGCAGCGGCGGGCGCAGTCGCCCGCCGGTCGCCCTTCGTCAGCGGACCTTCGCCGATTTACCTACGCCGCCATCGCTGTCCCTGCCGCCCACGTCGGCGCCGCCGGCGGGAGGACGCACTGTGCAAAATTTTCGCCAACACCTGGCCAAAAGTCGAAAACTCGAATTTCGGAAAATCGGTGTTTGCTTTATAGGGATAGAAAATAGGTTAAATTCTGCATTAAATACCGTTAAACTGAATACTGTAACACTATTAGGTTCATGGCACAAACCTGCTCTTATTTTGAGTCTACCGCGTTGCGCTTGAGAACCTGGCACGAGGCTTCCGCTTCAGCAAAAATAAATTCCTTGTGTACAAACAAAACGGCAGGAAGTAATAAGAGCCAAAATTTATTGCTTATTTATCCTTGAAAATAGATTTTATTACATGGGAGTTTTTTTGTTTTTTTTTCTCCCTTTCAAATTTCAAAATTTATTGCTTATTTATCCTTGAAAATAGATTTTATTACATGGGAGTTTTTTTGATTGTTTTTCTCCCTTTGAAAATTCAAAATTTAAGTAGTATATGACTTAGTGTAGGGATCACAGAATTTTGAAAATGTGCACACAATTCACTTTTCCCCATAGCACGTCATACCCAGTTTTTAACTGTTTTTTTTTGACGTAAAATAAATAAATAAATAAATAAATAAATAAATAAATAAATAAACGGTGTTAGACAACTTGGACAGTGTTCCTAGAGGTGTGAACTATAAGTTCGCATATAAAATTATTATAAATATGTAATTTGTATGCCTACAGTCACAAGCTAAATGTGTTGGATTTTTAGTGGCACATTTTTAAAACTTTAATCTTCATATAGAGTAAAAGTTATACTTCCCACAAGATTCCGCAGTGATTTTTGTTGTATATTATGCTTTGATATGTCAAGAAGTTAGCTGCAAAAAAATAGCTGCCGATATCTGCGGATTTAGTTTTTAAGAGAAATAATGTAAAATGAGAACGGGAATTTTAACACCACGAACTTCATTGATACTATACAGCAACCTCATTATTATACAAACTTTCTAACAGATATTATCTGAGTTTTGTGGAAATTCGCCTATTATTGCCGAAGTAGATTTTATCTCAATTATCGTAAGAATTTTTATTTTTGATTCGTATTGAAAGTTTCCGTGATGACTAATGCAACAGTCCGTGGTGGTCAGGCGGAAGACCAGGCCTTATGGCCTGAGTTTCGCCATTAAAACAACAAATACATATTATTATTGTTATTATTATTAACATTAATATTATGTTATAACATGCGTTAAAATAGGAAAGCTGTGGTGCATTTGCAGGGATAAAGCGTATATACCCCAAATAGCGTTCGGAATTTGTACTGTATCCGGTAGCGGGTCGCGAGATCGCGTCCTGTGTAAGTTCTTTATTTTATTGCAATTTTAAATACGAGTTGCCTGTTCAGGGTTATTTTATGAACCATAACTATAAATATTGAATATTTTTTTAGTATAAATAACAATTATTTAACTAATAAGATAAACCACCAGTTTCAGAAAGGAAACAAGAAATACAAAGTGAACTAAAAACAAAATTGGGCCATTTAGTTGATCATCCAAAATTTGGTTTTGGGAGCAGTAATAATGGCAACGCTGCCAGAATTTTTCAAGCTGAATTACTGTCTCACAATATTATGGGTGAGGATCTGAATATTATTCACAGATTTGCAAATTATATAATATTGCAAGTTATATCAAGTGGCTATGAAATAAAAGTTTCTAAATTTGAGAAATACTGCTTGGAAACTGCACACAGATTTGTTGAACTTCATCCGTGGTACTATAAGCCAACTTCCATTCACAAAATTTTGATCCACGGTTCCAAGATTATTTAATTTGCTATTCTGGCCATTGGTCAGAATGAATGTGAAGAAGCTCAAGAAGCATGAAATAAATATTTCAAAAGTTACCGGGAAAGATATTCAAGAAAATGTTTCCGCGAGAAAACAATGGATGACGTCTTCCATTGATTGCTGATGTCATCAGATCTCTGATTGCCAGCCGAAGAAAGCTTCCCCAAAAGCATACAAGCGCTCTCTCATCAGATGCAATGAAATTTCTCTTTTGCCCTCTGTCTGAATTATCAGATGATCAGGACATCGATTGCACTGATGATTTTTTTGGTTGATAATATTGTAGCCCTTGCTGTAAGAGTAACCTGTTTATTCCCACTTTAAAGACGTAGTTTTGGAATAAATTTTTGTATATGTTTTAAATGTTTAAGTTTTTAATATCACTATTTATAAACAAAACAGCTTCAATTTTTTATAGACAACATATCACATTTTTGTTTTATTAATGGACTTAAATGCGCATTTAAGTCCATTAATAAAACAAAAATGTGATATGTTGTCTATAAAAAATTGAAGCTGTTTTGTTTATAAATCATATATAAAAGACAACCTTTACAAAATATTAACATTAATATCACTATTTTTTTCTTTTACGTTTATGTATCCTATGTATTTTATTTTCTGTGAGAAAAAAATTAATATTAACAAATATTCCACACATTTTTTATTTATATTATTGATCATATAATTACACTTATTTCTTAACTTATAATTGTGTACTAAGAATTTAATAAACTAATTACTGGAGTTGTCAATTGTAATGAATAATTTTGTAAAGAAATATAAATTTTGTGTATAAATACTTCATAATAAGACGCCTTTTTGAATTTTTGCAAATTAGCATTAGATCCTTATTTCTAAACATTAACTAAGTATCCATAGCAAATTTGATATGAATCAATTTATATTTAGACTTATGGCCAGGTTTTCGATCACTGTGCGACGCGCCTGAGGCCAGGCGCCCGCCCACACTGCCCCGGCGCAGCGGGGGCCTCCGCAGTGTGATAGGCGCTCCGAATTCACTTACTAAATTCAAAACCTTGGTCTGTGTTTCGACCGGTCGCGCAGCGAACGAAAACTCGCTTCCCCTTGCACATTTGCGGGGCGGTTGAGTTACTGCGACTTATCGACTGTAAATATCTCTTTTCAACACTACGCGGATAAAAACTATAATAAAACCTTATAGTATTTAGCAATTAATAGCAAAAAAGCATTAAATTTATCTCTTTATTTAAGAAATCTATCTAGAATTCTTTGCTTGGTGATATGGTGAATAATTATTATCTCCACATGCCCTTAAAAATGTTTCAAAATATATTCTAAATAAGTAGTAGGAAATTGTTATCTAAGCCGTTATTAATTGCGCATGTTATATAACTAGAACCGTCTTCAAGAAAACGGTGTTAAGCATTATTGTAAATGCGAAATTTGAAGCTCTTTTTTGCAGGAATCTATTGAGTTTTCGAAAAACTTCATTTGAAGTCATTTGAAGCACTTTCACCAATAAATGCAATAACGTATACAAATCGATGGAAATGTGCATAACAATGGCGTGATATATATATATATATATATATATATATATATATATATATATATATATATATCCCAATTTTTGAAAAAAGAGGGAATACACCAAAATGAACTTAACATATATTAAACAGTTCAATTAGCACTATTCATTTGAAAAATTTGACGAAAAAAATTTGGAGCCATTTTTGTGAAAATGGCGTTTGGCGTTTCTGAGAATTCGGAATTTAGATCACATTTTGCCAGAAGCCTGTTGAGTATTCGAGAAACTTTATTTGACACTATTCAAAGCACATGTACTCATAAATCTAATAAAGGGAAGGAATCGCCTCTAGTGTAAATATTACCGACGTGAGAAACAAGTCAAAAAATTACAATTTTGTGATTTTTGAGCAAACAAAAGTATAGAGCAATATGGCGTTAATGTCATCGTATGAAGTTCGTTTGCCACCAAAATTTTAAAGAAATAATTTGAAGCCGTTTTTAAGAAAATCTTGCTTTTGTTATTTTTTAAAATTGGAAATCTTGCACACACTATTGCTCGAAGACTACTAAAATTTTCAAAAAATCTACACGAAAGAAATCGTGATCTGGGCTGTCCGGGTGACGCCGCGTCGAAGGCTGGGGTGCCGACGTTTCGACCGACATATCGCGGTCCTCTTCAGGGCTGTACTGCGCCAAGATGTTGGGCGCTCTGGTTTATATAGAGAAAGGGGCAGGCTGTGATAGGTCGAGGTGTAGGCCAATCGGGCGTGACTAGGTGAAAGGAGGTGGGGTAAAGCGGACGGACGGAAGCGGTCCGTGGTCGGACGGCGTGGGGCGGTCCGGTGTGCTCAGGGGTCGGACGGCGTGGTGCGGTCCGGGCGGGCGGCCTCCCGCGACCGCGCGCTCCGCAGAGGTGCAATCCAGGCATCGTGGAGGCGTAATCCCGCGTCCCCGTTGATGTTCTGGGGATGTTTAGCGATTTCTAATGCTTCTTTTATCCGCCTTGGCCACCACCTATCCTCTCTCGCGAGCACCTCGGTCTTGTCGAACAGGAAGTCATGGCCGGTTTCCCATGCGTGGAGAGCTACGGCGGAGCGATGTACCTTCTTGAATTTGAAATCTCGAATGTGCTCGCGTAGTCTCTCCTCTATGGTTCTTCCTGTCTCCCCGATGTACGTGTGGCCGCAGCTGCAAGGGATGGAGTATACTCCGGCGGCTTGGAGCGGTGGAAGCTGGTCTTTGACGCGCATTAAAGTTTGGCCGAGTTTCTGGTGTGCCTTGAACACAGTCTTGATCTTGAACCGCCTCAGGAGTTTTCCTATCCTGTCCGTGACGCCTTGTATGTATGGGAGTGTGGCAGTTCTCCTGTTTTCGGTGTCGTGGAGGTCCCTTGGTGTAGGCGGGTCTTGTGTAAGTTTCAGGGCCCTGTTGATGGTGAATTTGGTGTATCCGTTTGCGGCGAAGGTCGCTTTCAGGACTTCGCGTTCAGCGGGGAGACTGTCTTGGTCGCAGATTCTGGTTGCGCGGATTGCCAGGGTTTTTAAGATGCCATTCTTCGTCGCTGGGTGGTGGTGCGAATCGGCATGAAGATAGCGGTTCGTGTGGGTAGGTTTTCTGTAAACCGCGTGCTCCAGGGTGCCGTCGTGTCTTCTGCTAACCAAGACGTCCAGGAAAGGTAGCTGGCCATTCTTCTCTGTCTCCATCGTGAATTGTATTTTGGGATGAGCACTATTGATGTGGTCCAGGAATTCCTGTAGGGAGTCACGTCCATAGGCCATATCACAAAGGTGTCGTCGACGTACCTTACCCACATTGTAGGTTTGAGGCGGGCGTTGTTGAGAACCTCGGTTTCAAAAGCCTCCATGAAGAGATTGGCGGCAATCGGTGACAGGGGTGAACCCATGGCCGCGCCCTCCACCTGGGCGTAAAACGTCCCCCGAAACTGGAAGAAGGTAGACGCCAGGCAAAATTGAGCGAGATCGGCCCACTCAGTAGGGAGCCCCCGTGCCTCCAGTTTTCTTCTGATTATCTCTGCTGCCTCTTCGACCGGGACCATGGTGAAAAGCGACGTCACATCGAAGCTGACGAGGATGTCTGAGCTCCCCAGGCGCCTCTGTTTTAGCAACTCGATGAAGTGACAGGAATTCCGGACATCCGACGCGATGTCATCTGTCAGCGGGCGGAGCTTGTCGGCGATATAACGGGCCAGTGGATGTGTGGGTGAATTTCCAGCACTCACAATAGGCCGTAGAGGAACTTCTGTCTTGTGCACTTTGGGAAGGCCGTAGAAGCGTGGTGTAGCGCTGTTGCCCCGTTTTAACTTAGGTTTCATTTCAGGCTCAATGCTGAAAAAAAAACCTGGCAATCCGCGCAACCAGAATCTGCGACCAAGACAGTCTCCCCGCTGAACGCGAAGTCCTGAAAGCGACCTTCGCCGCAAACGGATACAGCAAATTCACCATCAACAGGGCCCTGAAACTTACACAAGACCCGCCTACACCAAGGGACCTCCACGACACCGAAAACAGGAGAACTGCCACACTCCCATACATACAAGGCGTCACGGACAGGATAGGAAAACTCCTGAGGCGGTTCAAGATCAAGACTGTGTTCAAGGCACACCAGAAACTCGGCCAAACTTTAATGCGCGTCAAAGACCAGCTTCCACCGCTCCAAGCCGCCGGAGTATACTCCATCCCTTGCAGCTGCGGCCACACGTACATCGGGGAGACAGGAAGAACCATAGAGGAGAGACTACGCGAGCACATTCGAGATTTCAAATTCAAGAAGGTACATCGCTCCGCCGTAGCTCTCCACACATGGGAAACCGGCCATGACTTCCTGTTCGACAAGACCGAGGTGCTCGCGAGAGAGGATAGGTGGTGGCCAAGGCGGATAAAAGAAGCATTAGAAATCGCTAAACATCCCCAGAACATCAACGGGGACGCGGGATTACGCCTCCACGATGCCTGGATTGCACCTCTGCGGAGCGCGCGGTCGCGGGAGGCCGCCCGCCCGGACCGCACCACGCCGTCCGACCCCTGAGCTCACCGGACCGCCCCACGCCGTCCGACCACGGACCGCTTCCGTCCGTCCGCTTCCCCCCACCTCCTTTCACCTAGTCACGCCCGATTGGCCTACACCTCGACCTATCACAGCCTGCCCCTTTCTCTATATAAACCAGAGCGCCCAACATCTTGGCGCAGTACAGCCCTGAAGAGGACCGCGATATGTCGGTCGAAACGTCGGCACCCCAGCCTTCGACGCGGCGTCACCCGGACAGCCCAGTTCATGACTCTGGCCGCGGAAGCCTACGATATCACGAAAGAAATCTTTATGAAAGAACTATTTATGGACAACGAATTTCATTGGAAGGAAAAATCTGTCTTCAATTTTGTAGTTGTAGGATGACACCGAAAAACTTTCTAAGTGTATTTAACTCTATTCTTACAAGAAATTTAAAGAAAAAAATTGTAGCCGTTTTTGAGAAAATTTTGAAAATGTCTGGGGGGCTTCATGTAAAGTACCCCCAAACTTTAGAGAATGTTTTTCATAATTTCAAACAATCAATTAACACAGATCCACAGGGGTTTCTTCAATCTGAAAACGATCGTGCGCATGGTTTAGGCGCTAGTAGTGTTCACAGGCGGACGGACGGACGGTCAGAAGGACAGACGGACAGATAGACAGACAGACGGACGTTTTGAAAACAAAATCACTTTTTCAGTATCAGAGGACCCCAAAACGTATTTCCGTTGAAATCTCGAAATCCATTTTCCGCAGCATTGCATAACTTTCTCTATACTACGCATATTACTTATTATTACTTATTATATTACTTATTATTACGTATATACGTATGGATATGAGAAAGTAAAAATGGAATAGCGGAAGAACAGACAACAAAGGTTCTGGAAATTGAAATTTAACTCTTTTCAGGATTCATATTAAAGTATTCTACTCAAAACACACATATACACATACACAAAATCGTTATCTACGTATGGGACACTCAACTCGCATGTACAAATATTGAAATCTCTTCAACGCAAATTCTTTGCCACAAGAATGCGTACGTCAGAGGACCTCTTAAGTTAGTTACTTCATTAATCTCACTCCAGCTACGCACGGTCTAGCGTATCCCTTCCCGTCAAGCACGTCAGTCAACGTTCGAGATCCCTGAGGGCATGAAATACACAGAAACCCATCGTGTAACGACGTCCACCTAAAAGGAGGTCACGCCCACGGACTATTAGCACTTTATCTCGACCGCCCATCCAATCGAGGTGGCGCGCGCGATCCCGTCGGAGGCACGAAACCCACACAATGGGAATCGTTCTTTTTCCCGGGGAAGTCCGCTTTTCAATCTGTCTTTGTAAAGCCGGAATTCCGCGCAGGCGGCGCGCCACTCCGTAGATTAGAGCGCGGATCTGTCGCCACCTCGGGAGGACAGGCGGGCGGGTGTGGAGGGGTGCGACGGGTTGGGCGGGGTGTGGCGGGGCGTGGCGGGTGGCTGGCACGCGAGCGAGTGGTCGGCGGTGGCGGTGGCAGTGACGCGGTCCCGCGTCGTTAACGGCCCATTCATCAGTGCGGTAGCACAGGCGAGGGTGGGAGGAAAGCGTTGAGGTGGAGTTGGACGTGATCTGCTGATGGCGGTGGAGGCGATGGGGTTGCGGGCAGCGGGAGTGATGTGTTGCAGATTGCCTGAGGTGGAGATACTGGACGTGGGTATAATTTTGAGTAGATAGGCATAATGATAAAATATGAGACGGAATTTTGGAGACAAGGCAAATGAAGACATGAACAGTGATAAATACAAATCCTTTCTCACCACCCTATCGTTCTCAGAAGATTCATTGGATTTTTATTAACTAAGAAGTAGAAATAACAATTAATAGTAATACGTCAAAGTGCTCTATAAAATTTCCACAAAATTACTTGCTTATTTCTATTTACAATAATTTTCATTTTTTCAACGGTTTAGATTTTTAATTTCTGATAATATTTAGGATTGTATAGTTTCTTCTACAGTGAATATCCTTCATTTTTACAACAATGTACACCTGATACATCATGGACATAATCGCTAACGGCCATCTTAATGAAACGGTGACGAAGAAAATAATGAAGTGTGGATAATAGGATTACAGGGGGAGAAAAAGAAGTTTGGAAACGCCAGGTAGAAATCGCTTTAGTGACTGAATAGCTGAATAATAACTGATTGGGATTAATTAGAATAAAAATACACATAAGTAATAATGGAAATCTGAAGTCATTGAAGACGCGATAGGAGTTGGTAGTCGGAGATAGTTTGGAAGTGAAAATGTTTGTAAGGAGATCTAGCAGCAATAAAAGGTATTACTTGGGTGAGGAAACAGGCGATTAGAATTTTGCTCAGTCTTTTTTTTTAATTTGAGGATGTTGTACATGCAGTAAACAATACAATCTACAACAAGGAACTGTTAGATTAACTTCCCCGCAAAGGAAGGCGTAAGAAGGTATATTTTGTACTTCATAATCCACGACTTCAGTCGGATTTGAACTTGCGAACTTGGTTATAACAGTCCGATACACTAAACATTACAGCACAGAAACACAACATTGGGACATGCTGATGGGTTTTAATACTAGAGGAAATCTAATGACAATATTTAAGGCTAAATGCACCGAAAAATACTTATAGGAAAAATCAATAGATCGCAGCACTATCACACGGAATTTACTAGATCGATAACGTCTGAACAAATTGTCCGAATTTCGATCTGTAAACGGCATTGGACTCCTTTTTAAAATAGAATTCACGCTACGATGCCGTTTTTCAAAAAATATTTCCAAAAAAAGTTGAAAATGATTTCTCATAGTTCCGGGAAGAAATTAAAAAATGTGCTTATGCTTATAGCGCGATGACGAGTTGCTTCCTGAATCCAACGCCGTATCAATCATGCAAATCGGATGAATAGGAGCGGCGTAAAGTGAAATTTCGGAAAAACTACCTGACCCCCCCCCTTTCCGCTTCACGCTTGCGTCACCCGACCCTTTTGGAGGCTTCCTCGACGCGGCCGAACGGCCAAACCCGGCGGCCTCAAGAGGAGGGTGGCACGGGAGGAGGTCGTGCTCTCAGGCAGGCAAGCCGGGCAGTCGGTTCGTCCTTTTTCGTCCCTTTCAATCTCAATATATTTTTCTCCACTTATCAAACTAGTGAGGCTGTAACACAACCAAACTGTCTCATATCATCTGTAATAGTCGTATAAAACTATATATCCTGTTCACATATTTCCGTCTTCCTTCGAATACCATCAAAAATTTGAGGCACTACTCAAAATATCAATTCCGATTTGGAAACTGATTTCAAAAAGAAAATTGAACTAATTGTGTAGATATCACCAATATTCCATGTCCTAACATCTTATTTTACATACATTTTACTTCTAAGATCTTCCGTTATCATTCCACTACCAGAAAGAATGAGCCGAAATTACGCAAGAGCTCTTTTATCCTGCGACTCGATTTTTGATCTCAAAACGGCGTTTGTCTCCTTGATAGACTTCACCTGATGAATCTGTTTTCCCAAGTAAAATTTTAAAACTGTTTTCGTACTTTCGAACAAAATTGAAGAAGTGGTAAAATAGCGCGCAGGCGAGATGCATCCTGAATCCAACACTGTAACAAACATTAAAATCTAATATTAAGAATCGTGACATGTCCCAGCTTACTTAGTAAGTTATATTGATATAAAATGATTCTGTTATATTTGTATAAACTTGAAGATTGGAAAAAGTAATTCCCGGCGCGTCATTTTGATACAAACTACGTAAATGATAATGTAAAAGGATGTAGTGTAAATCACTGTATTGTGACATATGTATGTATTTTTTAATGCATTAAATTGTCATGAAAGCAATACAACTTAAACCCTTAGACAGGAACACCACACTAGAAGAGGAATATCCGTCGATGAGGGGGATACATTATGTTTTGTTATAAAATTCGGCAACTTTTACATTTCTACATTAACATACCATTTTTCTAAACATCGTACCCGCTTATCAGTAATATTTAATCGGGTAGCAATTCAATTTATAAGATTTATATGCTACTAGTAAAACGTAGCATACCAGTCACTGATAAACCTCATATTAGGGAATCAGAATGCAAACGTATTAAATCGGCGATCCTCAACTAGGTGTCGAGAATAGGGATGCAACATTGATGTTGATATTTTCAAAACATAGATTTTGTATAGACACATGAACATATTTCGTAAAAAAATGAAACATTTATAATGATGTTTATTATCGATGTGCTTGATGAGTTGTTGTGAATGAAAAGAACCAATAATCACAATTTTATAAAAAAGTTAAAATATGAAATAATATTGCATTATACCACTGTTAATACATGTGTTCGAATAAAGCGAACGGTGATTGTACCATCCTCATCCAGTAGACTCTCTTCAGCCCAAGAAATGACTCCATTTTTCTGGCATTTCCTACGTATGTCCTACCGTACGCAGAGAGGCGGCCAACGCAAGCATTCTAGGTGTAAGGTCAGGCGAGAGCCCACCTGACTTTTATCCTTTGCTTTCTTAGCAGAGAAATATAATACTTGAAAAGAACGAAACATTAGGACTTTATTATTATTATAATTATATAGTATTAATAATAATAATATTAATAATAATATAATAATAATAATAATAATAATAATAATAATAATAATAATAATAATAATAATAATCACAATCACGGGAATGGAGAGGAATCGAAGGTAAAGTGTATATACTCGTACTATATAATCCTTCGAATCTTCACTTCGATGACTGAGTTTCCAAGATTTATAACAATTGTGAGACTCCATCTTTATATTTCACGGTGAAAATCTTGAAATATCTCTACAGGTCTGATTCAGTTTGCCCATTGTGAAACCATGGAGCAGGTTGTTACTGTGTGAGAACCTCTAGGCACCGGCGGGCGTTCTTTCAGCGCCCGCCGCGAAGGGCTAGGCTAAAGTGACCGTGGGGGAGGGGTTCCGGGATTTCCAAATCCGATATGGCACTGGGACAGTGGTTCTCGAATATCGTTGCGAATGCTCACTCCAAGTTCACTGCGGGAAGGGGTAGGGGGGAAGGGGGTCAGGTATTTTTTCCGAAATTTCACTTTATGCCGCTCCCATTCATTCGATTTGCATGATTGACACGGCGTTGGATTCAGGAAGGACGTCGTCATCGCGCTATAAGCCCCCATTTTTTAATTTCTTCCCGAAACTATGAGAAATCATTTTAATTTTTTTTTGAAAATATTTTTTGAAAAAACGGCATCGTAGCGTGAATTCTATTTTAAAAAGGAGTCCAATGCCGTTTACAGATCGAAAATCGGACAATTTGTTCAGACGTTATCGGTCTAGTAAATTTTGCTTATTTTGGTGCTGCCACGTGGTGGCGACAAATGGAACTAGTGTCGGTACATTTAGCCTTAAGTCACAGCTGGTCGATTTTGTCTCTTTGTCGGCGGAAAAACGCGGGTGGTGATAACGACGGCGAGCGGAATCGGGGGCGAGAGTTATAGCGGGTGAGCGGAGGATGCAGCGGTGACGATCACAGCCGTGTATCAGCGCTTCGACAGCCTTCCGCCCTTCGCGGCGGCCACCACCAGGAAGAGGGGCGCGGCGGATGACCGGCGGAGTCGGCGGCGGCGGCGGCGGCGGCGGCGGCGGCGGTGGTGGTGGTGGTGGTGGTGGTGGTGGTGGTGGTGGCGATGGCGATGTCCGCCGCCTAATGGCACACGCCGCTAATTGACGCCGGCTGGCGAGCGGCGATACGCGCGCCCCTCGCGCCCCGCCGGGAAAACATCTGGTGCCCGATAAGGCGCTCATCTCGGGAGGTGCCTGAAATGCCGCGGGAGGAGGAAGGGAGGTGGCTCCCGGGGGAGGAGGCTGACGGGGCGGCTATGGCGCGGATTGTGATGTGTGCATTAGGAAGAAGTACGAGCTTAAGGACGAGCGGCTCTGCGTATTCCAACCTTTCCTTTCCAGCGCGGCAGCGAATTCCATAATCCCAGCGTCCATCCACAAAGAAAAGAAGTGAAGAAAATAATTACTTAAAAAGGTGGATTGAAATATGTACCCATTAGAAGATGAAAATCAATGTTAATGGAAGTTTTATAGAATTAATGTGTTTTTGGTAAATTAATGAGCTCCTGATTGTGTTTAAGAGACTCAGGTATTTGAAAAAGAGTTCTTAAAAAATTTCAAGATTGGACAGAGATGCATTTGCACTTTAATTTTTAATTTCTGACTTCATTTATTTATTTCTGAAGACCGTTTAAATTCTAGTAGATAAATCTGCAAATTGGAATAATAATTATTCGATTATCTATATGGGTTTTGCTATGATGTTGTACTAGAAGACTATTAATGGAAATGTAACACTTAATTTATTAAAATCTACTGAAAGCAAGAAGTGATTCCTTGGCTGCGCTAAGAAAATATGACGATTTTGTAAAATTTATAAAACGCCATCGACCCCAAAAGTCGTAAAACACTTACTGGTGGGTAGGGAACTATCGTTCGAATAGCTTTAAGAGGAACAACTTAGAATTTATAAGGTATGACACAAAGAATTTGCAACCTGCAATGCACATTACCATCGTAAATAACTCTGAAACAGTACTCCTACAGCGTTAAACTCTAGTTTTGAGATCGAAATCTACGTTAAATTAAATTGACTCTAATATTTTGTGCAAATTCATTGCACGTGTCTAAGTCGTGGTTGTTAGTAAAAGCTTACCCTTACCAACAGTAAGATTTTGTCAAAGCGCAGTATCAGCTACAAGTATTTTTTAATAAACAGCCAATTTTATGTATGAACAGAAAGCGCGTAGAATGTTTGACACAGTCATCGATGATTTAAAAAGTTGTATGTGTTAAAGTCATTGGATTACGATAGATCTTTGTCATAAACATTGTTATAAACATTGTCATTGTTGAATGGCACATTTTGATTTTCCCAACAAGATTCCCTCCTTTGGGTGTCCAGAACAGCAGATTATTTATTTACTTACAGCAGATTACTTTCACTGTAACCAACGCAAATTCACTTTTAATTAATCTAAAATATTTCTTATTCATTAAGTGAAGTGGAAACTCTCCATCACACATCTATAGGATTATAAATATATCATTTATACACCCATTTAAAATGGCATTTTAGAAATTTACATTTTACAGACAATTTTACAACAACTTTACAACTACAAGTAGCTGACTTAAAGACGTAATTTTAGTCATATTCACTCGATATAACATTCCGATTCGGCGCCACCTACATTGAACGTTTTACACAAAATATATTTTCTCATGTGCTTCAGCAGTTCGAAAATATTTTCTAAAGGCAAACATTTTTTCCAGCACAATCTTGTATTTATACTACTATAGTTTACGAAATTTCTCACTTCAGCTCGTAAAAATATTAAAAATAGGCTCTGGAATTCATTGAAAAATTTAACTGAAAGTAAAACATAAAGATATCCAGAGTTTATTGATTCTATGCCATTTGCTTAACAGATAAAAAACAGAATGAGTAATTTTTGTGCTTATTTACCTTCTACAATAATACCAAATTATTATTTTAGTAAAATACCGAATATTCTTAATCTATTGCAATTCAGACAATTGAAAATCTCCGACAAAGGTATATAACAGAAAAAGGCTCAAGCATCGGATATGTCTTAAAAAGAAAATGAGCTGCATATGGTAATTCGGCAGCTAAGCAGCCGCATAGACAACAAACAAATAGGAATTGCTGGAGAAAATTGTGATATATAACTAAAACTATTCTTACATTTTCTCTAACATTGGGTTTCTTGTTATCACACCCAGCAAAAAAATATTTCTCAAAAAACGAACTTTTTTTGAGCTTTGTTAAAGTGAAATATTTTTTGATGACTTTCGAACATCAGAGCACAGAATGATATGTAAAACGATGTCAATAACACACAAAACTGCAAAGGTATTCTGATGATTCTTGCAATAACAATCGATCTTAGTCACGAAGTTGTGACTAAGTCCTTCCTTCTCCATGCAAACGACGTTGTTTTCGCTTCGTTACCCTATTTCACGCACATACACATTATATGTGCTAGAAATATATTTCTCCGAACGACTAATTCTTGACTCAATTAATTTCAAATTCCTATGGGACCACGATTACTAGACAAACAAAAACAGAACTGGCGACAAGGCGATAGAATCGAAATCGACCTTCATCGCCCAATCAATAGGCCGCGTCTTAAAGCGCACGCCCGTTCCTGCGCCGCGCCCTTCAGCCGTCCGGCGTGACGAGGCGCAAGCACTCCAGGTCGGACACGACCCTCGGGGTGGCGTCGAGGGCGCGGAGGGGGCGGGGCGGGAGGGGGCGGGGTGAAGGCTATCAGCATGGAAGCGCTCCGGCAGGTGCTTGCCACCCCCGCCGCCCTCACCATCCGGCCCGCCCGGCCTCTCTCGCCGCGCTCCTGTTAACTGTTCATAATGCGGCCATTGTTTTACCGGCCATTGTCAGCGAGTGCGCTTTTGTTTGCGCGCCCACGCGAGCGAGCGCGAAGCGGCGGCGGCGGCGGGGAAATAACTCACTCTCTCCGCGACCTCCCTCGTCGCGGTCGCCACCACCCCCGGCGCCTCGCGTCGCGTCGCGCGGGAGGAAAAACGCCTCCGGGGGAGTGCCTCCGCGGCCTGCGCTCTCTGGCTTAAGTCCCCTCGTTTATCTCACTCCTCTGGACTTTGTATGGAATATCTTGGGATACCGTTGAATAGAATAAAAAATAACTTTTTGTTGAAAACGAGATATGGATTTGGTTTCTCCTAATCATTCTCTACATTCACGTTTAATCACGTGTGTTAAAATTGTCCTGGTTGTTGTGCGCATGCCTGCTATTGAACATAACGTAAATTTGATAAAATAATACATGCTAACACGCTAAGTCGAATTCATCATTCGCACTATATCAACGATTTGAGATTATCGATGAATGTTATATAAGTCGAGATTCATACTAAAAGAATAATTCAAACAATCACTGGGTTGCCAAATCATCTGTAAAATTTAGATTTCAAAAGTTATCAGCGTACGAGTATTCACGTTCTTATTAACTAGAGTCAAATATGTTTACAATACAATACACTTTTACCTTCACGCTTTTTCTCCCATTATTGTGCTATGTGGCCCTTAAAATATTTCACAATTTTCTTACTATTTGTGTTCTTTCCAACGTGTGGATGATTCAATCTTTTGTTTCGGGATACTTTTTATCTCATATTTCTTTTTGAAATTATCTAATACGTTCCGAAGATCTATCTCATTTCGGTGTTCCTCTCCTATCGAACTTTATTTCACTCTGCGTTTCACTATTTCTTTTTATACTTCTGGTTGTTTATCTTATTTCAGAATATGCTCAATAATTATCTCACGATCGATGCTTCCTTCTCTTATTACATTATTTTCAGCGTCACTACCTTATATCTTCCTTTGTCTCGTTTTTAACTTCGTGATGAGCCCTCCCCAGTCCTTTACGCTGCTCTCTGGCCGCCGTTGCCGCAGCGGTCGGGAGCAGGAGCGACGGGGGCGGTGGGGCAAAGTTTTTGCGCCGGGCAGAGTAGAGTGGCTCGGTGGTTAGCAGAGCGGCTTCTTGCAGGCGCCCCCGCCTACCCCCCCCCCACAAGCCACACCGTCACTGGGCTCCAGGCCAGAGGACGAAGGGTGGACAGCAACCGTAAAATTTGGGGGTACGTCAAATGAAGTCCTAGGAACATTTTTTCAAAATATTTTCAAAAACTGCTCCAAATTTTTTCTTTAAATTTCTTGTAAGAATAGAGTAAAATACACTAATAAACATAGCTTAAACTTATAAACAATATACGGAGTAATAGTCGTTGTATAGAGAAAGTTACGTAATGCTGCCGAAAATCGATTTCGAGATTTCAACGGAAATACACGTTTTGGTGTCACCTGATACCGAAAAAGTGATTTTTTTAAGCGTCCGTTCATCTTGCCTGTCTGGCCGTCCGTCCATCTGTGAACACTACTAGCGCCTAAACCATGCGTATGATCGTTTTCAGATTGAAGAAATCCCTGTGGATCTGTGTTACTTGAAAGTTTGAAATTATGAAAACAAAATTTTAAAATTTGGGGGTACTTTACATGACGCCTCCCGGACATTTTCAAAATTTTCTCAAAAACGGGTCCAAGTTTTTTCTTCAAATTTCTTGAAAGAATAGAGTCAAATACACTTATAAAAGGTGACACAGGTCCAATTTTCACGGTTAACTCTGAATTTTCGAAAACTGGAAAAGTTTGAATTTCTGCGTCTTCCTACAACTATAAAATTGAAGATACCTATTTTTCATTCAAATTAAATTTGTTGTACATAAATAGTTTTTTCATTAAGGTCATATAAACGTTTTTGAAAATTTTACTAGTTTTCGTGAAATAGAGCATGAAATATTTGCAATTTTAAAACATTACATACAAGATTTTCTCAGAAACGGCTCTAAATTTTTTCTTTAAATTTTTGGTAGGGGTAGTGCGAAACGAACCATATACGATGACATAAAGGCCATATTGCTGTTTTCTTTTGTTTTTTCAAAAATTACAAAAAGTAACTTTATTGACTTTTTTGAACACATCAGTAATATTTACATCGGAGGCGATTTCTTCGCATTATTGTACAAGTACACGCGCTTTAAATAATGTCAAATAAAATTTCTCGAAAACTCTACAGTTTTCTGTTAAAATGAGCTCAACATTCCGTATTTTCTGAAACGCTTAAACGCCATTTTCTTAAAAATGGCTACAAATATTTTCTTCAAACTTTTCCAATGTTTAGTGCTTATTGCACTGTATATTATGACGTAAAGTTCATTTTGGTGTCTTCTTTTTTTTTTCAAAAATTACACAAATATATTTTTTTAAATGTCTCTCACGCCGTTAATATGCACATTTCCATCGATATGTTTACATTATAACATTTGTATGTGGAAATGCTTAAAATCACTTCAAATGAAGATTTTTTCGAAAACTCAGTAGATTTCTGTGAAAAGCTTCATATTTCGCATTTACAGTAATGCTTAGTCGGCATTTTCTTAAAAATGGCTTGAAATTTTTCAGTGTAAATTTATATTTAGGTTTTACTCTTCTTTCAAATTATTGAAGTAATATTTCGGTTGTACCATTAAGAAAACGAAAAGTTGAGAAATTGACAAAAAAATGTACTTTGGTGGACGATAGATGGCAGCTCGCCGGAGAAATTAACTAGACCTTAAAGCCAGGCAAAGGCAAATTTGAAGCCAACATATTCCTGTACGCAGCTTAATATTGTCCGTGAAAAACTGCCAAAACAGGAATTCAGTTTGCTGTAGCAACGTGGACGCTTATAATATAACTACATACACAATTCACTTAATCAGACATCAGTTCTATTCAATATTTCCCGTTTTTTCTTACAATCACGTTCATTCTGGTTATGCTAACGTCGCAGTGAGTAATAGATACTTTTCCCACTGACCAAGTTTTTCTTGATTTTCTTTCACAAACAATATGACACTGTGCCTCATTTCGAAGGGCCGCTCGTGAGCATCCCATTCTAGGTGTAAATGTTTGCCCTCGTTTTCTATGTGTTATCGCGTAGGCATTATGTAACATATTCGAAGTATATTAGTGTCTCGTGCAGGAAACAAGATATCCCATGGTAAGTAGAGAGAAAACGACTTCAGCTGGAAAGAGAGCTTTAAATGACACAATAAATGCAGGTCTTTCGGTTACTAGCAATCCAGAACATAATTTTCGCAAAAGTAGATAAAATAACCAGATACTGGTTATTTTATCTTCACAGACCGATTCAAATTGGGACAATCCTGATTATTTTTAAAGAAGTAATTTTACAAAGTGAATTTTTTCTTCCTTAGGCATTTTCTAGCTTCAGGGAATGTCGATTTTGCCTATCCGCGCCAGGTACTCACTACGTCCTTCATGAGAACACATATTAACCTTTTACACCAGACACATTTGCAGGTTCCTCGCTCTCTGTGGTCAGTAGACCCACAAGGCCTTTCGCGACAACACAAACACGTGAAAGACCCTTATCTACCACGCAATCTACCATGCTCACGGCTGGACTCGAACCCACGACCCTTTTGTCCGAGAAGCTGAGTCGGCACGCGCTCTAGACACCTCGGACATCCAGGTCGGCTAATTTTACAAAGGAAAGTAAGTTATGAAATTAAGTAAAGGTTTTGTAAATTGACGAAAGATTCAATTTTTTGTTGCAAAATATTATTTGGATTCTTACATAGCTATTATAGACCCATGGACAGCCTACTAGCTTTCTTTGAGGCAGTCTTGGATTCGATTCGTGGCAGGGGCAAAATGAAGAAGTAGCGATGTAATGCAAATCGTATCAGTTTCTATACCTGTGTGATAAATGCAAAAGCTGAGCTAATACATGTAAGCTAGATACGGTGATGGGAATGCGTCTAGCTCGCCACATGTCTTGAGCCATGGATGAAAAAACCAGGCCCTGGTCTAGGTCCTTGCCTGCTAGCTGGCAAAAAAGTCGGATTAATCCGACCCTGAAATACCAAATACATATATAGCTATTAGATGTCTCTTTGGATATTCAAGCGACTGTAGATTACTCTGACAGACTTCGTTCATATCTAGAGAGTAGCGAAATTACGTTGATATCCAGAGAGCATAAAATACCATTACTGAACTATAAACTCCGTTCCAGTTTTACTCGAACACAAAGTCATCAAGAAATCACAAGACATTTAGGTGTGATACTGTAAATAGATACTGTAAAAAAACAGTAGAGAATATCTACATATAGTTTTTAAATTGCAACGAACATCTATACATCTCACATTTTTTTCTGGATTTCAATAACGACGAACATTATTAAAATTCATTATAATTTTGAATGCAAATTTATGTACAATTATAATTATTTAGTTTTTGAAGCACAATAATTACCATATCATTGTTATGCTCTCTCTCTCTCAATTATAATAAAGTAAAAAACATTTCATGAAATCTTTAGCGCTGCCTCAAATGACGCAGCACGATCATATCGCACAGAAAGTGCGATGGTTCAAATCAAACAAAATATATGTTGGAATTTCACGTAAATGCCTTTTGTGAATGGAAACGGAAAATTATCGCATTTCAATGTATCGTAATTATCATATCTGTCATATCAAATCTTTTCATGTACGTATCACATCTTATCATATCTGTCAATTACTTTTAACCAGTTAGCTGCAAGACTGAACATCGTGGTACTGATGGGGCATTACAAACATGTAACTAAATTTGTGACTTATTCTCATTTTCGTACTTTGTTACCGAATTTGCACTTCAACGTGATATTCATATTATTTAGAATATACCACATTCGCAACATTACAAAGACTGAATTAGACCCGAGAACATTAACGAAGACGACACAGACGTGTCTCTTATTATGTTCAAGGGTTTTCATCGGCAAGCAATTTATTGATATTCCTTTGGGTTAACAAAATATTAAAAAATAATTAAGGTCATTCTGCACACCAAAGGCAATCTAACAGTAAGTTGTCTAAGCGCACCTGAACTAAAAGGATGCGCGAATCTCCTCACCCATATTGAGCGCGTACCCTGAGCGGAACACATCCCGTACAGGGCTCTAAAAATTTCACGAGGGCCCCGAGGGGAAGCGTGAACGGGCGGGCCGTCAACGTCAACGGCGCCGGGCGTCGCACCGGTGTGGGCGCAATCATGGCCTACATAGGGGTGGGGTCATCGCAAGAACGCGCCCTATCGCGCCGCGGGTGGGTGAGCGGGTGGGTGAGGGTGTGGTTGGGTGAGCGGGTGTGCGAGCGGGTGGACGGTGTGGTGGGCGATGTGGGCGTCGCGCGGTCGGGTGGTTCCGCGCACAAAAAGGCGGGCCTGCCGCCGCCGCCCGCACTTGACCCGCGCCCTAGGCAGGTGCGGCCGCGCCCGTCGCCATGGAGACTGCTTGGGGGCCGCGGGCAAAGGTCAGAGTTAGTCGTGCGCGCACTCTGCCTCGACCGGCGCGGCCGCGCGGGGCGAGCACCACCCTAGCGGGGACGGGGGAGGCTGGGCGCGGGGTCTGCTTAACGTACATTCGACGAACTGCGCCTCATATCCGTAACGATGTTTTTCAACAAAGTACTTAAATGTTTGGGGGAAATGTCAATTTCAATGATACGGCCAGGGATAAACCTAACCTGAAGAAGTATGACTCGAAATAATCTGGAGAGCCTGTGCATTATGAAAAATTAAACGAAAATTAGTACAATTTCATTGCATCACTCAAGGCACTTGCGTTTATTTCTAAATGCAAATAAATATTTACGTTTAATACAACAAATGTTGTGCTTTTGTTATACGGAATGTGTATCTAGAGAAATATTCATATGACCGTAATTTTTCTTAGACCCCCGTTGTTGGTGAAATCAAGTAAATTATTTAATTAACTACATTTTAAAATGATTTTTAATTTCATTGATTTTAAAGCTGTTCATTGACTTTTACTTCATTCTGTCAGTTGGTGATTAGGACTTGCAAGTAGACAACCGTTCGTTGTACCATTCGCCATTAAGTTACCTGCAAACGCGATCTGCAACATGTTCTACAATTATTGTGATCAGAACGTAGAGTGAACTCTGGGATAAAAATTCAAAAAAAGTGCTTAGAAATATGCGCAGTTTATCGAGGTCACTCGTTCACATTCACTTAATTAATATGCCTTGGGATCACACTATAAGGTTGACCTATCAGCAGGGCTTTATGCGAGTTAATAAAACCCGTATTCGCGGAGCAGGGGTGGTGGATTCATTCCTTAAAAGAATGATTCAGAATGGATGAAGAAAGGATTCATTCCATTAAAGAATTTTATTCATTAATATTCATCCACAAAAACAGGGAGTCAAAGGCATTTTATCATTACATTATTACATATTGAAAGGACATACCTCATACATTTTATTTTGTTAATTATTTAGTTAAAGAATTAATGTAATATTAATAAAAACTGCTTAAACCTCCTCCAACATTCACGCTGTGTTTAAGGTTTAAAGTCAACCCCAGTTAATGACGTGAGGGATGTCGACGAATACTAATGGAGATTAAGGAGATAATATACACTATTTCCAGCCTTAATTTTAGGAGTGCATTTGAACTTCTATTATTCCAAAACCTATTTTGTTCACGGCCATTTGTGATATTTTCACTTCAATTGCTCAATTTTCAGAGGGCGGAAGGCCAGCCGGAGGTCCCATTGAACCGTAGGCCGAACACGTGCCATCTGCGAGAAAGGTTGGCGGCGAAGGCGCCGGCTGCAAAAGCGCCGGCGGTCGCACGGATTTCCGCCTTGATTGGATTCGGATGGGCTGCAGGGGGAGCGGCGAGCGAGCTCATTAGGCCGCGCGCAGGCGCACTCGTTCCTTTGGTCGTTTAGCGACTTCATTTGCCCGCGTGCTCAGGAGGTTACCCATCTCTCAGGCGCCGGCGACGGGACGAACGCCGAGCGCCTTTCTAGGCGGTCGGCGGATATTTTCATTATCGTTTAAGCCCGTGATGTATTGTAGAAGAATGTGTGTGTGTAAATATGAAAAAGCGGTTAGGTACGGAGAATATTTTGGGATGTAATCGTGGTTATTTTTTGAATGCAATACTTTATACGAGAAACTGAACTATTAATTAACGTATTGCACTACTAGAATTGTGTTGAAAAAAGACATTGCAGTTTTTGCTCTCAAATATGCAACTTTCGCTGATCAAACTTTTTTAATCTTGATGTAATTATATATATATATATATATATATATATATATATATATATATATATATATAATTAACGAATATTGCGTCATCTGTCGGCGGCCACCACGAACTACCTGTATGTACGGATTGCGTCATCGGCCGGAGGCCCTCGAAATAGCTAGACTGTTCCCAGACTGTTCCAGACTGTTCCCAGACTGTTCTTGGCGCTAATCGCTAAGTTCAGAACATTCTCGACGGCGCCCGCCGAATATAAATAGGCCGCGGCCGGCGATCGCGAGTCAGTCTGAAGTCTGAAGTGGAAGCTGAGCTGTGATGTGTGTGCATCGCGGTGAATAGCAGTGCAGTGATTGTGCTCAGTGACGTGAACCCTGGCCAGCACTGTGGACTGTTGTCAGTGCAGTGGACTGTGGCCAGTGCATCGAACAGTGGTCAGTGCTTAGGACTATGCGACAGTGTAAGAGAAGTGAACAGAGTAAATAAATAATCAAGAGAAGTGTGACGTGTAAAGAATAATCAAGTGAAGACTATCTGCACATAAATCAGGTGTTTTCAGTGATTGTGTTAAGAAACAAAATAAACGTTTTTGTTAAAATTCACCACCTAGAATCGTAACAATATATATATATATATATATATATATATATATATATATATATATATATATATATATTGTGACGAATCCGGGTGCCCACGTTCGTTCCACACGCCCACGCAAGATGCCGATGGCGGCTGTAGACATGCTGAGCGAGCGCGGCGCCATTCAAAAGGGGCGCGTCTCCAAGACTGTTGCGCGAAATGCCCGCGGCATGGCGCAAGCCAGGTGACGTATCAGCGGTCAGACTGCGGAGAGGGAGATGACATACCGCTACTCCTACAACAAGGGCGGACACATAAAAACGGCGGGCGACCGAACATTCTTTCTTTTCTGGTTCCGATCGCCGTTCCAGCAGCAACTTCGACCGAGAGATTAAGTCGGAGTGTTTGGAAGCCAGAGAGGCGTATAGATAGTGACGAAATTATTAGAATTTTGGCCAGAGGAGAATTTGTCGCGGGGCGTTGAACCTATATTTCAGCGCTTCCGCGCTGTTCGCTGTTACCTTCGCTGCTCGCCTAGAAGTCGACCTCGGAGTGACGACGGCGCACGCCGCCGAGTTATTATCGCCAAAGTGTCGCTAAAGAAACTCTGGGAGATAATGCATAAAAAAGGATTCCCAGCCCATCTAATAAAAGCATTACAAATCCTCTACTTCGGCACTAAAATATGCATTGATAAAGGATCTCAAGGAAGTAATAAATTTGTAGAACTAAATCAAGGAGTCAAACAAGGGTGCCCACTTTCGCCAGCACTATTTAGTATTTATAAAGACGACATTGTCCAGCAATGGCAAGGGCAATTGAAAAAAACATTTTAAAATAAATGACAAATCTCTAAATACCATATTGTTTGCAGACGACCAAGTTATTTTTAGTAGTTCAGAAGATGAATTACAAATAGCAGAGCACAGACTAAACGAACAGGCAACCAAATATAATATGCAAATCTCCACTAGGAAACCAAACTCTTTGAAGGAACAAACCACATTAGATGTAAAATTGTGATTAATAATGAACCAATAGAACAGACAAACAATTTTTCCTATTTAGGCTTTAATGTGTCCTACTGCCAGATAAATGACATAAGTTGGAAATTAAATAGATTTTATAACATGTGTGGGACAATAAGAAGAACATTGAAAAACAAGGCTTTAAAAACCACGCAACTCACATTCTACAAAGCAATGGCAGTACCCATGCTAACTTATGCATGCAAAAACTGGACAATAAATAGAACAGAGAGAAGGAAAATAGAAAGTGACGAAATGAAATTCTTACGTTCAGTAACAGGTTACAATATCTTTGACAACATAACGATGACATTAGAACCGAACTGAATATATTCAATCTGATAGACCGAATTCAATCATTTAAGAGCAACTGGCATGATCATATTCAACGCATACCTCCAAACAGAATTCCCATAATAATGTAACAGTATAATCCTAAAGGAAGAAGAAATGTTGGCCGCCCATTAACAAGATGGAGAGACTCACTCCCTTGATGTGGAAACAGGCCTGAAGGCCTAAATCCATGACGTAGAAGAAAAAGAAACATATCTTAAGAATATCTTAAAAACCGTTCAAACTTTTTCTTTAAATTTTTGGTAGAATTAGTGCTAAATGTACTGTAAAAAACGACTAAAACTCAATTTTGCTGTTTATTTTCAAATATTACACAAATTTTTTTTTTACTTGTCCTTCCCGTCGATAATATTTATATTCCCTGCGATTTGTGTACATAATTGCGTTTTGAGTAAAGGTGATTTAAATTACATCTTCAAATGTTTCTCTAAAAATCAAAAGTGTTCCGTGAAAACGAGTTCGAAATTCCGCATTTTCATAAACACTAGAATGCTATTTTCTCGAAAAGACTCCAGATTTTTTTCTTTAAATTTATGGAACGGATAGTATTAAATAACATAAATGCCATTTTTTTAAATTACAAAAATTTAATGATTTTGTAATACCTCTCACAACGTTATTTACATTATCAGAAATTTGTACACATTATTGCATATGCGGGTAGAAGTGCTTCAAATAATTTCCAATGAATTTTCTCCAAAATTCAGATTTCTGTGAAAAAGAGCTTCAAATTTCGTATTTACAGAAACGCTTAAACGACATTTTCTCCAAAATTGCACAACTCTTTCAACGCAAATGTCCATATAGGGCGGGATTTTACTATTCTACAATATTCTTAAAGTCAAATTCCCATTCTATCATTAGGGGACCAAAACATTGAGAAAGTGTTAAAAAAATACTTTGGGTGCCAATAGATGGCAGCAGAGAAAAGGGTGAGGCAAAAAAGAAATAACTAGCCCAGACAAAACAAGTTAGAAAACTAAGTAGTATGAGAAAATTTGTGCCATTCTTTAGCACCTTTTGTTTAATTTATGTTGAAGCCCGTACTGCCATTTTTCCTGTTCAATACATCTTTCTGTTTTCGTCATTTAGAACATGTAAACACTGCTAAAAAAAGTATTCCCCTGACAATAAACTTGGTTGGAATGAATGTTTGTTCGGTACATTGCCCAGCTCTCGATCAGACTCCATGGGTTGCAGCTCTTTAAACTGTTAAGGAGTAGCGAAAAGCTCTCTTTCCTGTAATCAAAATCCTACTTTGGAAGCGTGAATCGTAGATTAGACACAGATGAACACGGGTTACATTTCTGCAGTAAACAGCAAGTCTTTCGTTCCATCGCATATTACCATGATATTATTTGGCAATATATAATTTGAATTTGTTTACAAGAGAAAAAAATTGATTCAACTTAATTTTTTTTGTATCCTTTAGAAATATTAGAAACTTTTCCTAGGTTACTAATTTAATAAGCCTGGTTATGATATTATCTATTTTTCTTTAAAAACGTTGTACGAAAATAATGGAAACGGGAAATAATCAGAATCCCCTTCGTTGATCTCTGAGTAAACAGAGAAGTCCCCACGTCTTCTGAATGCCACGCAGCTTACATACCCAAACAAAACGCTCTCGCATGAAATTAAGTGACCAAATTCCATTCACGCCCGTTCCCAGCGGAACACGCCGGAAGCGCGTGTCTCCGCATTAATTCACGCGCGCCGCCTCTGCACTTCCGCGTGGGACACAGACATCGTTCGGCGCGCCGCCGTTTTCGACGCACTCCGCTCCGCCCCGCTCCGTCCCGCGCCGTCCCGCGCCGCGACCTTGGGCTCCATTGTGCGGCATTACACGAGAAATGCATCTTCTTCAATTAACGCAGCTAGAAAAGAGGCAGGCGACAGAAGTGGAGTGGTCTTGTGTCGAGGCGAATATGGGCTGCCGCGTGAGCGGGCGGGGTGGCTGAGGCGTGAGCAAGAGCGTGCGCGAGTTAGAGAGAGGGAGGGAAAGTGAATGGGGTGGCAGTCGCCAGACAGACAAGAGGAGGGTTGTGGGGAAAGGAGAACGAGTAATGTAGAAATGTATACAAGGAGAAACGCTTTCGGGTGAAGGAGCCTGGGGAAGTGGATTTGGATGTGCTTATGCCGACTGTGGAGTTTGAAGGTGAGGATTGCGAGAACCAGTGACAATAGAGTAGCGTTCGGTAATGAAAGTTAGTAGAGAAGGTTTAGGTAATGAAAGGATAGGCTAAGAAGTTGGTAAGGTTACGAGACAATGAGAAAATTGATAGTTGGTTCCCGACGACTTTTTGGGTGGTGACGAGGAATAACTAATGAGGACAGGGGGAAGTACTGTGCAGGGAATGGGATACACAATAGAGTGTGGCAAATATGGACACAGTGGCAGATTCAGTGGAAAGGGGAAGGGACTGGTAGAGCTAAAGCGGAGGTACCGAATCAGAGGAAAGAGACGGATGCTGCCGGGAACAACTGCACGAGATGGAGGGAGGAGGCGCTAGGGGGTGGGTGTGAGCGGAGGTGGTGGCGCGGACAGCAGGGGCGACGAAGAAGGGAGGTGGCGCTGGGACGGCACGGTGGCAGCCGGAAGGGCTGGGAGGGAAGAAGTGAGTGTGGACTATTCGCACGTGTGTGTGAGTGCGAGGAGGGAGGCGGTGGATTGGCTTATCTCGTTCGTCCAGACTTTTCTTGTGTCCCCCAAGGGGGACGAGCAACTTCGAAGAAGTTTAACTTGTGGTAGGGATGAAGATACTATGAAAAAGAGATAGAACCACCCAGAAGGAAGGTGAGAGGAAAATAAAAAAGAGCCCAGAGACGGGTACGACACTGGTAGAATTATTGTGCAAGTTAAAATCTTAAAAGGAACACCACATTCATTTCAGTCGTCTGTGACACGTTGGAAGTAGTATCATTCTTAAATATCTGAGAATGAGCCATAATTTTCTTGCCTTTTGTGTAAAAAGAAGAATGTGCAAAAACGCTACAAACGCTGGCATGCACAATCAGCTATTTAAAAGAATGATAAACGCAGAGCAGTAGGTTTCTGAATAAAAAAGTTCTACACCCTGATCTAGCAGAGAAGGCTCTTTCTTGTACATACTTATCTTTAATTGGCGCGACCAATTATCCTGGTTTATTTTTTCCTCCATAAGAAGCAAATTACAAAATGAACGCGACGCGTTAAGATTGTTAGTAGTGGCGTTAGCGCTAATGTATCGCTTTTTAACTGCAGTCAGCAGTTTCTGAGACAAAGGGATGGCTGGTGGGTGGAGGGGTGAGGCAGGGGACAGAAGTGTTGCCGACGCGATCTTCAAACAGGGTAATCCGGATTAAGACGTGAATGAGAAGGCGGAGCGCAGCGCGACTACGAGAGTGGAGCAGCGGGGGCGGGCGATACGCTTGAGCTGCTGCTGAAGAGAGTGGTAGAGGTTGGCAGTGAGGAAAAGTTTAGAATAAAATTGTTTTAGTAAAAAAAAAACATGCATATTGACGCAAAACGAAACTTATTTTAAACTGAAATTCATAAAATTGGAATTCATATTACAATTTACCACATGTATTTAAAATTTTATTTCATAGGATTTCGACGAACGAACACAAAAAATAAATTGGAAGTTAATTACTGCAAAATAAACAAACTTATTTTAGAACAATGCAATTTGATACAACTTAATGGTTAAATATGATTCCTACGCAATATTTCGTACATTTTCCAGCTTGAAAAATTAAAACTTTAAGTGAACTAAAATAGAAATGAAATGATTGAAGGCGTTGTCAACAATACTATTTATTTTAATAATAGCAGCTTTCGATGGCTTAGCTATCAGAATTATCAGAGTTACATAATTTAAAAACATCTTATGAAAATGAAAGCGGAAGAATTAAAGAAAGAAAGAAAGAAAGAAAGAAAGAAAGAAAGAAAGAAAGAAAGAAAGAAAGAAAGAAAGAAAGAAAGAAAGAAAGAAAGAAAGAAATAAAGAAAGAAAGAAAGAAAGAAAGAAAGAAAGAAAGAAAGAAAGAAAGAAAGAAAGAAAGAAAGAAAGAAAGAAAAGAAAAGAAAAGAAAGAAAGAAAGAAGGGGGCGGAGAGTTAGATCTTTTAGTAATATAGTAGTTTTTAAATCTAAGCAAGAAATGAATGAAATATACATGTAAAAGTTTGAGAGAGAAAAATACAAAAAAGTAAGTTAAGCCGTTTCTTACCTGCTCTCTGGAAGTCACAGAAACGACTACGCGGGTTCTAGCGGGGGCGGGCCTGGCAGCTTACGTACCGGTTGTGGGGTGGAGGAGGAGGGTTAATGCCTCGTGCTGTGGAGTGCTGCGCTGTGTGACCCCCGAAGAGTGTGATGTGCGGGTGGTGTCAAGTAATAATTTTAGCAGAGGGGAGGGGTTTTAGTTTATGTTTACATTCAGTAGGTTATTATTGAGATGGGTGTGGAGGTTTTCCAGTATTAATCTGATATGATATTGAAATAAACAGTATTGTTGACAATGACAACGCCTTCAATCATTTCAATTATGTAAATGTTAACTATAACTCACCACTAAACCAATGAACTAAGATAGAGTTGTAGAAAAGGTAAATACGTTTTATGAAATGTTTGATAATTATATCTCGCTATAAATTCGCTATATTTATTTTTCAAGAAATATCACATCCTAATTTACTTCAGTTGCATGTGACATGTATATGCTGATCCTCTTAATGTCATGAAATTGTGACTGATAGTAGGTGACAGTGACGGTAAGCTGTAGGGTGGCGACGATTTCAGCATTTTGAATGGTAATGTGTAAAAGCATTATCAGATGGTGAGCCCGGAAGCGAGTCGTGTGGTGAGTCGGCTTGTGAGTCGGGTGGTTAGTCGGGAGGTGAGTCGGGCGGTGAGACGGGCAGTGAGTGGGGCGGTGAGACGGTCGGTGAGTCGGGCGGTGAGTCGGGCGGTGGGTCGGGTGGAGAGTCGGGTGATGGGTCGGGCGGTGGGTCGGGTGGTGCGTCGGGTGGTGAGTTTGGGAGTGAGCGGTGAGTCGGGCGGTGAGTCGGGCGGTGAGTCGGGCGGTGAGTCGGGCGGTGAGTCGGGGGCGGTGAGTCGGGCGGTGAGTCGGGCGGTGAGTGAGTCGGGGTGAGTCGGGCGGTGAGTCGGGCGGTGAGTCGGGCGTGAGTCGGGCGGTGAGTCGGGCGGTGAGTCGGGCGGTGAGTCGGGCGGTGAGTCGGGCGGTGAGTCGGGCGGTGAGTCGGTGAGGGCGGTGAGTCGGGCGGTGAGTCGGGCGGTGAGTCGGGCGGTGGGGGTGAGTGAAGTCGGGCAGTGAGTCGGCGGTAGGCGGAGTCGGGCGGTGAGTCAGGCTGAGGGGTGGAGTGCGTGTCGCAGTGAGTCGGGTGGTGGTAGGGAATGAGTCGGGCGGTGGGCGGGCGGTGAGTCGGGCGGTAAGTCGGGCGGTGAGTCGGGCGGTGAGTCGGGCGGTGAGTCGGGCGGTGAGTCGGGCGGTGAGTCGGGCGGTGAGTCTGGTGGTGAGTCGGGCGGTAAGTCAGGCGGTGAGTCGGGCGGTGAGTCGGGCGGTGAGTCGGGCGGTGAGTCGGGCGGTGAGTCGGGCGGTGAGTCGGGCGGTGAGACTGGTGGTGAGTCGGGCGGTAAGTCGGGCGGTGAGTCGGGCGGTGAGTCTGGCGGTGAGTCGGGCGGTGAGTCGGGTGGTGAGTCGGGCGATGAGCCGGCGGTGAGTCGGGCGGTGGGTCGGGTGGTGAGCCGGGAGCTGAGTCGGATGGTGACTCGTGTGGTGACTCGTGATGGTGAGTCGGGTGGTGAGTCGGGTGGTGGGTCGGGTGGTGAGTCGGGTGGTGAGTCGGTTGGTGAGTCGAGTGGTGAGTCGGGTGGTGAGTCGGGTGGTGAGTCGTCAGTGAGTTGGACGGTTAGTCGGGCGGTGAGTCGAACGGTGAGTCGAACGGTGTGTCGGGCGGTGAGTCGGGCGATGAGTAGGGCGGTGAGTCGGGCGGTGAGTCGGGCGGTGAGTCTGGTGGTGAGTCGAGTGGTGAAGTCGGTCCGCGAGGTGAAGTAGCCGACCGATACCTATGAGTAGCAACTGCCGATGATGATTATCGCTGATCTGGTGAGTGTCGCCAGCGGGTGTCAGGGCATGTTCGGCAATGTTGGCCGGCAGTACCGGATAGAGACGGTGGCCGCTGACAACGGACAGCAAGCTGCAACGGGAGGCGCGCGGGTCCCCAATGCTGACGCGGATGCGACCCCGCCGCGTATGCGCTGCATGTGGCGCGGCGTAAATCAGGGCATTAGGAAGGCGGCAGCCTGAGCAGCGCTCGGGTGGTGGTGGTGGGGGGGCGAGGGGAGCGTCGCTGTGCTACCCCTGGCGCTGCGACTCTTCTTGCCCCGATTCCCAAGGGGCTCCAGCGGCTTAGTGTGTCAGCCCCGAAACAATCGCACACGCCGCTAGATAGGGAGAGTGCTTGATTAATGCCTCATGCTAAGGGGAAGGGTGCATTCAAAATGGATGAACAATCTGAATTGTTAAGGGCCACAGAGAGTTGGTCAGATCAATGCTCAAGGAATAATGTTGATGGATATATTAGTTATTACATCTTGAAGTTGACGACGTCTTATCAGTAAGGCACCTGATATCTTAAATATGAACTTTCTCCTTACCGAGGAAAAAATATCCGTTTTCATCCTCCGAATTTTATATCTAATTGAAATTTTAAAAATTCCGTGTCTGTATATTAGAAGACAGCAGTCAATCAATTGAGTTAAGTCCGGCAGAAAAGTAACACTGCAACTTGTTGGTATAGTTATTGAAATATATACATATGTTTTTAAACCAAATGTACACCTTTATTTGCAGTTCATAAAGCGTTTTATGAGGACTTTTATGGTCATACGCAGTGTATGCTATTAATGCAACATTTCAAATTATTTACACAGGAAATACCAGCATTTATATTTGAATGTACGGTTGAACGTAATATAGGACGTTAATTTGGTATGCGCAGAAATTAAAGACAACTAAAAGAGAATATCCAGCAAATAATAGCTTATATTCAGGCAGAGCAATCTCAATCATATGTAACAGTAATACTGAATATCGTAATGAGACTTGATTACTATAATGAACGCCAGCACAAATGAAAACATTCTCGCAGCCATATAACAGTAAATAAAACCGAAACAGCAAGTGAAGGACAGAGGGGAACTAAAAATTGCTCGCTGCAGACGAGAGTGAGAGCTACGTCGCGTTCAAGCGCCTCTATCTCCGTCAAGAAGGGCCGTGTCGGCTGATGACGCGAGCGAGAACCCATGCGGAATCAGCTCGCGTCGCGGAACTCAAGTCGCGCGCGGGGAGTCGCGGGGATGCACCGGAGAGAACTTAACACATGACCGTATTCGTAAACCTCGGCGTATGCTGTGCCGGCACCGTTCTTGTCAATATATTGGCAGAACCATCCAATAAAAATAACGATAGCATCACCAATATTTCATTTTCCTTCAATTTCCAATTTCCCGCACGCTCCTTATCTGTCTCTTTCTAACTCTCCTTTATGCGTCGTGCAGAAAGAAAAAACACTACACGTCGAGCAACAAGGAATAAGCAATGAAAGCAATAAAACGAAAACGACCAGCAAGGGCCGGATGAAAAGGACAACAAAGGCTCTCTTGTTTATGGCTCAGCTGTTTAAAGTTGCAAATATTTACGGCAATCGGTTCCTTAAATCGAGTGATATTTCCCTTCAAGCGAGACCGGATTGTTAACTGTGACGGTTGTGAAGATCGCAGCGAACCGAACAGAAAACAGCCGACGTAAACTTCTATGCTCGGCGGTTTCGAGAACGTTTCCGTAGTGGAGCGGGGAGGAGGGGGAAGAGGGAGGGGCGGGAGAGGAGGAAAGGGAGAAGGTGAATAGGGTGGAAGCGCAGCTGCCGCACATGGGCGCGGGCGATGCTTGCGACTGGAAATCGAACGCGCCGCGTGACATGACAAACGAGCTAATCGAAGCGCTGGGAATGCGATTCGCAGATAGCGAAGGCGCGGTGGCAAGGCAGTGGTGGGTAGCGTCGTGAGAGTGGGGAAAGTTCTGGGGAAGAAGGCTGGGACGTTAATGGAGATGGTGACGGTGGTGGGGATTGTGCTAGGAGGTGTCAGAGGTTTAGTGACTCTGACGGTGGTGACTTTAATAATCGATGCGGTGGTGATGGTGACAGGCGATAGTGGTAGTGAGGTTGGTGGCAGTGTGGATGGTGGCAATGTGGATGGTGGCAGTGTGGATGGTGGCAATGTGGATGGTGGCAGTGTGGATGGTGGTAGCGTGGATGGTGGCAGTGTGGATGGTGGCAGTATGGATGGTGGCAATGTGGATGGTGGCAGTGTGGATGGTGGCAGTGTGGATGGTGGTAGCGTGGATGGTGGCAGTGTGGATGGTGGCAGTGTGGATGGTGGCAATGTGGATGGTGGCAGTGTGGATGGTGGTAGCGTGGATGGTGGCAGTGTGTATGGTGGCAATGTGGATGTTGCAGTGTGTATGGTGGCAGTGTGGATGGTGGCAGTGTGTATGGTGGCAGTGTGGATGGTGGCAGTGTGGATGGTGGCAGTGTGTATGGTAGCAGTGTGGATTGTGGCAGTATGGATGGTGGCAGTGTGGATGGTGGCGTCAGTGACGATGGCTTTAGTAGTGACATTATCTGCATAGTTGAGTTCTGTAATGACGATTGTGCCATTACTTGAGAATTGCGCGATGAGACGGAGTGATGTTGTTGCAGTGTGATATTGGGAGTATCATGCTAAAAAGGGAAGGAAATGTAGTTGTCGAGTAAAATGGCATGGATATACATTATTACTGCGATAATTGTGATATGATGACTGCCGGAATTGGCTTCACAGCATACGTGAGGGAGCAAGATTTCACCATAGGAATTTACCTTTCTTAGAGAGGTAAATCACAGTGGTGGATTCCCATTACCTTCCTTTGGATGGGACATTATAAAAGGCGAATATGGCGGACGTAGAGAACCTTGCGTGTTCTACCACATCACACATAACTTGCTTTATAAGGGGGGTGTTAACTCCGGGGTGGGTACCTGAGGACTAGCTTTTATCCGCACCCCCCGCCGTCGCACAAGTATGCCCACAGGATTGTATCCGGATCTCGCCGGAACGCAGTTTACCATCTCGGTAACCTCCCCATTCAATGCGTGGGTTGGGCTGACCTGCCAGCTCAGAGCTCCAGGCCAGTACCGAAGTCAAAACAATGCGCCACTCACATGCTTCCTCTTCGCCCAGAGTATCGGGCCACTTCCACGACGAAGCCAAGAGCCCAACTGGGGGCCACTTGGACTAAGGTTTGAACGTCTCGGAGCCTCCATCCCGTCTCCTCGCTGTTTACACCTTTAGACTAACGTGAGTGTCACGAGAACCTGAGAAACCTGACAGTATGTATCAATTTCCCGCCAGGATTTTCTAAGTGGTTTCCAGAGGATTCCGAAGAACCTTCACCCAATCCATGTGGGTGGCGTGAATATGGAGGCATGAATATAGCGGCAATCAAAACACCGTTACCTGGGCCACAAGTTTACCAGTCGTTTGGGAAGACAGTGAAGGTAGGATTACGGGTATAAGTGTTCTATGCAAAGTTGATAATGGCACTCATGGAAATCAACGTCCAAACCAGACTAGGGTGATAATAGTCTTCAGAGGTTTTGGCAGTGACGGAAGAGATGGCAAGATAAAAAATGTCCTTGGGAGAGTTCTGTAAATTAAGAGCGAATGGAAAACGCAATTTACATAAAAATATTAATATTTTATATTAAAAATAATGTAGAAATCTCTGACAGTGTAGGCACAAAAATGAATTACGTGGACAACATGAGATTTTAACATGCGTAGATTTTCCGATAGTTTTCTGGAACTCACAGCCTAAACTGGAAGCCTGTTAGTAGCGCGCGTCCTCAGATGTGTGCAAACCCAGAGCGGGCAGCACGGACCCCTCTGTCGTGGGGCGAACGCGCCGGTTACGGTATTTAAGGAAAGTTAGGCCCGGCAGGCGGCGAGGGGCAATTGTGGGTGGGGTGCGGATGAGGAAGAGGGGGGAAGGAGGGGCGGTCAATTGATTGGGGCCGCGTTTCAGCGCGAATTCGACCGCCGCCGGCGCCGGTCGCAGCCGCAGGCGTCGCCCGCCTGAGGACGCGCCAGCAGGGCAGAGGACGGCCCGACGAAGAAACGCGGAGGAGGGGCGGAAAGGAACGGAAGTGGGCGTCGGGGCGCGAGGATACGAGGGAGAAGAGGCGTGGGCGCGGGCAGTGGCGGTGACAGCGGCGGCGGTGTCTTCTCCCGCCACCGCGTCGAGGCGGATGCGACGACGGGGAAGAGGAAGGACGTGCAATAGACGCAGCTGAGAAAGGGATAGGAGTCGTGGAAGCTGAAGGGTAGTCAATCGGAAAGTTGAGGGTCCTGTCCAACTGAAAATGAAACCAATTACTCCGGTGGCGGCGTTGGGGAAAGGTGGAGATGCGGGGTGGGGACAGACAGAGGCGGAGCGGGCGCCGGCAGAGGGGGTGGACGCCAGGGAATAGCTGAAACGCGGGGCGGAGCGCACAGCTCGCTCGCATAAGCGCCGTGCGGGGCGCGAGCGTGGGCGGGTGGATGTATTCTATATGGGCCTCGGATCGCCCCCAGGTCTTTCCACGGGACGAGATCACACAGAAGCGGCGGCGGCGGTGGCAGGCTCGGTGGGTGCGCGGGAGGTGCGGCCCGGCCCGGGACGAGGCGGGGGCCGGCAGCGAACGCAATGCCGATCTGTGGCTAACAACACACGGGCCACTCATAATGAGACGTCTCGTTAGCCGGGAAATGCGCGCGCATCTCCTGAGTGCGGCGCCGGCGCTAAGGACCGCCCGTGCGGACACCATAGTCCCCGTTCCCGCCCCGTCCCGCCCCGCGCCCTACAAGTTCTCCTGTCGTAATTAATGTCAGGCCGATTTTTTTAAGGGTTACTCCGAATTTAAATTTTATGCTATTTTCTCGCCAATTGCAATGGTTCGTTCAGTTTTACTTTTTTTACCGGATGAAATGATGGAACGTTCCTCGCCTGATACGTTGCTCTTGATGAATACAATATAATTATACTTAATATAGTATACTTAATTTATTTCTTCTTGCTCGCAATAACTAATTTTAAAATGGAGTTCTGGAAATCTTATGATATTAAAATATATTTTTGATGAAGTCTAACGTTATTTATTTCCTCTCACGCGTGATTGCAGCAAAAACGTCCACTTGAATTTTTCGTTTCGTTGCCCGCATGATTCCGTAAGTGAGCAAAGGAAATAAATACATGCAAAGAAAAACTCCATCGAAAATATTTGAAGTTTTAGTCACAAATTTTGCTTATGGAAGATTTGTGTTTGTTTCAGTATCATCTAAAAGAGGAATAAATTAACGATAAATTTAGAACGAATATCAGCTGATGGATATAACACAGGAAATAATTATTCCACTTCGGGTACAGATCGCAAAACGTGGGCTCTTTGCGTTATCCGGTTCATTTCCGGGTCGATAGCTTGGGCACGACCTTCGCTTCCGTGGGTGACTGCGTGAGTGCTCACTCCATCGGGATGAATTTGTAGGTAGCCGCGTCTTTTCACACATATTTTATTTCATATCGGTCGGGTGTACCCGCTTCCCGATAATGGTTGGGTTATCAGAATCTTCGTAGTTTCACATCTTCCGATTTTTAGTCGCGTTCTCTCTCTCCGTCCCATCATCTCCCATCCTTCTACCTCTCTCTCTCTCCTCGCAAAACGGGAGGAAAAGTCTTAGCACTCAAATATCATGCAAAATACGACATTGAGAAATTCTTCGAGAAACAACGTTGCTTACACATTGATACAATTCAACATTCAAAACATAATATTGTAAAAAATATCTTCTGACGGTCGTAGAATACACGCTAAATATAAGGGAAAAATTTCACGAAGAAAAAAAATTATTGAAGCACAAACGGAATTAGCTGAGAAATATTAATTGAATTGTAAAAACTGGAAAATGTTGTAAACATGATGAATTTTCTAATCTATGGAAAATAATTGACAAATTTTCAGTTTTGCATTTTAAACTAAGACGAGACGCTACATTCCAATTATCTTATTAAAGACAACATATTTTAATTTCAACAGAGAGTGAGTGATATCTTTTTACTTTAAAATTTTAAGGACACGATACCTACTTTATAGAAGTATAAGTATATATGACATTCTGGTATGCTGCGTTTCGTTCGGCCTGTAAAGCAACGCTTGGCTTACCCCCCCCCCCCCCGGCGGAAGCGTTGGAAGGCTGAGGAAGCCACCCGCCCGCAAGCGCCAGCGTTGCCGTAGCGGCGCGGGGGGCGGTGGGAACGCGTGGTATCGGGGTATCACGGCGCCAACTGCGTCCCGACCCCAGCGGCGGGAGAGGATCTTCCGCGAGGTGCGGAGCGGAGGGGCCAGGACGGGGCGGAGCGGTGATGGCCCGCAATTGAATGCTCGGACCGCCCTGCATTTCCGCCCCAGCACTGGCGCCGGCGATCCCGCAACCACAGCGATCGCCTGCCCTCTTCTTCGGTTCCGACCGCGCTCCCGGCTCCGCCCTTGCCTCTTGTCTGCCCGCACTCCCATCGGACGCTGGCCCCGCCACCACCGCTGTACCTTCAATACCCGTGTCCGATATAATCATCACCGTCGAACATGGCACTGCCGCGCCACCGTGGTTTCTTTCACGATCTAAGTCCCCGTCACCATCGCCACCACAAGCATCGCAGATCGCCTCGTGCCTCCGCTTCCGCCTCTCCCAGCGTGACCCGGATCCACGCCTTCGCCTTCGCCGCTCCCATCGTCATCGCCGCCGCCCCCAGCGCGGCGCCGGACTGCACGGGTCGTTGTTGCGGTCCTCTGACGTCACGTTCGGGCGCGCGCCATTGCGCCGGGACGTGCGGCCGGCCACGGGCACGCCTCAGCATTATAACGACATGGCCGACGCGGGCCTTGGCGGGGTGGTGGCCGAGGAGGGCGGGCGGGAGAGAGGGAGGGACGGACGGAGGGTGGACGGTGAGGGCCCGAGGCGTCTCGCTGGGCTGCGCAGAGCACGTTCGTCGCGCGAGGTCCGTCGACGCCGACGGCCCCGCCCCTCCGCCGCCCGCGGCGGCAAGCCGTTAGCCGCTCAGACATCATCATCGCCCGGCCCGTCCACCGGCGCTCCCCTCTGCACTAATTACTGGGCGCGCCTCCTCTCCCCCTCGCCCGACCCCGTCCTCACGCCGCCCCTAGTCGGCAGTTCGGTCAAGATCGCGCCGCCTCATCCGTCCTCGGATCTCCGTCCTCTCCGTCACCCCACTCCGCTCCGTTCCGCGCGAGATCGCGACCCTCTGGCGCGGCCCCCGCGCGCTCGACCGCCCATAAGAGATCTGATAGCGACTCCGCCTCTACGACTCGACGAAGTTTCCGGCCTGCGCGGCAATCTCCATAGGTCCAAAACTATCGCGGCGGTATCAAGGTCGGACCGTCAGTTCCGGAATGGGTGATGGATGTTTAAAACGAAGTGATGCTTAGTACATTGCCATTCAATGCTTCATCAAGAGGTTCATTTGATGAAAATGGTTTTAATAAAAATTATTCACTATAAATTAAGTTTTTAGAAATATAGAGGTTGGTAAACTTCTTCCTCTTCCTCATATATAATTTTTTATATACCAATGAGGATTAAAGGGGTACATCTTACTATCCAAGGTTTTCTAGCACAGATGAAATTTAAAAATATCTCAGATTTAATTGTTGATTTATGGATCATTCACTTACTAATAATCATGCTCTGTTAGCTCTCTTTTAATCCATTATTTTTGAATTCCTTTGGTTTTACATGTTCATTTCGTTATAAAATGTGCTGGTATTAAAATATTTGTATTACATCTTTCCACAGATTCATAAAACAAAATGCAGGAACAGATATGATTGTTCAGAAACACCTGCGCATACGAGTATTTATACATTGTCTACATACATATTCTAGTGCTGACAATTCAACCTGACCGTTTGATTCATTTTGCGTAATTTTATATACCGTTCCAGTTATGGTATTTAAAAAAAAAGCATTTATTGATGCATCAATACTCGCATATCGCGGCGCAAATTGCCCACACAACGCACGTAATACATTAGCATGAGCGGTGCGGACCTTCGCAGGGTGCGGCGCAGTACTGCGGGGTTGTCACAGATGTTGGCTGGCGCAGCGGAGCGGCAGCGCGGCGACGCAGCCGGCGGCTTCGACACTCGGCGGCCCGGAGCTTCGAACCTTTGACGCCGCCGACGCCGCCACGTGCGGCCCGCGCCCCTGCAACGCGGAACGCGGGTGCGCGCATTCATGGGCTGCGCGCGACAGGGGGGCCGGGATCCACGCTCTGCGAAACCCCTGCTCGTCCAACTTTAACGCGATAAACTCGAGGAAATTAGCTGCAATTACCTCCCCCGTGAGATTGTGAGAAGAGTGGCGCCGTGTGGAGCAGTAAAGGTGAGGGGAAGAGGAAAGAGGGCGGGATGCCGTCGACAGGGAGGGTTGAATGGCACAGGTCGGTGGTACTGAGTTTATGCACGCGAGTTGTCATTCTGCCATTGGTTTTCATTGCTCTCACTACTCCAAGTTGTTTCCGTTTTAATTCCTCTTGTTTGTACTTTTATGGAGTTTGTTTCACTCGAGCGGGTCACACATCTCATTAATGCTCAATTGCATTTTATTACATGCAGTTCAACTGATCTTCAACGTTCCCTCTAACACCTGTAATTCCTTCCATTTTTCTGTCTTTAGTTCCATTAGCCAGGCCAGAACAACAAAACGTTCTAGATTACCGGTCTAGACTACGTTCTAAGTCCCGTCTGCTTATTAACCAAATCTAATTATCGTTGTTCACTAAATGAATTTATTTTCCTTACTCTATCTTCACTAATTTTCACAAAGGATATCGCCTCTTCAACTATCTTCACGAAACATTCAAACAACAGTCAAAATGACTACAATAAAATGCTACTACTTTATACACTGAGACCACTACGTCATCGTCACAGAGAGTTTTCGCCATCCTATTTTGCCATCATCAAGAGCATTACCACCTCTCCGCTCGACATCATTGCAGTATCCAGTCCTCTCCTCGTACATTCCTCATTCGCTGCATTCGTTTGTATGATAGGGCGCGAGAGAGAGACCCAGAGAGGAGTGAGAGAAGGTTCTCTTCGCCTCGCCTCGCCTCTCCCCGCCTTGCTCCGCCAATCCCTGCCCGCGGGACGCTCTCTTGCTGTGCGGCCGAGAAGTCGAGGTCGGCGCGGCGCCGCCCTCGCAACGTGCATAATTAGTTGGTAACTTGCGCGGCGCGTTTTCCGGCCGGCTGCCCACCGCACGCGTGCTTGCCGTGCCGTGAGCGCCCGCGCCCACGCGTGCGCCGAAGCCGGCCAGCCAGCGCCGAAAGCGGTGGAGGAGGAGGAGGAAGAGCAGCGGAAGCATCCCCGGTGATGAGAGGCGAAGCGAGGCGCTTGGAAGACCGGAAAGTGCAGGAGGGTGCGGGAGGGCGCGGGATGTTGGCTTTAAGCGAGGCAAGGGGAGAATGGAGGAGCGAGAAAGAAACGATATGGTTCTCAATAATGGGTTGGGAAAAATGAAGGCGAGGGGCAAATAAAAATGAGAACCTACAAGAATAGAAAACCAAGAAACTGGATGGGTTTTAAGCAGAAAAAATGTTGCTCAGCAGGAGAGAGAATGAAAATAAAAGGGATTAATGAGAAAGGAGAGAATAAATTCATTATTTAATATCAGTAAAACGTGGAGGAAATGAATATATTGTTAAATAGAATACGAAGGAAAATGAGAATGTGAAAGCATTTAAACTAGAATTTGCGGTAGAAAATAATCTTTACAACAACTGACATAAAAATATATTGGAGCTTTTGGCATGAGGATGTTCTTGTAGCGCAAACTTTACACTAATGATTTCTTAGTTTCCTTTCTGAACAAAAAACGTAAGAATTTTGGTAGATTTTCTTAATTTTAATGAACGGAAACACTGTATAGCACAAATGGTTCAATAAACCCATATATTATTTCACTGGAGAAAATTTTACGTTTGACCATACATGTCCATTGCCCTGAAAAGATTTGGAATGGATATAGGTCCGAAAATTTGTAGATGTTCGCAGACCAAACTGAGTGTAAAACGAAGGCGTAAGATTAAAATATGGCTATGCGGAAAATTTATCGTAACAGCAAAAACACAAAACCCAATCAGGGAAGAAAGCACGCACTTCTCCAACGTCTAAGATGTCCGGGAACCCTAAAACCCAACGACAAACTGCCGACCTAAGAACTTGAACCTCCTGCGACCAAAGTTATACCAAGCACGAAGTGCTCAGCGCATTATATCAGATAAGTTAATTCAATTCCCGAAAGGAACCAAGATCAGCTACGTCTAAACCCTAGCGTTTCCGAGGAAGTATATTTTTAAGAGGCAGCTACAAACTCGTAAATAAAAATCCCTTATGACTGAAAGTAAGCAACAAAGTTCGAGGCTAATACGTGGTGGAAGCGAAAAGTTGACGGGCTACGTGACCGATCTTAGGTCCGGCGGGATTTCGGTGGACGGGGGATAGACGGATTCGGGGGTAGGGGAATAAAGGAAAACAAGGAGGGGCGTGGGAGATTTCCCCGGATAACTGTGGTTCCGCGCCGGCGGAGTGGGGAAGGGAGCAGGGTTAGGGCTGCCGACAGCAGGGCGGGGCGGGGAGGACTCGGCTGGAGACGAGGGGGTTGGGCCGAAGCCGCTGGCTCCCACACCGCAGCTGCAACCGAACCGTTGCGTACTGGCACCGGAGAGGCGCCAGAGAGCTGCTTACGAGAGCCCCGCTGGCCGACTTCGTTTCCCGGCCGGCACAAAGCTCATTCAAGCTGGGATTACCAATTTTCCATTTCTTTAACAGTGGATGCAAAATGATATTTGGAATTTTAAAAACTTATGTGATTTCATAATCACAGTTATCTTCGATATTTGAAATATTCTTTACGGAGATATTCCGAAATACATTATCTCTACTTCTTTATATTTTTTAATATTTATTATCATTCAAATAATTTTGGCATAATTTGTTGGATAATGCAAAATAAACATCACATTCCTTGCTCACTATTATAGTTTTGAAAAAGAAGAGAAAAAAATTATGATTTCAATCTTGCATCAAATTTCTTATAGAGAATGTCATAGAATAAATGTTTAAATGTCTAGGGCACGTAAATAGGTCGAAAATTATCACTTTTTGCCAATGAACATTTAGTGGGAAAGGTCTAAATGGAACTATGTGCTTTTCAATAATTATGCGATGTTTGCCCCTCATTGAAAGGTAACCTCGTAGGCACACATGTATTACATAAGGTACTTGAAATCTTGTTGAGAGTTTCAGAATGTGACCGAACATCTATGCAAAATAATGTTGCCTATAAATTAATTGAAAATGTCACATGTGTAAATCCATTACAATTAATTTTACACCACATGTTCTTTTTATACATCAAGACTTTCATCCCTTCATCGTTTTCTACTCATCAACACGCTATTAAAGTTTGTAACTTTTATTTTGTCACACTATGAATAATAAAAATGATAAATTACTGAAATAATGCCTGTATATTTCAGTAATTTTATCATTTTTGTCAATAAGAGTAGTAAGCAACATTATCATTTTTTTCCTGAGAATTTCCCACAAACACAGAACTATGGGAAATAATGCTTTTCATTTCCTATATTAATACGAGAAATATCTCAAATTAAATGCATCCGCTTTAAAAATTAGTTATTAATCACATTTAATGTTGTCCACATCACCTAAGAAGAATATACCCGGCTTAAAAGCTTAATAGGAGGTGAAATACAAAGGTCCATGACGAATTGGAGATAAAAGCACAAGCATTTAAAAGGAGATATCGTTTAAATACACAAAAACTGAAACAATTGCATTGTTTTCGAAAAATGGTATAATGTTCGGCGATGACGAAGCAGAACAGAACAAATAGGCGAGTTGAAGAAATGATTGAGAGAAAATATATTTATCCTTTTTATTAGTCCAGTTGCGCAGTTTTGACGCCTACGTCTGTTGTAACGCCAGCGCCCTTATGGTTGCTGAAAATACAACAAAAACTCTGACCCAAGAATTCCTCTTATTTCACTACCACACGATATTTTACTATGGCATTTTTGCGCCGGCGAATTCACATTATCTCACTACATGACAGTGTTCATTAAATGGAATGGTTAGTTTATTTTACAGACCTTTGTGCTAATGTTTTTTCAATGTTCACGGTTGAAAGTGCGTTGTACGAGAAGGGTTTCTCTCTTTCTCTTTCCGATCCCAGAGATTATTGGAATAACAATGCAATTGGATAACAAAGGAAACCCCTTTCGCGAAAAATGGGCGTCTGATCAGGAAATCTGTGTCAGCCCTGTTCACAGTTCGTATGCCAATATTCCGGTTTCGCACTTTTTCAATTATACTGAAGATATGAATCACCGAGATACAAAGGGCTATTGAAAGAGAGATATTTCTGAATTTGCAACTGACATTTTTTATGCAACTTTAAAAAGCTTCATCCGGATTTGTTCAGCCAATTTCAAAACGGTTCCAGTATTCCAGATGCTTCTAAGACACCTGAGAACTTCAACACTTCAGAACCTGAAGTATATTGTAATATGATTCCTACTACCCATTGATTTAATTTCAGTAAAATTTTGTTTCGAGAAATTTTAATTGTGCCTTTCGCCTAATTGCTTCTTTAAGTAATAGATGAATGTAATGGATCTTAATAACCAATACATACTTTACTCATGTACGTAACTCACAGTTGATCTTGCAGAGATAAGAGAAAAAATTACTATTTCGTATGCGAGTATGTGTGATGTACTAGAGAATCATATAATCTAATCTGTAGAAAACTCTTTTGTTTTACTTTCTCGCCTTTATTTCGTAAGAAGAGAGAGTTCTGTAATCTTGCGGCAGAAATAGGAGAGTTTTAGGCAGAAAAACTCTTATATTATATTGATTTTACACTTGCATCAAGCGAATCAGTCACTTAGCAGCAGATAATACGGCAATATTTCTACCTGCGGTATGTAGCTGACCTGTAAGAACTTTGACCGTTCCACTCCTAACCGAGCCAGCCCCATTTTCTACGGCTCACTGAGACGTCCAGCAGTTCACGTAGCAAGTGCTTCCGACGCAATTAATTTGTCATATTTCTTCTGCGCTTAATTTCATACTCGTTGAGCAGCTCTGTGTCGAAGGCGAAGTTCTCCCCAGGGCTCTACCCCTCCGCCGCAGCTTTCGACGCCGCCCACTGAGGGTCGCTCGCGGTGTCTCCACCTCATCCACTCTTGCCTTTGTCCGCAACCCACTCTCCTCCGCCTCCCTTGCCCAGGCATCGCTATCCGAGTACTTCTCGCCGTTTGTGATTCAGTTCCACTTCCCGATGTCCTCTTAGGCTCTACCGCTTCGCTCGCTTCTTTCCTTCCCCTCCCGCTTCGGCCCAGTGTCTTTTTAGAGCGCCGTTCCTTGCACTTCGCCATCGCCACCTCTCCTCTCCCGAGGCAGCTGCATCTCTGCGTCTCCTATCCACCATCTTTTCCACCAGCATCTTCACAGTGGCCGTCCCGCCCGCCTCCGGTGTCTCCTCCGGCGCCGCCTGCCGAGCGCATCGGGCCGGAAGACAGCCACGGCGCGGCGCGGCGCGGCGCGGCGTCCGGGACAAAGGCGGCGGGGGGCGCTGGGGGACGCGGAGGCGGCGAGGACAGGGACGGCGCCAGTAATTGGAAAGGTGCGCGTCGTCCCATGAGGCGCTCGAAGGAGAGGACGCGCGACAAGGAAGAATGCTCCTTCTCTCTTCTTCCTCCTCTCTGTCGTCCTCTCTCTCTCCTCCCTGGCACTATCCCGCTCTACTCTTCCCGTCTACGCACCCCCTCTTCGACCCTTTTTTCCCTTTCGCTTTCTTTTATCAAAATTAGCTTGTCAGGTGTAATATATGAGCTTCGGGAAAAATATACGGCATATCAGTATAAAGCAGACAGGTAAACACTATTATAAATTCCACCTTCGCGGACCCTTTTCCTCGCGCCAACAATTTTAGGCAGAGGCCTCTGATAAAAAAAAAGAGCGGCCTCCTCGCGGGAACTTCTTCGTCGACATGTGGGCGCGCTTAAAGGAGATAAGAGGACGGTGCAGACTCGTCTGAAACGGGCCCAAACGCGCATAGTAAGGAGGATAAAACAGTTACCATTCAATGGGCAACTTTTGAGACACTACAAAGTGAAGTAAGCATTTTACGAGAGCGCTTGATTGTTTGTAACACATCTCATTCATTGGTAGATACAAGCAAGGCGATATATACTTGAAAGGGATATTCAATTCAAACCTTATACACGCATTCCATTAGAAATGAAAATAGTTACATCATTTCGTGAGAGAATGGGATTATTTTCATGATTCATATTAAAAAAAGTGTAATAAGCATTAACATTGAAATTAAACAGAATCTTTAAAAATAGTAAAAAAAAATATTATATTTTCAATACCACTTTCTTTTTGAATGAAATAGAATCACCATTTCTTATTAACAGACATGATAAAATCTTATTTCTGAAATATCTGGAAATCTAGAACAAGATATTAAAAAAAAGCAGTGATGACTCAGAACGATAATGTACTAGCAAAAGATAAAGAGACCTGTCAGACATTAATATAAATGAAAGAAAAGTAGAATAGAATACCCAGAAAATATAGTAGTACTTGAAAAGTATAAAATAATGAAGGAAGTAATGAGAATTAAATTCTTAAGTTCACTTGAGAAGTCGATGGGAAGAATATAACATATATTTCAAAATTCTAGAAGAATCAAGTATATTTCATAACAAACGACAGAAATTCTGCTTTTCAATAAATTTTGAACAACATGCATAATTTAAAATGGCATAGAAATTAGGGTAGATACACACGTAATTTGTTAGTATATCTGAGCAAACTCGGGCATAATAACAACTCGCCCGCGCCCTTCCCGAGGGACGAGGATCGGCCTGGGCGATAAACGCGAAAGAGCGCACAGCGTTTGCCACGCACACGCGAACGCGGGTGGGGCTAGTCGCCCCCCCCCGCGCTCGCTGCCGCCATCACCGCCGCCGTCGCCGCAGCCGAATGAGATCGTGAAACCGTTGGAACGTAAATTGTTGGAAGGCTCCCGTAAAAATGTTGTGACGCGAACGGATATGGTGATAGATCTAGAGGGGTCGCTGGTGATATCCGGCACGGGTGTCGCCCTTCCACCTACCCCGTCCACCGCCTCGTCGACCGTTATTGGCAGGGCGGTGGTTTCACATTGTTGGGTGATCGCGTGTTTTACGGTACGGTTGGTAGGGAATATGTTGGACGACGGAATGGACGGAAAAGGTTCGTGAAGATCGCAGGACGAACCCTTTATTTTTATTGGTGAACGTCATATACGGATTAGTCGGAATTTTACAACGTAAATAGTATTATATATGAATGCTTTTCAGGCTCTTGTTGGAACTTGATGGGTGGTCATGTTTTACTTATAATGTATTTGAATATTCGAACTATTAGTAATGATCAGAACTGTTTGCTTCAAAACATAGTCGTTTATGAATGACATGTGACATTTTTTACTACAATTTCGCAATTGAAATAGTTCATAATATTTTTTCATGCCAGAAAGTTCTGTACTTCAGATACCGATGCCAGATTATGTAGTGCTTCACCGCAATACTATTTTAATAACATTTCCCGATATTCTAATTTACCCATTTTATTGTCATGCACATGTTATTTTCGTTTGTTTTTCACTAAAACTACGTACATACGTAGTTTCTTAACACATGTTGAGAAAATTTTACTTAAAGCGTGCTGAAAACACAAATTCTATTATTATTATTCTACTTTATATGTGAAGAATTAATAACTTCGCTAAGTCATACTATGTCATGAAAATCAGCTGCTCGATGCTGCACAAAATTATATTGCACTAGAAGCCACTTCAACTTCAGTCGTCCCACTACCCGCTTTCCTTTCCCTTTTCAACTGCCGGCCTCCTCTCCAGGAGTAAAACCGAGCGTGAAGAGCGCATGGCGGGGAGGGAGAGGGGACTCTGGCCACGGGCGCGCCTTGGACTGAGCTGCGGACTCGCGACTCCCCCGCCGAGTGGCCGGCGCTCCGCCTGGCGCTGCACCGCCACGCTTCGTCGCGCACCGTTAGCGACGGCCAGTATAGCCCGTCCGCTCATCCCCACCACCCGGCCGCCCGCTCTCTCGCCCGCCCACCCGCCCACACTCTCGCCCGCCCGCTCTCTCGCCTGCCCGCTCGCCCGCCAGCTCGCCCGCCCGCTCGCCCGCCCGCTCGCCCGCCCGCTCGCCCGCTCGCCCGCCCGCTCGCCCGCCCGCCCGCTCACCCGCCCGCCCGCTCGCCCGCCCGCTCGCCCGCCCGCTCGCCCGCTCGCCCGCCCGCTCGCCCGCCCGCTCGCCCGCCCGCTCGCCCGCTCGCCCGCCCGCTCGCCCGCCCGCCCGCTCGCCCGCCCGCTCGCCCCGCCCGCCGCTCGCCCGCCCGCCCGCTCGCCCGCCCGCCCACCCGCTCGCCCGCCCGCCCGCTCGCCCGCCCGCCCGCTCGCCCGCCCCGCCCGCTCGCCCGCCCGCCCGCCCGCTCGCCCGCCCGCCCGCTCGCCCGCCCGCCCGCTCGCCCGCCCGCCCGCCCGCTCGCCCGCCCGCCCGCTCGCCCGCCCGCCCGCTCGCCCGCCCGCCCGCTCGCCCGCCCGCCCGCTCGCCCGCCCGCCCGCCCGCCCGCTCGCCCGCTCGCCCGCTCGCCCGCCCGCCCGCTCGCCCGCCCGCCCGCTCGCCCGCCCGCTCGCCCGCCCGCTCGCCCGCCCGCTCGCCCGCCCGCGTGACCACCGCGCCGTGCCGCCGGCGCCGCCGCCTCTCGGCACCCAACACAAAAGATAACGATGGCTGCGGGTCTCCTTTCCGACTCTGCGCGGTTCAGCTGCGCCGCGGCTGCGAACGACGCGTGAGCACGAGAGCACCTCCACTCCACACACGCACCCCCCCCGCACAGCCACGCCCGGCACTTGCCTGCGTCCGCGACGCCTGATCCTTCTGTCGCACTAGAGGCACGGCATGCCCACGCCCCCACCAGCCGCGTCTGGTACATAGCCGGACGCGCACGTCACGCACAGTGAAGGTGGAGCCGTTCGTAGAAGACAAAAATGAAACGCATTCAGGACGACAGGGCGGAATTTCTCATATTCCCTGTGTGTGTGTGTGTGTGTGTGTGTGTGTGTGAGAGAGAGAGAGAGAGAGAGAGAGAGAGAGAGAGAGAGAGAGAGAGAGATTTTCAAAGAGTTCATTGTAGCCAAATTAAATATATCAAGAGAAAAATAGAAAAAAATAAATAGAAAACAAGAAGCAGTGACACACTTAAGCTACGTGACGAAGCATCGAAAAAGGGTTATATAGAGGCAAATGCCCACTAAAAACGTGCAGTCTAAAACTGAATCACGAAACAGTAATGGCAGGAAAGATATGAAAAGAGAAACGGTAACCTTTTCGAGTATACACGACAAATATATCTCACACTCAGACAAACGTTAGAAGTTAAGATGGACGGACGTTCGTGACACGGGAACGAGTTAGGACGGCCAAGGGCAAAGAGACAACTGACGACGAGGTTGCTGAAGGTGTTCAATGTTAATGATACGGGGGCAAGATGTGGATGGAGAGTCGCGAGCGGAAGAGAACCTGGCTTAGCAGGAGCGGGATCGCGGGGACGGAAATGCAATGTTGCGCACAAAGTCAAGAGGTGGCGGAGACACGCGAGGGGGTGGATGGGTAGGTGAGTGCAGCGAGCTCTTAGGCGGCGCGGGTGGGGAAAGGCTGACTAGGAGGGAGGCGAAGGTTAATAAGCGCGCAGGTGTATTGGCGGGCGCCTTGGGTTGGAGAGAGGATGTTCGGCGCGAGTAGGTGGGTAAGACGAGTGAGCGGTCGGATGGTCACGTGGGCAGATGAATGTGTGGAGGATGAGTGGAGGATGGGTGGAGGAATGGATGGAGGGATGGGTGGAGGGATGGGTGGAGGGATGGGCGGAGGGATGGGCGGAGGGAGGGGAGGATGAGTGGGAGGGGGGAGGGGCAGAGTGATGGACAGAGAGATGAATGGCATGGACGGTCAGGCGGAGGTATTCCCCCGCAATTCAATATAACAAATTTTTCAATACTACCTCCAACCAACAATATACCTAATTTCTCAAAGGCGACAAACAACAACCACCAACGATACAACAAATCAGCATCAACAGCAACAACATAACAACCAACACGCAAATAGAAACTACAACAACGTCAATATTGGTAATCCATTCGTACAAAACATCACTCAGTTTATAACCTACCACATTATTAATTTTATAAATTCACTAATACCAAGAATTATTCAGAACATTCAACACTCAATTGCTGTCTCATTAAACAACAATTATGGATCACCATAATGATTTATTTATACTAAATTGGAATGCCATTTCAATCAACAAAAAAAACGAATTACAACTTTTCCTACATGCTAACAGAATTGATATAGCATGCATCATAAAAACGCGTCTCAACCAAGAATCCCCATTTTTCTACAGGGATACAAAACCAGGGTTAAAAAAAACAAGTATTCCCACATTAGCAACTAGTGATGGTAAAAAACTCTCCCCAAGGGAAAAGGCTGAAGCACTAGCCTCTCAGTTTGTTGACACATTTATCCCCAACAATTCCCCTAAAGATCCCAAACACGACGAAATTCTGAAAATATTCAATGCTCCCCTATATAATGTTCCCCACCCAATTCAATTCACATCCCCTGATGAAAAAAGAACGATAATAAAGGATATGCCAAATAAAAAAGCACCAGGACCCGATCGGATCAATACAAAAATTTAAAGAAATCTACCGGAGAACACCATAGCCTTTTAAATAATATTTAGAATTCTATTTTGAGAACAGGGTATTTTCCTCAAATATGGAAACACTCGGTCATTCACCAAATAGCTACACCAAACAAGAATCACTCAAAAGCAGAAAATTACAGACCTATCAGCCTGCTACCTACAAAGTCAAAAATCTTAAGAAATTAATACTCATCAGATTGAACAAACATAACAAGAAAACAAATAGTATACCTCAGTATCAGTTCGGCTTCAAATCACAATACTCTACCACCCACCAACTAATAAGGCTTACGGAGCACATTCACACTGCATTCCAAAAGGGACAACATACCAAAGCTGCATTTGTAGACATCTCGCAAGCATTCGAGAGAATATGGCATCCAGCTCTATTTTTAAATTAATTTCAATAGGTGCACCCAAATATCTATTATTTATTATCCTTAGCTATATCACAAATAGAACTTTTTCAGTGTCAGTCGAAAGCCACTGTTCTAATCCAAGGAAAATTGCTGCTGGGATTCCCCAAAGTTTCCGCCTTGTTGTTCAATATATACACCGCAGATTTATGAGATACCGCAGATTATTTCAGCACAAATAAACACTGCTCAATTTGCCGATGACACTGCACTCTATATCTCAGGAAACTCTTTAACAACTCTTCGAACACAGCTTCAAAATCATTTAAATTTACTTGCAAATTGGGCTAATATCTGGAAAATAAAGTTGAACCCAACAAAATCTGCAGCAAAAATATTCACATTTAACCATTCACACACCCTCTTCCACTCTTCATAAATAACGACACCATCAATTGGACACTAACAAACAAAACAATAAAATAATTGGGCTTAAACTTCGATACTCGACAAAACTGGAAACAACATATAGAGGTAAAAACTCAGCAAGCCAAAACTAAACAAATTCAACTACGACCCTTACTGAATCAACACAGTCACCTCTCCACATCTAATGCACTATTACTCTACAAATCAATAATCCGACCAACTCTACTTTATGCTTGCCCCATCTGGACCAATGCTGCCAATAAAAACCTAAACAAAATACAAGTGATCCAAAATAAAATCGTAAGATTAATCAAAAAAGCACTTTGGTTCATCAATAACAACCAACTGTATAATGACTTGTGACCGCTCTGCCTTTTCACTATTCTCTAAAAAGCATACAGCGGGTCACTTAAGTAACCTAGTAATATTACTTGACCTGTGACTTGTTATGACAATATCACACCAAAAATTAGGAATGGTTTTAAATGTCCTAACTGCCCTACAGGAGTGGGTTCGTCTTTTAGCCTGCTTTTGTAATACAAGAAACATAGGCAAGTTAATCTTTTAACTATGAACAGAGTTATAGATATATTCTGTTAAATACTTGAATACAATTCTAATCTAGCATTTACACATTGCATTGAAAAATTATATCACTTGCTCTACATTTAGCAATTACGTGATTACCTAACAACTGCAGTTGCGTTTTAACACTTACATAAACACTTTATATAAAATTATATTACCCTTCACTTCACAAAAAAACACAATAAGATACCTGTACACAAGACAATAATACATGGAAACACAAAATACTGAAAAAGAATCACATACCAAAATACCCTTTACATACACTTTCAAAGAAATTGTCACTTGAATAGTAAATGAAATACATACAAGACGTTTCACTTTCACGTATATTACTACTTTATACAACTTAACCAGAAAAAAAAAATTGTTATGGATTTCAATAATAATAATCAATAATAACTCTTTTACTAATTATTGGTTTTGAACAATTTGAAAAACGATTAAACAATAAATTAAAAACACTGAAAGAACAAATATTATCGATAATAGAAAAATGAAATAAATAGGTTTTTACAATTCTTTACAGGAATTAGCTATCTTGCTTCCTTTTACGACTGCAATATTGTAAAAGATTACGTTTAAATGATTTTAAAATAATTACTCGGCTACCTATGTCTGTAATGTGAATGTGAATCGTGTAACGTGAATTTATCTCTGTATAATAATTCTCGCTGCTTTAAACAGATTTTTTTTGAGAATTTCTAATGAAGTTTTCTAACTCACAACACGTCGTCTCGAAGAAATATTTCCACAGCTTGGAGCGGCGACGGCGACCCAGATCCTTTCAAGGTCGTGGCAACCCCTTTGCTTCGGCGAACTAGTGCTCTGGTGAATCGCTACCACAGTCCTTGGAATTTTACACAATATGATTGCAATATCTCCGCGTAATGAATTTCTTATGTGGTAAGCCAAGACGAAAGACAAAAAAAAGCTGGAAATAGAAACATTTCCTACAGGACATGCTTTCCACTTCAGTATACGTTCTTGAACGTTGAAATATATTATTTCCTCGTTGATGGAAAAATAGTATATTTCTACGTAATGCGTTCACATGAATTTATCAGAATATTCATGATTTAAAGTTCTCAATTCTCTCATACATGGTATCGTTATTTTAACATGAGACGAATTACCTTTTTCAAGCTTCTTATCGTCGGAATACGGCGAATTCTCCTCTCCGTTCAACACGAACAATTCCGGTGTTTTCAGATTGGCGGTCGGCAGCAAAAGAGAGAGCTTTTCGTAGCGGTGCTTTGCGCTAGTGCTAATATTTTCAAGGGTGATTTTTGATTGGTTGTCGTTACATTCTATGCGAATGCGTTCAGAAACTTTAATAAATTCTCGCAAGGGATACCATTTACTGCTGGCGCGATCTCTTGCAATTCGGTAACACTATAATTGCATCTTGTCATGTCTTGACGTTCTCGGGTGCTTCTCAAAAATCAATAGAACCGACATATGGGCGGTTACAGACTTGAATAATAAACACAATAAAAAAATCAAATAACCTACCTCGCCCACAACTTTTATACAAACCTTCCCCAAATGCAAGCATCATCCTTCTATAAACTGGGCAAAACCCCCAAATATCCAACAAGAATTAATAAAAGATACCCACTTCATTCATTCTATAAAATGTTCGCAAACCTGGAATAATATTGATCTGAGGTGCTTCCTGCTGCTTCTGCCACTTTATTTTTTTAATAATTGTAAGTGTATAATTTTAAGTTAAAGTTATTATAAGATAGATTAAGACCATCAAATATTTTCACAGTTAATATGTAAGCTGAACAATGTAATGTCAACCAATAAAAAAAGGCTGTCGGAGGGTCAGCTGTCGGATGTTGCGGGCCAAGTGAAAGAAGTGGGCGATGGCAATGAGGCCTCAGCGCGAGGCCCGAGAGAGCGCGCAGCAAGGATGCGGGCGAGGGCGCTGGCCGACGAGTCCCGAGGATGCGCTTGCTTGAAGAGCACCATTAGGGGGAGAGCTCTGACGTTATCTGGTACGTGCAAAGACTGGTGTAGGCAGGGCAGCACCAACCTCAGAACCGGCAGCTGCTAACGCCAATGACGCTACCACTGCAGTCGTCTGCGTCGTCTTTCCTTCCCTTCCACTCAACTTCCCCTCCGCTTCCGCGGATACTGCCTATGAAGTATCTTTTGAACTAGCGATATTCTCCTCTACTATCACCAGCAACATCAACATCAACACTACAACTGCCAAGATCAACACTGCCACCAACATAACCATCATTACTCTGTTCTTCCACAACTTGTATTTCCTTCTCCTCTCAGTCTTTGTCCTTTGACACTAAGGACAGTGCATTTACCATCGATCCATCCCCTTTACCAACTTTATCGTATTTTTTTCCAAAGTATTTCCACCTCACACTGCCTCTACTACTTCCCCCGACACCTACATCCACCATTACCACGAGGACTTCGTTTCGATCCAGCATCTGCACCCTCTGAACTCCTCCTCCTCAGGGCAGTCGCCTGGCGACGTGGAACGGGGCTTCTATCTAAAAGGTGCAGGGGCTGGGAGGCATTTTTGAGCGGCAAGTGTACGAAAAACAGCGCGGCAGAAGGGAAAGCAGTGTCGTGTAGAGGGCCTTTAGCTTCCGAAGTGTCGCGCCGCGTCGTGTCGGCCCTTTCCGCCCTCCCCGACCTCGTTGCCGCCGCCAGGCCGCGCCTGCCGCCCGCCGCCGCCCTGACATCGCCCGACGCTCTCCGGCCGCCAATGACGTGAGACCTATCCTGAAGGCCATCGAATCAGCCAAGCTAACTCAAGAGGAAGGGTTGCAAAGGCGCCTCCGAAAGGGAGGAAACCATCAAAAAGCTTTACTCTAAGAAAATTAGATGTGCCTTCCCGAACTGCATATAATATAACCCCATTTTCAGCGTGAATTAAATTAAGTTGGGAATGGTATTTGACATGAAATAAATTATAATGAAACAAACATAACATTATAATTTACTTCTTTCCACAAACTTTTAAACCGGGAGCGGCGGCTCAGTGCATGAACTGATGTTACAGCAGCGTCTCTGACCGCGAGGCCCTAGGTTTGAGTCCCCGGCGGCCGGATTTTCAACACTAGATTTCAGCTAGGTCGAATTCAGTCGCTGTCTGGAGGATATTCCAGTGGTCGGCTGCTCTGATCGGTAGTTAGCCGTGCTTTTTCCGATCAGTACCAGTCGAAGCCGGAGGAGTACCGTAACCAACGGGCCACGGACCGCGTGCGATCTTTCCTTCCTCTTACTTGTCCTAGCCTCAGTCCTCACATACACACTTACACTAACATGCACTACACTACCACACATGCCGGGATACCGGTCGATGGCTTAGAACTTGTCCCGGTTGGGGCGGTGCCCTGCTGGTGGGAGATATCTGGTTGTGGAAAACCCTGCTAGTCGACGGTAGGTTGGCGCCGGACCTCGCCATCCTGTGAGAGAAGATCACTGCCACCTCCCGATGAAAAATATGCACAACACTTACGGGAATAATGACCTCAGTAATTGACGCGCCCGGAAACAGTAATCAATCAATCAACCACTTTTAAAGAATTTTGCAATTTCATGTAATATGTACCTTTCATTACTTCAAATCACTACGAATCTTCAAAATAGTACATTTAACACTTTGACTTTCATCATATAGTATATTTTGTATTACGAGTAAATTCAAATAACAAGAGTACCCGTGCATCTACTCAGGCATGTTTTAACCTGACCGCTCTCATTTTATAGATTACGGCATGAGACAATTATTTCCCTGTTTTGTTAAAATAGGTAAGTGTTAACCCTTAATTACTTTAATGTGACTTGAAGTTAATTTCAACGATAACACAAACGGGCAACGTGGATTATATGAAATAGCTAATGATCCTTTTAGATTCTCTCACGTCATACTTTCTTTAGAAAATATTAGAAACTCATTTTTATACCATATTTGATGCATTGTATTGCTAATACAAAGATTAATATACTCTAAAGCGAACAAAGCCTCGTTAACTACAGCTGGAATAGAAGAAATATAATTCTTGGCATCTTGACACATCAAAACCATGGGCAGTTGAGGGTATTCACGTTAAAAACATGTTTTTGGCATACCATTTAAGCCGTATTTATCGTCCATATTTTCTCCCTCCAGATCTAACTTTGAAACCAAAAGTACTATTTACATTGATGTTGAGTTCTTCGCAGCGAGCTGGACGTGAATCGATCCTCCTGGCACTTACAATGTGCGCAATTCAGCGTTTGACAGGCGAGTCGAAACTGTCTCTCGTTTTGTCGGCGCTTTTCATTCCTCGACTTAGTATGCCCCCGTGCCGCGCCGCGCTGCGCCACCCAGCAACAGACCGGACAATGTAATGAGGCAACAGAAAGAAGAGACGTGTTCAATACACTACGAAGAGTCTTTTTCACAAACTGCTAATGGACTTGTAAATGCGGCAGTCATTGTATGAACGAAGACGGTTTCTTACAAAAGTTGAGGATATATAGGTAAGTCGCCTAAGAATTCAAGTTCTGTAACAACGTAATTGGAGGGACAGGAGGAAAAAATCATGTAAATACTCTTATTGAAAGTTTCAGGCCAGAAACTGGCGAGTAATTTTTATTAATTTGTTTCTTTATGAAGAATTTTTTGGAAAGCAATCGCATGCTTTTCATCTTAGCTGTATACTTTTTCTTAAACTTCTAGACTAAATGTTCCTACCTATTACTGATTTATTTATTTTATAGTAATTTAATAAGACGAGAACTAAACTATTTTTATTTCATTTTTTTATGTCAAATCAACTTCTAATGACATTAGTGACGAACACACTACATTAAATGAATGAATGTCTTATTTTACGTAGCGAGACTCAAGCCATGAGACCTGCTCTTCCGTCTGACCACGCAAATTTGGATACGCTCCTTTGACCTACTAGGGGAGAAAGAAGGTATTACTTGGGCGACGAAACAGGCAATTTGAATTTAGCTCAGAGGCTTCATTTAGGCTTGAGGATCTTTTACATGCAGTAAATCTACTAACATGGGACAGCCGGCTTTACTTCCCCTCAGGGAAGGAAGGCGTAGGAAGGATTGTTTCGCCCTTAAAAATCCACGACCTCGATCGGGTCTGAACCCACGAACTTGGATATATTGGCTCGATACGCTAACCGTTACACCATCGCCGCCGCAAACATTGAGACACTAATTCATTATTAAAGTATTAATTACTTTACAAAATGTGATCCCTTTTTTTAAAATATTTGACGAAGATAACAATGAATTTACTTCTCCTTCTAAATAATGACGTCTTTGTTCGTTGTGGATGGAACAGAAGGATGTGACGCGTAGATATTTTAATTAATTTGCTGCTTTATATACTTTTAAGATTTAAATTATTTTCATTTCAGTTTTTTTGTAGAAAAGAACCATGGCTTTATTTTCGTAGTAAATCGTATATATTGCGTTTTATTTATAAACGGAGACACGAGAGCAGTTAACAGCAGAAAATAGCTCCCAATTGTATAGCTGATTTTATGTTGATATTCCTCTGCCCCTCAGAACAGAGAATCAATAGGAATAAATTATTATAATAAAATATCAGAGTATTTTGAGATGGTAATTCTTGTGCTCTACCGAACTTTGGAGATTTTTATCTGAATTGGAAAACAGAGGACTGTCGCTACCAAGTTGTGCATCCTCTACGTATTTTAATACCTGACCCTCGTTTTAATGACTTTAAGAGTTGGAACTTAAAAGCGCATTATTCTGACAATTCAAAATTCATTAAAATATTGGAAAGAAACTTTAAGTTCTTTTATTGAAGGAAAAGACCAATAGGGATATATGTGTAACTTGTAGAATTAGTAATGTGATAAAATGAGTTCTTACAATGTGAAAGAAAATAAAAACAATTTATAAAGTGTTCTCATTTTTGGAATGTATTTTTCTAAAAGTATCCCACTCAGGTATTAAAGTATGGACTATGTTTACAATTAATCTATAATATTAACGCTAAGGGTTTCTGTTCAGAAAGTTTGAACATTCTACTAAACCAGATATCGTGATTTTTTCTTCAAATGAAAATTAGTGAAAAAAGTTACAAGCGCAAGTGGTAACACAGACGCTCATATTATTTTAACCAGTTTAATAGTCAAAACACTAAATTTAATTAATATATTAAAATAAATGGAATGAACATTTATCTAACTTCATTTGTTCATTACGTTATTTTCAAGACCTACTACATTCCATGTGGTTTGTTTTCTTGGTCGTTTTGTTTTGCGACTTACAAAACATCTCTACCGAGTGTTTTTTTAATTTTATCTTCAGAAAATTTACAATCTGTTCGTAGTTGAACATTTAGAAAATCGTATACCGTGTAAAAACATGAGAAATAAATCACTACTGTGACATCCTTTATCGGTTTCATACATTGGTACATTTGTACATTTCATACATTGGTACATTGGTACATTTCATACATTGGTACATTGATACATTGGTACATCGGTACATTTGTACTTTTCGTTTCAGCTTGTATGCATGTTGACTGATAACCAGGAAGTTAATTGACAGGTGATTCGCGTACTCGTACAATCTCTTCTGATAGTATATTTGGCTTCTCTTGGTAATGAGGTCATTCAGTGGAATTATGTGGAGGTCTCTACAGTGTCTCTTGTTTATCCCAATCAGGGGCGTTGCGTCTACCGAAAGTAGTCAACATTTCCTAGCGAGACTTCAAGTTCAAAGATTAATGAGCATTTTTAAATGCTCAAGATTAGTGAGTGTAAATAAATGCAATATCTAGCAATCGTCTGACACGTGTCTTTACAAAAATATTTAAGTTATTATATGTGATGCATTACATTTCTAAGTTAACAGTAGAGGGTAGGATTTCCTACTTTAGTCGTCAACATACATGAACAGATCTTGGTAAATATAAAACATTTTAATTACATTTTCAGAAAACATGTTTATTTAACTCTGTGTTTACAGTGTATGGTGATTATGTTGTTCCGGAATTTGCAAACCTCTCAATTCATTAATATTGGAAAATAACTATCGAACGACATGAAAAAATATTTTTGAGGTTTTTGATTCTCCTTATTGAGCCTCGTTCTGTTGTAAATTTTCTGAGGGTTTTTTTTGTGAAATGTAATCTCACAGATTTGTGTACTATTAGTGTGTAAAAATCAAAAGAGAAAGATAATCCAAATTGCACATTCTTAAAAAGTTAAGAATGTTTTACTCTTACATACACTATTATCTTACATTCAGAAACTGAAGAATAAAATAATTACAATTTTGCACACTTACATTGTACTCACTCTATCAACTACTGGCATCAGACTTCTCCGTTAACTTACCTGAAACAAACGAAAATTATGTCAATAAGCAAATATTATAGACCAGCACTAGTTACGTAACACATTGCTCATAGTTTTACAGAAATATGCTTATCATAAGGACATGAAATTCGAAAAGTGATGTAAAATGAAGCACATCTTTAACTGACAATGACATGTTATGACATAGGTTTTTTTCTTCATTTTATTTCCAATTGCGTTTTAGAATTTCTTTTGTTAAATTTATTTAAAAATTGAAAAGGATTTACAAAATTTCCCTGACTTTATGAAACGGCTCACTGAGAAAATAAACAAGAGCATTTAGCTCAATAGCAAACGAAGTCAGATATTGTGGAAGAAGGAGATAGACAATATTTTCTATAGATAATTATAATGTGAGTGCACAAATGTTACTGATAACCAAATCAGATACATCCAATGCAACATAATATTCTGAGATATGTATTAAATTTGAGCACAATATGTTGTTCCTTTAAGTTCCACAAGGATATAAAAATGAATGGTACGTATAAGCCGTAATCCCTGATCCAATTCGTGCAGACGTTTCTGGAGCCCTCCGTTGCCGGCAGTATCAAACGAATCACAGCATCACTGGCTCTGAAACGCGACGACAGAGCGGAAGGCGAAAGGCTCCAGCGGCGGGTGAACCCCTGGCGCGCCCGCGTTGTTTTGGCGGCTATGGACGTTGTAACAGGATGGACACTGGAAAGGACGAAACGAAGGGAAGAGATAAGATCCTGTACAGAAAATATGTTATAAACTGAAATGATATTATGATGTGTTAGAGGAACGTAAGATGATGCTAAAGAAGGAAAGAAAGGTCAGTTTGGCAGGAGAAGTAGATCCATGGGGAACCATAGTGCTTGGGAAATGAACAGGAAGTAGAAGCGGGAACTACGTAACATCAAGAAGATGAGTATAGAGAGTACTATGAGTGCGAAGAAATGTAAACGAGTATGAGCGTTAAAAACTATTCAGGTTTTCAAGGTAGAGATGAAGATTTAACGTACAACTTAATCATAAATTCAGTATAGGAAGTGTGGACAGACCACGAAGGTAAGGTGGAGTCTTTCAGCGAACGAAACCTGTGAGACAAAAATGACGATGGAGCGAATGTTGTTGGTAGAATCCGAACCGAACCGCAGCCCATTGGTAAGGGAATGTAACCTGACATTCGCGACAAATCTGGAAATGGCGACATCACGCGGCAGCGCCGGCAAAGACAGGGCCAGCGGAAGAGTCGGCCGCCGCGGCAGCAGCGGCCGTCTCGGTGATGGAGCTCCGCTACATGACAGGAGCGGATTTCCCCCGGGGCGGCTCGACGACATCGGTCAAGGCGCGGTCACCAGCGGCCCTGCGACCCTTCTTCCCCTCCGACCCCCCCCCCCCGCCAGCAACTGTCCCCTGCCTCGCTCACCGCCCACCGCGCGCTAGGTCCCAGAGCGGATTATAAAGTTGATGTCAACTCCTCATCAACCGGAAAATGTTTACACGTGGGAGCGCCGCCAGCGGCACGGCTTCCCCTTGCCGAGCGCGAGCGCGCGGCGCCCGCAAGGCCACGCCGCCGCGAGCCGCTTTTTCCCGACCCCGCGAATTGACTTTCGCCGCCGTTGGCCTCGGCGCGGCGCAGACAACTTACACGACCGCTGCTGAATTTCAAGCGCCCCCGCGGCCCCTCACCCGCGCTGCCGACACGTCCGACGCCACCGCCGCTGCGGGCGGGGCGCCGCGCCGCGCAGGGGTCCGTGACAGTTTGAAGGAGCTCCCGCGCGCTCGCGCTGGCGAGGGCGAGGACGGGCTCTAATTGGGGTGGCGTAAGGTCCCGCCAGGTCAGAGAGTCGCTGGGAGTTTAAAAAATAACTTTGATGAAAAAATGTGAGCTTTTCTGGAGAATTGTAAAAGCTTGATGGTTTAATAGGATGAATAAAACGCACTGACAAAATATTATTTTCAAATATGTTCGTAAAATAGCATTTCAAAAGTTATTTTTTTAAGTAACGTTACATGAAATCAGTATTAATAATACGTACAGTTGTACTATCAATAGAACATACGTTCTGACCCAACAACATGATTTAATGACTCTGAATGATATGTAATTCATTCTATATTACGTATCTTTACTAAACAATATTATTAAACTCATTTTTACCAATATTTCGTAGTTCATCTTGTCAAAAATAATTAATTAGAATGTACTTCAGTTTTGGAGGTTACAGTATGAATTTATTGTTTTGTATGGAGTTTGATATTACGAGTCTTTAAGAAGGAAAATTACACCATGGACTAGAAAACGATATTCGTTTTTAAGTTGGTGGTTATTGGTAATTAAAGTTTTTCAAAATCTAAGTATTCTACAAAACGTGCGAAAAACATTTACGTGCGGTTTATATTAATTGTTCCTCTGTTACGAACGATTGAAATTTTTATTATTGTAACATGAATTGAATTTGACTTTGCTCACAACTATAGATACATTAGTGTTTTGTCGATTCAACTTCGATTCAAAATGATATGAATGATTTGTAGTTATTGCTCTCGCAGCCAAAGATCCGTTTCAAAAAGATCCTCCTTGTTGTAGTGAAGACCCTTTTAAGTTTTTGTCGATGTACGTTTAGTATGCTCTATCAAATGCGCAGAGGTGATAAACTGCGTCTTGTCACGCACAAAATGTTGAGCGCGTCACGTCCTCTGAAACTTAACATCAAACGTAAACATCAACGCGACATCTCAGAATGCAGCCACTTTCCGTAAGATGTTTACGTCGTCTAATCGCACGTCCAGCAAGGCTCTTGAACTGTCTGCCAACCCAAGGCTCTCTCCTGGGCACGACACGTTTGAATGCAGCAGCGCTTGTCTTCTTCTCGCCTGCGATGTAGAGGTCGAAAACTCGCGCACTTTAATCTCGGACTCACACTGCTGCAGCTAGTTCGGAGAGCGAACCGCGTTCAGTCCTACTGAGAAGGAAACAGCTACGCTGCGCTGCGCACAGTGGGAAGGTACCGAAAGAGCGTACGACGTGTTTGTGATCCTCAAGCAGGAACTTCGCCTGTAAAATAACTATGTAAGAACAAAAAAGTATGAAGTGCATACATAAATAAAATTTTCCATTTACTTTTTCATAGTGACTTTTTCATATTTCTGTTTCTTTTTAACGTTAACTTTTAGATGAAAAATGTCCGTATGTCAGTGAGAGTATAAGACCTTCTAACACAGAAATTGTAGAACACAGTATTACAAAAATATTCCACCTCTTTTTACAATTATGTCCAAGTACTTTCATGTAGAAATGTGACTCATTTTACAGCTTTATCTTCGTCTTTATGTTATCCCTTCAAGAGCTCCCAATAACTGCGATCATTATATTATAGCTAAGTGAGATCTTCATCCCTCAAAGCCGTCACTAACTCACACATTATCTCCAGTGACCACTTGGAAGTACCCCGTTTCACCCTTTGATTTTCTTCCTCCGCGCGCCCTTCGCTCCATTTGGGAGCAGTGTGCGCGGCGCGGCGCGGCGCGGCGCGGCGGCCGGGGCCCGCTCATCCGAAGGCGAAAGAGAGGCGGTGGGCGGGCGGGCTGTCTTCTTCGAGCGCCACTTGCGTTTAGAGCGCCCTCCGCTTTACGAGCGTTATAACTGCACACTCTCTCGGAAAGGCGTGTCGCGTTTACTGCGGAGTCGGCGCCGGGACCGTTTCGTCGCAGCAAACGAACGGCGCGCTGCTCGAGTTATGCACGAGACGAGACGATCTTCCCTGGGCGTTATTCCTGAGAAATTTAATAAGTGCATATAGACTCATTTCCGGAGAATATTTTTCTTAATTCCCTTCATTTCCCTTTTCCTTTTCTTTCTCGCATTCTTGTGCCGGCTCGGTATTAAGAAACGTTAGTTAAGGAGATAGCCTTGGGATGTTGGGTCGCCGAGGGGTGGAGAGGGTCTGCTACCGTGGGCGACTGCGGGCGTAGTGAGGACTCATGTTTGGTAGAAGAGGAGGCGATGAGATTTCGAAAAGAAACCTTGGTTATGTTTTACTTGAAATGTTTTAGTACTACTTTCGTTAGCGTAAATAAAACGAGTACATGGGAATCGCAGTACATGGGAAACGAGTACATCGGAAAGCAGAAATGGTAGAAACTGGATATGTGCTGAATAGAACACAACAGAAGAATGTTGAAACGCCAACTACAAAGAAAAAAAATGGATCTACGATGAATTTTAGATTTTACTCGATCTCAAAGCAAATATGAAGAATAAGTACGAAGCGAAATCAGTAGAGGGAAACAATAGAAGTACTTAAGAGTGCAAACATTATGAGAAAGGTAAATGTGACAAGTGAGACAGTGTACGTTTAAGTTAGTAGTATATTGATGGAGAACTTGATGACCCAGAGACAATCCAGGAAGGATGCGTAGCACAAAAATTAGAATGGAGGATGAACTAATGCCGTGATATAGGAAGAAACCGGGTAAGGGAACGAAGAGAGGAGCACGAACCGGAACCGTGGGCGCAAAGGGGCCACTGCGCAGACGAAGACAAACGGAGAGGGGCGCCCGCGGCGGCGACGACGGACGACGGGACGCGAAGACGCGTCGCGGGGGTCGCGAAGAAAAAGCGCCCGCCATTTGGCACGCAGGTCACGCGCCGCTGGCAGGGCGGCCGCTCTCCCGCTTCGCGCGCGAGGGCGCCTCGGGAGCGACCGGAGGTGCCCTTTCTCGGTCGTCGCCGGTTCGCCCATCCGCCCGCGCACCGATATATCCATTCATTCGACCGCCCACCCGCCCGCTCGCTCCACACCTGCCCCCTCGCCTGCGCCGCGCAACCGCCGCCGCCACCGCCGCCACGACCTCGACGGGATCGGCGGCGGGGGTGGCTATCGCGAACTCGTCGGCTATCGGTTTCCGCACCCTTTCCCCGCGCATCGCCGCGCCGCTCCACTCCACTCCGACCCAGTGCTCATCCGGCCGCTGCGCGCCGCGCGCCACGCATCATTTAGCAGCAAATCGCGGCATAGCGCGGCGCAGAGACGGCACAGAGACGGCGCATGATTCCAGCCAGCGAAAGGCAGCAGCGGCTCGGCTCGGCACGGCTCGGGGCAGCGCGGAGAAGCGCGGCGCGGGGCCATTGGGGCGAGGGTGTCGTGCAGAGCCGCGACGCTCGCTGGGCGCGAATCTCCACGGGGCGCAATGGGGCGAGCGAGATTCGCGTGAAGGAACAAGCGCGCTCACTGGACGCCAGAGGTAATTAGTACATTATTTTGTACACGTTCTTGTCTTTCATTCGCCGCGAGGTAACGTAACGGAGGCATTCCTATTCTGTTAAAGAAATCCTGCTCTTTCTTTTAGATAAACAGGAACATTAGGATTCAATGCGAGCCATAATAATGAAAAAAAAACTTCCTTATCATTTCTTTTTAGTGTTTTGGATGATGTGAAGGCCTTTAGCATTTTATTAAGATGCAGCAGATTCAAGCAGAAGTGATTTTGTGAAATAATTCAATTTTAAATATGAGATGGTGGGAAGCTAGGATATTGTAGTTGAATTTAATATCAATGTTTACTGTGTTTGTAGGGTTATTGTGTATACAAAGGAAATACAAAATAGGCTGCATGAAGCAAATTACAAAAAGGAAACAGTGATATACAGATGACAGGTATATCTATTTCTTTGGGTATATTTATGCAGTAAATTTCTTTGATAAATTCCATGCCACATACGTAATGCTACACACAGGTATTAATGTTTTGAAAGTTTGATGTCGTAGAAAGATACAGCTATTTTGATGCTATTGTTATTAAATTTATATGGAAATAAATTGTAACAAGAAAGGATATATTTACATTTTCGACCTCGAGGGATATTTTACCAAACTTTCGAAATATAGTCATTTTCAAATTAACCTTTAAGAGCTGATTTCACTGAATTCTGCAGATAATCAATACAATATATACAATACTAATATATTGTGAGCTTTTGCCCTGTCCAACGTGGGCTGGCTGCTTGCCCGGCTGCCAGTAGTAGTGAGAACTCACCTGCGTAGCAGTATCTGGCAGAGGATTCGGGAGACATGCATGACTGGATTCTGGTTTTCTATCATTAAATGATCTGATTATATAAGAAATATGGCTTTAATTATACTAGCACCCACCCAAAACAAACACTTACGCCCTATACATCATTATCAGTGCTAAATCACAATTGACGCCTACTGCGCTCTTACTATCTACTCATCTCTCGTAACTCTCTCTCGACCGTCTTTCTCTCCACCTTTTAAATGTTTGTGGGCGGTTGCCCCATTTGGCGATCTCATCCGAAATGTTCCGTGACCGGCGCTGGTAGGTGGTGGTCTCCGGTGGAAGCGAGGCGCAGTCAGCTCCAGTCGACGCCGGGTCTCCCTCGTAACTCGCTGAAGTGGCGGCGTGGCGAGAGCGATGCCCCAGGGGAGGCGCCCTCCGTCTTCCGTTGCTTCTTCTGGCGCCCGCACATGTGGGGTGGACACACTTGCGTGCGTACACGCGTTTACGTTCACGCTTGTAGCAGTCTTCGGCTGCTAACGCCTCAGCGCGAGCCACTGATCGCGGCACTCGGCAGCCATACGGCGACGCGACACTTAGAGAAGCCGAACCAGAAGGGAGGAAGTTCCGACTATGAAGAAGCTCGCTCAGAAATATCAGAAGCTCGCTCACCGAAGAATTTTTTAAAAAGAAGACCGAGGACGCTATCTCCCTATTTATGGCACGCGCCATTCCCCCTGCCGTCATGATGATGCAGTGGCTCCCCGCCAATCCCGCATCGGGTTGTGCGTCACGTGGCCTGTATCATCTGGCCCACGAACCGTCACCTGGCGCCTCCTTGCAGCTAACCTACCAACCGCCCTGTGACATCGGCCTTCGCGCCCTTTCACTGGATGAGACGCGCCCTTCCCATGACGTCAGGGGTTTTTCCTTGGCGTGGGTCCGACAAGCAGTTGGGAATTTCCGCCTCTTTGTTTGACTTCCTGTGACCGAGAGGCTTATGGCCGAAAATAGCTCGTGGTGTTCTGTGCAGCTACACTATAAATAAAGTACATTGATGGAACGAAATCTCATAAAATTATCTTATATGAACTTGTGATATGAGCGTCTTCGTCATTTAACTGAATGATCAATCAGAAGGATAAAAAAATTAAGAACAGCTTTTGCATTCCTGCTTTCTTAGTTTTTATATATAACTTAAGTGGATAGAAAATTAATTGATTTTTGGTTTTCCTATGTTTATAATTAACTTCCCACACTGTCGACAATATCTCTTATCGTACACAATTTCATCTAATCGTTCATAATTAATTTGCCCTATGCAAAGGAAATCAAACATCCTTCAGATCTATAACACGAGTTGAATTTAAACTTCGACATTCTGTGCAAGTTAATAGACTTATAAGGGCATTGCGCCGAAAGTAGCTCAGCCAACTAGGAAAGCGCACGGAGTAACTAGTGCCCACTTTCCATCTTTTTTGGGCATCTCCGCGATCTCTAGACCTCAAGGCCGGCCGTCTGCGAGGGGCGCTGGCGCAGGGGCCGGCTGAAGGGTGCCATCTTGAGCAAGGGAGGTGATGATGGTGGTAGGGGGAGGGGCGGGGCGCAGGCGACCGAGGTAGAACTGACGCATAATTGCTACGTAAGCAAGGGCGGTGCTCCTCCGTCCGACCGTCGTCGCTCCCGAGGAGGTAATTTCCACTCCCGCCACCCCCCTCTCCTCCCTCCATCCCCCCCGCGGCGCGCCACTCCTTCGTCTCGCGCATCGCGGCCTAAACTTCCCAAGTCCTCGTTGCCTTCCTGGCCCCGCCTGGCTTTCTCTCCTCCCCGCGACCCGCGATACCAATGCTACTACTCACCTCAAGAATATCGCCTTTAAGCGCCCGGTTGGTATTTGCGAAGAGGAAGGCTCTGTGCACAAAGAAGGTTGCTTGCAAAAGTGGTACCCAAGATCCCCACAAATTGATCCATGGTGTCATAGTGATTGCTAGATGTTCGAAACCACTTGATTTGATAAGTTTACTGTAAAGCAGAAGCGTTTCTTAAAAACTATTGAAGTTCAAGTCTATAATACTCAAAATATTGGGCTTCTGTCCAGCAAATTATGCCCTAAATAAAGTTATGATGGTTTGAAAAAGATTGATTTGGTAATTTTAAAAATGCAAAAAAATATTTTTTATAAACTCGCATGTCTTAAGTCGAAGAAAGTCGAAATATTGTGTAAGAAGATGTAAATTTATCTATAGTCTTTCTCAAAATATTAAATGTATTATTCAGTATAAATAGACAAAACATAATCATCACTTTATTTTGTAACAATATATGGTTTCATAATTGTAAAAATAAAGATACAATCCAATGAACCACAAAGCATGACGAAGGTATACTAAATTATTTGACAGTAAACTTATATTACACTTTTCTGTCGCTGAGTGTTTTTTATAACCATTCAAACAAAACATTTAACTATTTAATAAATCAACAATACAGTGACTTTTTGAAGCGCAAAATAATAGATTTTTTCCTTCATGAAATATCAGAGTGGATAATTTGAAATATTATAATATAATTTGATTTCGTTGACAGCAACTACAGATACTTGTAAAGTTTTCCGAACTCAATATCGGAATGGAAAATGGGTCTTCTTTCATGTCCCATTTACGAACTGAAAATTTACATTTTGATGAAACAAATTGTCAATCTGTTTGTACATTGTTTTTTTTCATAATGAACCCTATAATTATTGTTTTCTTTCAATTTTGCATGTATTTGCACCAATGATCGAACACGCAGAACAAGCTATGCGTTTCACACCATTATATTACATACATTTCTGTCCATTGTCCCGAAATACAATATTGGATACCATAAACAAATTGGCATTGTATATCTGTTGTGAACTTACATCTATTTTACATTTTCTAAATTCCTTCTAGAATAACATTTTTAAAAATATTTGTACAAAAATTGAGTTATTTAAGAATTATGTAAATGTTGAAAGATTAATTGTCAAAAATAAAAATGCCTCGCCTGTAAATCTGCCTGTAAGCGGAAAGCTGACCGATAATGTCCATCGGGTAAGAAAGGGTATTTTCAGAACTTCTGAAAACTATTACACGTCTTGAAGACAATTATATCAAAAAGCGCTCCGTTGAATAAAAACTCTGAAAGAATACTTGTTTTAATACTCAATATTATTCCAGTCCAAGTAACTCAAAATTTAAGGTTTTCACGAGAGTAATAATTCGGTGTCTATTTTTACAGTCACAATATAAATGATTTGATTTTAGTTGCGTGACATTATACTGATACTTATTCAATGTTGAAAGGAAACATTCATTAGAGAAGAGAGATAGAGGTTAGAGAAGACATACAGATTCAACTCAATGTTGAATGCCTATTGAAATTATAATTTTTGATAATTTAATTTTTAGGTATCTACTTTGGGTATCTAAAATGAAACTTTTTGAAACTGAGATTAGTTTGGTAATACGAATTAAAAGAACACAAGTATTGTAATAATCCATTAACTCACTATATTCACTTAACTCACAAGATTTAGTTTCATAATGAAAATAAAAGTGTTCACACAAGACTTCTATAATCCATGGCCTCTTATTAACTATACAAACGTCAGTCCGTCACAGTTCGTAAGATGAGTAATCTAATTTTAACAAAAATTACAGTCCATTGTAGTTTTGCAAAGTGTATAAAACATTCTAGGATATCGTAACATCTTATTCCAATACTCCACTGGTTATCAAACTCGACGTAACTACATCGTTTGATAATTCTTCATTCTCGTATTTTAATAAGATACTTTTCTCGTGAATAAATAATAAACCCGTATTATTAATTTATTATTACACGGTCGTTATCTGAAAATATTGTTTGAGAAAAAATACGAGCATTGACTTATCTATTTTGATGTTCCTAAAATATACTGAGATTTAATTATTTGCTTCGTTAGTTAAGTGTCCAAGATTTCTTCCTCTAGATCCTCCCTGAGATGAGCGCGTCTTCCGGATGTTGGTTAAAACTCCACAGATGATTATGAATTGTATTTTTCGATAGACCTCGTGGAGGGAAACGCGGCTGATGCGACAGGCGGTAGATCGAGGGGGGGGGGAGGGAAACGGACGAGAGATGAGGGTATCTGAGTCTCCCGCTTTATGAGGTCCTGCTCTTCTGTTTATCGCCGGGCAGCGGGAGGGGGCCGGGCACCTTTGCTTCGCACCCTCACCGTACACACACGTGCAGGGCTACCGCGCCGATTTGCTCTTTGCGTCTCCATCTTCGTTGCTTTCGTCATCGCCTTCGGCTTCCCTCACTACTCGGCCGTAAAACGCGTCTGTGATAGCTTCTCTGAGAGATATCTTGTGTTTGCACTCCAAACTCAAGCACCGTTTCTATATCTTACCACCACTTCTTACGCAAGTGCATATTGAAGAGCAACAGTGGGTGAGGCTAACACAATGTTGTAATAATAGTAGCCGTGACTGCATATAAAGATTGACGCAGGTGCGCATGAAGAAGAAATTATAAAATGTAGAATTATCGATTGATAAAACATAAAGGGATATGTGGGAAATCAGACGTATACTAAATGCATTATGACTGTGGTGAGAAATGAAGTGTGTGAATTACAAAATAACTGAAAATATGCGGCAAAGGAAATACTCCACAACGGTACTACTGACGCCTCACTAACCCACTCACAGCTTCGAACTCCAGGGCGCCATCGCCGCAAGTCCACTCCCATATTGCTTTCAGACACGATAATGCTGCTCTTGTTAACCGCCCTGGTAAACGCGTTAATATTGGCGTCATAAGAGCTGCGAAATGCGGCGGACACGTCTGGCTTCGGAGTACGGCAGCGCTGGCGTCGGCTGCCGAGAGAGTCACGACGGAGCAGGAGTGGGGGCCGCCTGTAATTTCGCGGCGCCGCGCCGCGCCGGACTGCAAGCCTTGGCGTATGCAGATGTACGGGGTCGTAAAGTCGGCGGTCCGGCGTGCCGAGTCACCGCCCCTGCCGCCCCTGCCACGGCCGCCGTCGCCGTTGCTGTCCCGCGCTTCGCGTCGCCGCCGCCCCCAGCGGCCCCGGTTGCTTGCGACTTTTACGCCCCGCCGTGGACTAAGTTAATTCCCGCCCGGGGCTAACTAACGCGGGCAGGGCGTCGCGACGGCGGTGGCACTGGGGCAGGAACGTCGATGGCGAAGGCGGGGGAGACGAGGAGGGTAAGAAAGAGGCGGAAGGACGGGGATATGGAGAACGGTGAAGATGCTTTACGAAAAGTCGGAGATAGTCCACGAAGCCTGAGTGATGGACTTGCCTGCACACGGAAGGGACGTCAAAGAATAGAAAATAAAGGTATATGAAGTGAAAATGGGAATGTCAGGAAAGGAGTGTAGACATTTATACAGACAATAAACGGACTAGGACGGAACAACGTCGAGAGAAATTTGAATGGGATGATGGAAAACTCAATAAATCTCACGAAGACAACAGTGAAGTAAAAGGTAGAGATATGAGGGAATGGAGAAGGGTGGATAAAGGATTTGAACCAGCGAAGTAGTCACGTAAGAAATATTTCATGAAAAGACAGCCTCACAGAGATAGCTATATCTGCGGAAGCAATAGATAGAGAAGGCAAAGGAGGACATCTAGAAATAAGGGTGGCAAGGGGATGTGGGCGGCGCGGCGCGCTGCAGAGGAGCGTAGCGAGCGGGGCCCAAAGTGTTAGTCATGGTCGGAGTGGCAGCGGCGGCGGCGACGACGGTGGCGGTGGCAGTGGCGCTCTACGCGTCGGCGGAGGCGAGTGACACCGTTAAGTGTCGGCTATCTCGCGCCGAGGGTGCCTCCCTTTTTAGCTCGCTTCCCTGCTCCGTGCCTTTTATGCCGGGCGTTGCGCTGGCGACAGCTCCTCTTCGGGCGAGTGGACTCGGAGTGCATTCAGACCGATGGACACGACCGTTACGGCCTCGCCTTCAGGTGGCCTCACGGCGGCATTAAGCGCGGGAGAAACTCTCGCTTGAAGCACAGTTAACTAACGTTACGCAAAATTAACCAGTGTTATTTAAAAGTATAAGAATATAATTAAAACTCAACATTTTCGTGTAAAGAAAATAGTATTTACAATATAGTTTTCTAGGTTTTGCCTACATATTTTCGGCATTTTCAGTTCTTTGGAACACCAACATAACTGTTCGAAGTTTAATTAGTTATGGAGACAAGACAAGGACAACAGTAATTTATACCAAATCGTGTACCGAAGACGAGATGGATACTCAAACAAGGATAGGACTTTATGAACTCTCACGTCTTCCTTGTGTTTACCGCCCAATTAATGGCTCACATTACCCTTGAACGGTACGTAAATATTTTGCATCTTGGAATCCCCCGGCGAGCGGCGAGTGCTCAAGTTCGCATTACAAGGCTCTGGGCGTGTTCTCGGGCGACGTGCGCGACAGTAACGCCGCCGTCTCAAACAGGGATCTATTATGCGCGCGAGCACGGGCTGTAAAGGTTTAGAAGGAGCCATCACTGCGAAAGTAATTTGAGTATAGCCCAGTGCCTGGCGGAATCCCTCGTTACGCCCACACTCTTAACAAATCCCGGGCGAGAGCGCCGCCGCCCTCGCTATGGTTTGTAGATGTTGAAAATTTAAAAATAACATCACATTAGAGAGAGAGAGAGAGAGAGAGAGAGAGAGAGAGAGAGAGAGAGAGAGAGAGAATAAAACATTTAAAAACTTTGACTGCTAACGGTAGAGAGGGTGTGCAATCTCCCGCAGATCTTCCAAGCAGGTAACCGCGCGCGCCGCAGTATCACGGACGGTGCGGCACCCGAGGCAACAGGCTGGCCCGGCTTGCAAGCACTCGATACTTTCTTAACGAGGCCGGCGCGCGTTAAAATCGTATTTACTTCGCGCGAGAGGCCTCCCCCAACGAGCGAAGCGCACGTGGGTCGATTGCTCCCGCCCGCACGCCCGCCCGCCGGCGGTGCCTCCCAGGTTTACGGCCTGGCGGGCGAGAGCGGCGGGCGATAGCGGGTGAGCGCGGGCGCGAAGGGCGATGGAGCGGCGTTACGTCGGGGTTAACTCGCCGGCCCTGCGCCGCCCCCGCCCCGCCGCAATTGAAATGCGCAGTAGTAAAATCACGGCAACGTAACGGCGCCCGCCACGCCGTTCCCCGCTCGGCGGCGGGCCCTGCCTCTGCGGGCGAGGCGCTCCGGCTGGGTCTGCTGCTGCTGCCGTGCGAGAGGAGCATCCTGGGGGAGAGCCGCTATCAGTGGTGCCTATTAATGTTATTTCCATGGCAATTTATTTTCCTACTTAAAGTATTGATTGTTGTATTTATTACTGATGTTTGTGTTTAATAAATTATGAATTCTGAAGAATGCCTCTCTACGAATGGTCGGTCAAATGTAGGTCACGTAACAGGCGAATCACAATTCTCATTCTCTGTTCATTTACATTTCATATATTACAGGCGCACGCTATCATAAACCAAATTTCATACGTAATTGTTAATGTTATTACTCATCAATATTATCAATATATTAATACATAGAAGTGAGGAGTGAGTATGTAAATTTAAAAGAAGTATGGTACGGGTCACTTTAGAAGAGAAATGTTAATGCCTAAGATCTCTAATGCAACGTTGTAAAATAATATTTCAATATATAAATTATGCAGAAATATTAATTTCAATTTCAACTAGGTCCAATTCAGTCGCTGTCTGGAGGAGAATTCTAGCGGCCGGCTGCTCTGATCGGTAGTTTTCCGTGGTTTCTCCGATCAACACCAGGCGAATGCCGGAGTAGTACCCTACCAAACGGGCCACGGACCGCGCGCGATCTGTCCTTCCTCTTCCTTGTCCTATCCTATCCCCTTACACACACACACACACACACACACACACACACTCACTTACACTAACATGCACTACACTACCACATATTCCGGGAGATCGGTCAGGAGCTTAGAGCTTGTCCCGGCTGGGGCGGTGTCCCGCTGGTGGGAGAGTCCTGGCTAGGGGGAAACCCCACTAGCCGACGGTAGGTCGGTGCCGGATCTCGCCATCCAGCGGGGGAAGATCACCGCCATCTCCCGAGAAAAAAGCATGCACTACACCAATGGGACTAATGAGCAAAGAAGTTGACGCGCCCGGAAACACGAAAAAATCAAATCAAATCTAATGTAGCCCCTACAACAGTATATATTTTATGTTTTAAATGAGGGTAAAAGTTGCAATATTATAATATTGCAATTCGGATTAATATTTCTGTTATTATTTGAAAAACTATCTTCACCAAACGTTTCGAAAAATATTTTTTTAATTTTTGAAAATTCAAAAGTTTTGATGAAACGTGTATTGCAAAATTTGAGGTATTGGACTCTAAACTTGAAACTGCTTTAAAAATTGAAGACCTTATTTAGATATTTTTGAAAAATCGTCAACATTTTATTTAAAAAACTACAATATTGTAATGAATCCCTTCCTTCTTACTATCTATTCTATTTGCCCCACCGTTGGGCCGCCATTTAATATAATGAATCCTACTCTCATCTATTCTCTCCTGCTATCTTCCTATCATTCATTAATTTTATCCTCTAACTTCTCTACGTTATCTATGCCCGCGCTTTTATCAAATATATATAATAAATCCCCTTTTTTCTTTTCCCTTTTAACTATCTACTGCCGTGGATACGCTGGCGTTCCTATACAGGAATCGCAGTGAGGTAACTAGATTGTGCGTGCTAGGTTAAATTACTACAAACATCTCAATTGATCCAAAACGAACCGCATTTCTGGTTCGATCATTTATTTGCGTTTCTAACTTTACTCTATTTCCATTTCTACGGCGATAATTCACCGTCTTCCTTTCTACGTTAACATATAATATCATATAACATCAACATACACAAACGAAAAAAAAAAAACAAAAAAACAAGATAATACACAATAACAAAAAATCATTCATACACACTAACACAGACAATATCAAAATCACATTCATCCCTCGAATGCGCATTCCCTATTTTCCTTTAACTATTTCTACTTTATTACTACTAACAAAACTTGATCTTCAACAAAATTATTTTTAATTATGGGATGCGTTTTGATACGAAGCATTTCAAGGAATTCCTACACACACACACACACACACACACACACACACACACACACATGCATATGCGTTTCACTTCCCTTTTTTCAGCTCATCTTTCGTACTGGAGATGTCCGGTGTCCGCTGTCCAATGCTCCTCGATGTCAGTCGACGGCCACTCTTACTCGCGGTTGCCTCCGAGAATCACTTCTCGTCAACCACTATGTTTCACCTAAATGTGAAAGTCCAGCCGCTAGCCTGTCACCGACTAATAAATCCTGTATGTTTGCGGCGTACTGCTCGGCAAAATACGTAACACGAAAACAGAAACAACTTTTCGCGTATCGTCAAACACGTTACCTCTTGAAAAGTTCTATTGCTTATTTCCATTTATTTTGGAAAATGATCGTCTAAATTATACTGATGTGTATTGATTCAGTTAAGTCCCATAATAAAAATGTTTACTGCGCCAAATTTCCTCACACTAGAATACAACGTAATTGATTATCCGTAATTGCTTGAAGTTTTACTAATAAAATAACATGAATTCAATGAATTTAAATTTTTGCTCCCTTTTCTAATGTTCCAAATTTTTTATAAATCTTTCGACGTTACTTCTCGTTAACTATTTTTACACTTTCCAAAGAAAAAAAAAACTAACGACACACCGATTTCACGTACACGAAGCGTTCATCACCATGTCCACGACACATCTGCCTCAATCTGCATCTTTGTTCACAATTTTCATTGTTACTACAGATTTTTGTCACAAATAATTGGCACACGCTTGCTCTGTTGGTTCTGGAAGATTTCCTTAACTTCTCAGCATGGCGTCATTTGTTTACACTCTTGACTTCATTCCAACTTCCACATATTTTATGATTACTTCGCTTCCGAAAATACGACAAAGTTGATGTTAATTTTGTCGTCTTCCCCGTATTTTATTCTATTCTTTCCCAACGTTTCAACCAAATCGGTCCGTGCGTTTGGTAATTATTCTTCAAAAACCCTGTTTGTAATGTTTCTTTTCTAACACAACAATGGCCATATCCTGTTCATTTTATTAAAAATTCCAAATATGTTTCAAATTATAACTTCCAAATGTGTTAACCGAATTTAATGTGTAAACCGTTTGTTTTATTTCGTTCTATAATTTCTGCTCTATCGGATGATTATATTCAATTTCCCTAAATCTCACATGCTATAATATCTTATTTTAATTTGGATTTACAAACATGTTTTTATCGGCACCGTTGCACTCCACATATACGTTTATTCTTTGCCACCTTTTGGCAACGTTGCATATGGGGTTTTGGTCTCGAAACGTTGGATCATTACAATATGATTATTCCAAAACTACTAATACTAAACTACTAAATTTCGTAAATAAACCCTACGAAATTATTTAATGTGCTACTATAGAGAAATATATTTAAGTAGGAAAGAAATATGTAGATTCATTAGTATAAGTGTAGACTAGAAAGAAATGTGTACGATTGCTAAATTTCGATGATTGAAATAGTGTTTATACAATATTTATAAAACATCAATCTATACTCAAGAAAAATAAAGAAAAAATTAAGTCAGTTTTGAAAACATTTGGAAATTGCATATGGGCTTGAATTTTATGAAATCTACGCAGAACCTCCCGAAATTTTTAAGATCCGTTTAAAATTTATGAGATCCAGTTCGGTGAGATCAATCAAGCTGATTGGCACTAATGATAGATTTTAATTTTTTACGCAACTCTGGTTGAGTTTTGGTAAGTTTGATTGTATCACTAAAAACTATATTTATTCTGCTATCTTATGTTATTTTTTATTCATGATCGTTTAACTGTCGAACTCTCACAGTCGTTTAAATTTATCCTTGATTGGCACGGGCCTGGAGAACGGTTGGCTCTAACACGGGGTACGTTGGCATACAACTATCGTAAAAGTGCAAAGTAATAGATTGATGCCAAAAAGATTAATTTTGGAATATTTTATTTACACAAATAGAAGTAAATATCGTTTGTTCTTCCGACGTTTATCACCGTTTGGTCTCGCAGAATAGCCTCAACATGGACAACTATAACAGTTTAGGTACTTTCAAAATTAAGTATTTAAAAATAGTAGTCGTAGATAGAAGTAGTAGGAGTGAATAACTTCATTTAACAGTGTCAAGTTTCCCGCTATAGAGAATATAAACTTGTGATAATTGAGAAAGGCAATGTTGCAGGTTTAATTAAAAAAACTTAAAAAAATAAATGAATGAAAACTCTTTAGAAAGCTAAACATCACCGGCTGATAATAAAGTATCCTTTCATGACCGCTAAGTACAGTTAGCCCTTATCATAAGAGGAACTACAGAATGAGAACCCTGCTCTCTGAGACGTGTTCTCCATTACGCCGCCGCTTCAACGGACGGCGCGCTGACGCGGCTACTAAATGAAATCAGTTGGTGACCTCGTATACGAGCATCCCGCGCCTATCATTTCAGGAGTGACAGAAGAGCTCACCCAATGGACCAACTGTGTTGTCGTGCAGTGGGCCAAAACACGAGCCCATAGCACAACACTAAACAAGAATTGCCGTGGAAATGTTGGTATTTTTTATATATATTTCGCTTATAAAATATATCAGAAAAAACTGAAATTGTACTTTATCAAAATTAAAGGTAGTGAGATAACGTCACCAACCACTGCCTCAGTGCGCCAGCAGTGTGCCACTGCGTCAGTATTGGCATCTTCAAGCACAATATTTGAGAAATAAGAACTGAAGACTTCCCAATGGCTTCAAACTTGCAGAACGCGAAGCATCAGAACGCGGACGCCTTCTATTGGTGAGATAGACGAAGATAATTTATTTTTAATCTTCTACCCCTTAGTTTGTATTAAAGAATAAGCTAAAAAATCTTATTAACATTGGCATTACAATCATGTATTATGAAGGGTACTTTTACAGACATATTTGGTCTCAGACACGTTCAGGGGGTAGAATATCTCAGGTTGACAATGTGTCAACCGACCTCAATTAAAAAGTGTCAACCAACCCACGTTTTTTTATGAAAGATAACTTTAGAGGTAGCAAGGGGATCCAAAACTAATATACTTATATATGAAAGTCAAGAACTTGGTTGAAGGATTTAACTGAAAAAAAAGTGAGGCGAAATGTTTCTTTTCTAATATTACAGAACGCATTTTTCGTCGTGGTTCCACCATTGACACACTGATCATATTGAGACGTCTGGGGAAAGTTTTTTAGATCGCAAAGGTCATGTGACACAAAGCTACGGTTTCTGAAAGCTACTTGGTCGATGTAGGAACTGAAGTGCCCCCCCCCACACACACATTTGTACTAATCAGCCTCGATCTCCCCTAAACATTTTCAAGAACATTTTGTACATGATTTAGGCGCTAGTGTTGTTCGTACACAGAAATATTTAGGTAAAAATTGTTATTAGGAACTCATTTACAAGTATTTACGTAAAAATATAGGTTGCTAGCAACATTACGTACTTTTTTTGAAATTACGTATTCGAGAAACTTAACATTCTAAGCGTATAACTCAAAATTAGCTATAATTACAACATTAATATCGGGGAATTTTATTGTTTTATTAATTCATATACATTTTATTAATTATGCGTAGATTATTCTCACAAATTCCCTATGAGTTACTGGGGTTATTACTAGCTAGTAGGTACTATATTCATAGAAAAGATAAAACACATTGATACAAGGAAAGGAAAATAAAGATATCCTCTTATTAGGGGGAATGAGCGAAAGCACATTTACTTCATTTCCAAAATACAATGCGAGCACGAAACTGTTCTGTCGCAATGCATTAGTTTGCTAATGTATTTTCCGACGACCTATCCTAACACTATCATCAGCTCGTTATAAACAGCAATAATTATGCCCGGCGACCAACCGCTCATCTATGTTTACAAACATGCATTCTGCGTTATAATGAATTTCACATTACTAACCCGTGCACCGGAAAAACACCACTCGATAGCGTTTCCTGAACCGCGAGAGCAAATAATTCCGCAAATAAAGAGTTGTCATGCAACTATTCCACTCGTTGAACGGCACGTAGTCAGATACTTTCCTCTCAAATCGGGGCAGCCATTCCGATCGTCGTTTACCCTTCGGTGGGTTGCAGGAAGGCCGATTCTGGTAAGCGGCCGAAAAAAAGTTCAGTTGAAATCCCCCGCTCGTAAATCACGGCGTGCGCGTGGAGAGAACGAAGAGGGGGAGGGGCGAGGAATGGGGTGAATACGGGAATGGGAGCGCCGTGAGGAATGGAGTAGAGGGAGTGGGCGAGCGTGGAGAAGAAGAGGTCGCCCCGATCAACGAGGACTCGAGAATGTATTAAGTAACGACCACGCACGAAATTCGCGAGTTAATGAGCAGCTAGTAAAAGAGAAGAAGAAAGAAGAATGAAATAATTAAATGGAATTCAAAAATAGTTAATGGATCGGAATGAAAATAAAAAGTTGCCAAAAAAGAGGCAAGATCATGTATGAAAGAATGTATATAATTCATTGATTTATCACTCGCGAAGCTATTTATATGGTAGGTGAGCTAGATTAAATTTGCTAACTAAAAATCACTAATACGATAAATGATACGGGCAAAAATATTGACATCACTGTAAGAATTAAACTTAATAATAATCATAATTATTACTTTGTATTTATCGCTTTTTCGTTCATATTCGTTTCGTAACACGTGCTTTACATTATTACACTTTACTAGTGAGAACCCGTCAAAATTTGGCGGTAAGATCTGAGATAAATGTAAAATACTGTGCTCAGACTAATGTTCACAATATGTTGCAGTTTGGATCTTCAGTGCGAAGATATTCATAACGAAGATATTCTGTGATGTGGAGTTTCCAAAATTTTGAACACGTATGGCTCATGACCAGGTGGCGATGCAATATCGGCACCAAATGACACAAAAGAAAGAGCACTTATTATACTGACGTATATTATTTCTAAAGTTTTTTGATGTGTCATCATCTCCTATAAACAACTTTGATTTCTTCTGGCATATTGCTCGAAGGTAAACTTATTTTTCCATTTAAGCAACACAGAGTAAACTCGTTTGCAGAATTTCTCTCACATGGGAAGTACAAAGCAGAACAAAAGTGACATTTCATAGACAACGACCCAACAAAAAACGAAATGACCTCACTATCACGACACCTACGCTGACTTTCTCTTTCCCGGCGTCCAGTACGTTTGCGTCTTTTGGGGCGCGTGGGCAACGACTCGGAATTCGACATAACCTGTGAACAACTTCACTATTTCGGTACAACTGAGCAAAACCCACTGTCCGAATGTTCTCTACAAAATACACCCCAAAAGCAAATACATGCAAACTGTCAACGCCACAATGCAATTATTACACTGAAACAAACCCGTGACGAATTGTAAACAAATATCAACAATCAAAACAAAACATCAAGCAGCGTCACTATGAAACAGCGTGAACTTACATCTATTGACTCATATATATTGATTTTGAAACAGCCACTCTTTGAAAAAAATTGACTATTGATAAGCGTAGTATTAAAGAATGATTTAATTAATTAACTTACACCGTAAATGTTAGTGAATAAACACAAATAATATCTGAATAACACATCTAGGGACCACATTCTTTCATGTAAAGGAAAAAATACTACAATAGGTTCAGTAGAAGCTCTAAACGAAGCCATGGCAGAATACCTTATTTTTTTTAAATATATAGATAAAGGGGAATGGCATTCTGGCAATTTTTCTTAAACATGAAACCTAATTTAAAACAATTCCAAACGTACTTTCCTATTTCAAGTAAAGATAAAATTAGCAGTGTACATCCGTAGCAGTTTCCCCAAGTGAGCCATTAATTTGTATATTAATACCTTAGTTCCTTCTCGCCATTACTTTTATTTTCATAAATTCAATCATTCTTTCTTACAAGTTCAAATTATGTGGAAATACAAAATTTTCTGAACAAAAAATATAGAAAAATAAGATGCAGTAAATAGAATCAAATATTTTAAAAAAATTCGGAAGAGAAGAGTGAAAACATAAGAATAAACCATATTACGGGCCAGAATTTGATAAGAAAGTCTCATTTGGCCCGAAAACTTAAAAAGAAAGGTAAAGATAATTACATATCAATTCAAATAAAAGTAAGCGCGGTAAAAGTTCATGACTTTATTCAATCATTTTTATTCTTCAATAAAAGAATATCAGGGCATAAATCTTTAGTTTACATCGCTTTTAATAAGTTCAAACACTTTGTCATGTTTCCCCACTGTCCTAGATGAACAAGCCGTGTAGATACTCTCAACGCCGGTAGCTCTCAATTGCAACTCCACCTTGACTCCTCACAGTCATCTTCAGACACAACTCCGCTGTTCTCGAGTCTACGAAGCTAGTTCGCCCCTCCTAGACGCTGGGCAGTGGGATGTGGTGGGGAAGGAGGCGAGGGAACCGTCGGCTGTTTGCTGGCAGCTGGAGCGGCGGGCGCGGGAGCAAGTGCCCGCGGCGTCCGGTGGTTGACCGTCTCTGCCCTCGTCGCCACCCTCGCCTCGTTCCTAGCTTGTCTCCGAAATGCTTGAGCTCGGGCAAAGCCGCGCGGAGCAGCCCGGGCCGCGGGCGCCGCGCTCACCGCCGACGCGAATGGCCTCCGACGGCAACTGCGAAAGCCGTTTGCGGATCTGGAGGGGAAAAGAAGCGGAGGAAAATACAGCAATCCACTTTCTGGGCTCGTTCAGTTCTCGTGCCAGCACTCCGTCGTCGTCCGGAGCCACGGCCCGCGCGCCCGGCCTCGCCGCCCCATGTCGCTAAGCTTGTGTACATATTTAATGTGTTTCTCTTTCCGGGACGTCTGTATTTTTTGAAAAGGACATTCCCTCTGCTGTGGGATTTCTTATTTGAACTCGACGGGAAATGCCGAGCTCCTGCTCCTTCGCCGCCGCCCTCTCCCTACCTTCGTGCGCAAGCTCTTTTTCACTTTTTCCCTGCGTTCACCATATACACCCCTCCCTCTTTTCTCCCTGTCTCCTTCATCTCTCCACCCAGCTCCCCTCCCGGAGACCACAAGGGAGATGCGATCTCTATAATTTCGCGGTGGCTGCGATCTTTTAAATTCTGCCTTCGAAACTACCAGACCGTTGAGTTCGTATTCCTTTACTCTTCAGGAAACAAGGGTTTCGTAACCCGATGTAAAAGGAAAACCAGGAAAAATATATTTATTTATAAACGCCCTATATAGCTTTGATTTCTCATACAACGATTTATGGCCGAAAACGTTCCTGCTCAACCACGTGAACCTGGTGGAAATACAAAAAAATCACTATCTGATTTTTTGAAGGCCCCGTTTTTAAGATTGAATTCTCACGAAATATCGATAGATCATTCGATTAGTAAGAAATATTTCTTACCTTTCATTAGCCACTTTAGAATAATAAAATTACACCTGATCGAGTTCGTTCAATAATTTCAATTGTTTTCAATTTGGATATTTTTCCACCGGTAATCCCAATATTATTTAGATGACAACAGTGGCGGTTCGTGGTCATACTATTAGGGTGTCCAACGCCTCTCTTCTCTTTCCCTTCCTCCCACCCACTCCCTCTCTCTCTCTCACACACACACACACACACAAACACACACACACACACATGAGCATACATACAGGCATACATTAAAAGCATGCACATATATTATCATAAATAATGACAATTAGAAACAAGGCATCTTTTGAAGTTTGATAACATATTGAATAGTTCCTTTCATCACCAACGAGGGTTGACCGCATTTCTTCTCACAACATCCGTTTCGACTTCGCTCGACAAGGACCCCTCCGAAATATTTACTACTTGCGTCGTTTTACCGCATGATTCGGCACTTCCAGAACGTTTTTCAAAGGATGTCAAGAAACACATTGATTCGAAACTTTTTTACTCACACTTTTGCTATGGAGTATTTTCCATAAACTCGCTGTACAAATTTAAGGTTAAAAGTACAAGGTTCTACACCCAATACCCAAAAAATCTGGATAGTTTGCCGTCTACACTGACTGACGTAACACAAAATCTATGTCGCTTCAGTACATGCAGTTTCCTTTCACCAATTTTTTCTGTGACTTTTTCAGTGATGTTACTCGTATTTTAATATTTTCGACGCTATTCATTGTCAGTTGTACAAACACACTTCACAGAAAAACAAACACTCTAACTTCGGTTTTTCAAAACGCATTTAAAAGTAGCCTCCTACATACGTTTACACAATACATTTTGATTTTCGCATGCTTAGGAATGGATTTGTTATTACAACTCGCTTTAAAATGTGCAAATAACATTCGATTAACACAATACTTATTAATGCAACACTGCACAGCAATGCGTTTGCGTTTCACGCACTACCGAAGAATTGCTTTGGAAGGGGCGAGAGCTCATTTAAGTGGAGTGATATCTCACACTTTCTTCGACCAATGCCACACTTACTTCTCTTAAAAACTTGTGCTAGTCGAGTGTTATATCTTCACGACATATCAAGGCTCTCCAAGGTCGCGCCTGCGCAGTAATATCCGCACGGTCCGGAGTGTGCTCCAGCCGCCCATAAGCCACCATGTTCCCCCTCTTTCCCCTCCAGCCCCGCGGCAGCCGCCGACTCCATCTGCTCGCTCGCATTTCCCGAGTGTGCTCTAGCTTGCTGTCAGGAAGGGCATTGGCGGCGGACTGTCAATCGCAGCTTCCGAACGGCGCGTGTTTTGAAATACCTTGTTTCGCAAGCGCTCTGAGAAGACTTGTATTCCCTTCATGTTAAAAAATGTTTAAGAAACATTGCACCGCAATTATTTGGGTGTGCACATACGAACGTGCGAATACCCACGAGCCACCACTGGATGACAAGGAACTGATGAAAAGTAGGCAACCCGTAATACATTCATATGCATCCGGAGGCCTCAGTTCTCGCTTGAAAAAAAAGGTGGTTTTCTATTTATTGCTTTTGAGTTAAAATATGAAAATTCAAAATGCTACGTGAAGTCCAGCTTACTATCTTCTAAAACAATGTCACCGAGTATAAATTTCAGAGAACGATTTATGCAAGTCGTCTATTCCTCCTAATCTACTTCCAACACCAAAGCCAAACGTCCCCTTTTCCCCTCTAGGTAACCTGCAGTTTCACCTGGATCGAACAGCCTCCAAACAGTCGTCCGAGAGAGCACCTATAATTAGAAGTTGCTCACCTGATATTTAAGAATGTTCTCGACCAATTAGAGGAAAAAGGTCGCGGGCTCTTGTAACCGCGAGGCGGCGCGGTCCTGCCTCCCTGCCCGCCGGGGTTCCCCGCACTCGCCCCGCAGGCCCCCGCCGCCCTTGTTAGGTCGCTTGTTAGGGCGGCTCGAGAGAACGGCGGCGGCTCGTGTAACAGTACCTGCGCTTCGGTGAGTGGCCACGGGGAGCGCTGCGATCGACGGTACCCCCGTGCCTGCCGCCCACCGCTCTCTGCCGAGTACTGATCGTCGGCGTTCTTAGAGACCGCTTCATCCACCGTTGTCTCTCCACACAACTATCTTTCTCATCTACATTCCTCCTCACCTGTCTGTTTTGCAGTCGTTTCAACCGCACGCTGGATAGCGATCTGTGCTCCCCGTTACCCTTCATGCTGGCCCGTCATCACTTCCATACACGCACGTTCCGCTCTTAAGCTCCCCCAAACGCCGGCACGACAGCTGCCTTGTCAGCCTCCCCACCTACGCGCTCGTCCGATCGGCCGCGGACTGCCTTCCTCCCCACTCTCCCGTTCGCCTCCTTTCCCACACACTCGCCCGCTTCCTCGCCCGCTCACCCACCCGGCCGTGTGCTCACACATGCACGTTCGCTCTGTCGGTTTCGCATGGTTTAATTATCGCAACCAGTCATCAAACATCCTCAAATTTCACTCTATTATGTTGTAACCAGATCCAGGGTGTTTAGGCCGCGCTGTAGTCGCGGCCGCTACACGGACGCCCGGGTACCAACGCGCTGTCACTAAATATACCGCTCGCTACCGCCGCAGCCGGTCTATTACTGGGATGAAAATTAAATGTTACCTCCTCCCGCCGCCCCAGCCACCCGAAGCATTGCCAGGCGCTTACGACACAATTCAAAGAGGGCATTACATGCATAGCGTGATTGTTATGTAACATGAATTGCTGCTGTAACTGTTGCTGCCGGCGCCGAGCTTGTCGCAACACGACGAGGGGGCGGCGCGGCCGAGCGCAGCGCTGGGGCCCGGTCGCTGGCGGCGGGTGGTGGGGCAGAGGAGAGGGCGCGCGGGGAGCGTCGAAGTGCGTTGGCGGGGAGCGGTGGGAACTAGAAAAGCAGCGCCGGATGCGGAACGCTCGAAGCGGAAGAAGGGGGAGAGAGGGACAGCATGTAAGGGGAGACTCAGAAGGCCAAGCAAAGGTACACGAGCTAGTGTAGGCGATGTGCAATCAGCGAGTGGTTGTGGGGAAGGGAGAGGGGGAGGCGAGGCGGCAACGCCTGGGCGATATAGCGCGCAGCTGGCGCGCCGCGCCGGCGTGTTCGGCGGTAGCAGACGCGCTCGCGAAAAACAGTTCTGTTGGGTGCCCCCATCCAACGCGCCACCCACCTTCACGACTTTGGGAAGCAGATCTTTTCTTTTCTTCAAAACTTTATCGTGGCGCGGCTTCTCGGAAGACCCTTGAATCTCTCTCTTTCTCTCTCTCTCTCTCTCTCTCTCTCTCTCTCTCTCTCTCTCTCTCTCTCTCTCTTTCCGTGAGATCGAAATGGTATTCATGTATTTAGTAATCACATTTCGAATGGAAGCAAACATTACCTAATTCTGAGTACAATTTACAAAATGCAAAATACTATTTTGTTCACGAGAAGGAAATGAATTTAATTTGAAATGTAAATAGTATAGTCTTATGTAATACGCTTTCCAAAACATACGAATATTTTTTTATACTAACATAAAACCAGTAGGCACAGGAGAGATGAAAAAAAAGCGAGAACATTTTTTCCGAGCAATTCGACGCCGCCTAAAATCACGGTGAAGTAAGCGGATTAAAGAAAGCACGGGACAGGCGGGACTGGAGCGGCGTGGCGCGGCTGGGCGGGCAAGACATGGAAGGGGCGCCGCTCACGACTACAGAGCTCCCCCTCCCGTGGGCGGGCGGACGGAGAAAACGCAACACAACGCCGCCCCCAAGAAACACATTTCGCAGCGCCTTTGAATGTTTGGATGACGAGCGTTTTTCCATCTCCGTCGGGCGCGTGGCAGCCACCGCCTCCTCCTCCGCCGGCGCCGCGGCCATCTGCGCGCGCACTCCCCACCTCGCGCCCTCCGCGTCCCACTCCGCCGCCCCTCCTCTCTGTCCGCTCGCCCCCTCGGGGCCCCGCTGTGAGGTATTGACGGGCCCGCCAGTGCACATTGTGCCGGTGTCAAATGCACGGTTGTATCACAAGCGCGCAGCTCCAAAATGTTGCTTTGTGCGCAGCGGCAGGGAGGTGGCGGGGATGGAGAAGGAAGAGGGGGCGGCAAGGGCGCACGAACGGGAACGGAGCAGAAAGCTGAGAGCAGTGTCGCGATGGTGGGTACGATGGGGGTTCTACGCGGGGTCGAGGGAAGAATGTGGGTGAGTTCGAAATGTATGGTACGTGTAGTAGTATTGTATGGTAACTAGAGCGGCAGGTGAGGTGGAGAGGATGATGAAAAGAGTTTCAGCCGTGAATAGATGTGCTGAAGGTTGAGAATTGGAAACACGTGGGTAAAGAGGGATTGCTGCGGAAAGAACGTAAAACGGATAGAAAATATTCCCCAAAATGTTACTTAGAGTACATGCAACTAGGAGAGGAGGAACAGATTGAAGATGGGGCACACGTTCACAGGAGCGAGAAATTAAATAATAATACGAATAATTAGCAAGGGCGAAAAAACATTGTAAGCAGCAGCGAGATGTAAATCAATGATATGCAGAAGAGGACCAGCAAGGAAAAGGCAAGAGAGAGTAGAGAACGTAAGAGCGACGAGAAGAATGTACAAGACAAGTTGGAAAAGCAGTAAGTGGGGCCTCGGAACCGGTTGAGAATGAGGGTGGAAGTGGTAAGGACGGAGAGCGAGGTCGAGAGCGAGGGTGGGGAGAGGATGGGGTGCGGCGAGGGCAACGAAACGCGTCTGTCGCTCGGAAAGCCGCGCGCCGTCATTGATTTTAACTCTAAAACATGCCTTCTATTCACGCCCTCGTCGCCGCCGCCGCCGCTGCCGCCGCCGCTGCCGGGCGCGCGCGAAGGGGCGACACTTCCCTTAATGTCCCGCCAATCACACGCGTCGAATGGGATGTGACAATGGCGACGCCGGCGGGCGCCACGCCGTGCCATGGTGGCATTCTGGTGGCGGCGCGCTGCGGCGCACGCGTGTGAGGAATAAGCGCCAGCCCCACGCGAGGGGCTCTTAAAGCGAGCACTCATCATTCCGCGCGCTCAGCTTCTTCTACGAGTTGCTTGCGTCGATAAAAAAGTTTTCTCTACGACTATAGCAGAATGTATTCATTTCTCCATGTTATCGCATGCAGTAATCATTCCAATCCCACAAGCCGTGCGAGAATATTATTCTAACACACCTGTCGACCAATCGCATTCGTCCTAGTTCATTACACAACGACTTAGGGTTCTCGCAGTCGCCTACAGAGGCGCTGCGTGCTCTTCCGCAACTATCGTAAGACAGGTGAACCACGAAACAGTATGCGACTTCACATAATTGTGGCCACTTTGTAAGGTTAAAACGCTCACATTGATTTATAATTTGTTTTGTTTACTTGTTTGACGTTAATGTTATAAAATATTTAATTAATGAATTTAAAAGTAGAATGAATGTAACATTATTTCAAAAAAAAAAAAAACTTTTCATATGTTATCATTTAGTATTTTTAAAACTTCAATATCAAAGTCGTAGGGAAAGTATAGTCTTCTACTTGTGTAGAATGGCTATTATTCATTCGTGGAAATTCCGACACTCGCTCCTACGTCGCTCGCGTCGGAAACATCCACTCCTGAATAATAGCCATCATTCTACGCTCGTTGCAGAATATACTATTATTTCATTGATGAAAAGTAATAAAATCCATATCTCAAGTTGAGCTCATTCACTCAGTTATATCCAAATTGATTAAAAATTTAAGTTGGAAAATATACAGTCTATTTGAAGACGTATATGCGCGAATTGTTTTAATGACACAGGTTATTGCTACTAGTTAGGCTCAAAATTTTATTACTTAATTTTTTTACATAAGGTTATTATTTAAAATGAAAATTTTGAAAAACTGTGAAATCGCTTTTGGTGTCTGAAGCTTTCCAATTTTCAACACATTAGATTTTAAATATATGATTAGAACGCTGAATGTTATTTATTTATGATACGAGTGGTAAAAGTGTCATTTTATTTTGCGAGCAGGGATGAATGCAATACGAGGCCGATAGACCGAATGGCGCTCCTACGGACAAAATAAAATCACTTTTACCATTTCCTATACCATCTCATACACCATTTTTTAGATATTCGTACTGACATTTTTTATTCAAATTACTTACAGATACAATAAGGTCAGTAGTAGCTGATGCCAATAGAAGAAAGTATTTTTTTTTCTTTTGTACACTCGTACAAAAACACTTGACGTACACGTACACGAACACAAACACTTGAGCATCATCTCACTTTTAGCAGTAGTGCTAAAAATTTAACTTTTAGCATGCTCTGAAAGAATCACTTTTCCTAGTAGCGTCTAAAATACATTTGATCGAAAGGAAGGTGCCAAAATAAAGCAATGTAATGAACAGATCCAATTTTAAAACAGAGTGAAAGGTAATAACAAATTATATCATATGTGATTTTCAATGTGTGTTGAAATAGATAGTTTATTTAACTTTTCATGCCCATAACCATGGTTCACGTCAACGCATCTATCCACCTTCGCTGTATTTAAAAGTAATTATTGAATGAAACTGCTGCGTTAAGGTATAAAGCAGAATATTATTTTACTTTGTATTTCCGTATAAGAAGTTAATTGATAAATGATGTTCTATTTGATAAGATGATTTACCATGAACTTAGTATACCAAGCTCTTGTGTTCTGCATTGGACGTCGGATACAGTTGCTCTCCTCTCTTAGTAATAGCAAACGTTATGGCTCCCTAATTTAATTATTAAATTTGAAAATTTCATTATTAACTATTGTTTTAATAATATGGTTTTACACACAAATAACACACATTTATGTAATTGTCATGAAACTACGATTATTGGTATGATGAGATATGTAATTTGGAGTTATTTACCATAAGTGCATATTTTCAATTTATAACAAGACATTTTGTTGTGATTAATCGGGAGTTCGAGTAAACAATTGACATCAGTTTTAAAATATAAAATTGGTAATGTAGAATATATAAATATCTGTAATAGTTAATAAGGAAATCAAAAATTGATTTCATTGAAATAATTGAAAATTAAAATATTGAAGTGTTTATTATTATTAATATTTCATACCCACAAACGCACTCTAAACGGGAGCAATTTACAAGAATATGTCGAATACGAACAATTTTAGTACATTGAGTTCAAAGGTGCATTCTAAAGTTTCAACAGATCCTTAAAAAGCGAGAATGCACGTGTTTACATTTCGCTTGGCTGTGGTGTTGGTTCCTTACTTAAAATATCTTCTAATCTAATTTATACATGCTCTTTGTGACATGTTACAAGCGCTTTGTTACATTTTACTAATCTACGTTTGAAATTTTCGAGGACTTTTTTCCTAGAATGACGCCAGATCGTTACGATATACAAAATTTGATCCTTTCTCGGAAAGTTTGGTTCACGAAGGTAGTGTGCCGTCACTAGCTCCGCTTCTCTGCCGGTACGTGTGGCGCCTCGCGCCTGTGAAGGAGAGTGACGGTAGAGGAGGGAGTTGTTGCGATTAATACTGTCACTTATGTAGTGGTGGGGCAACACCCGGAAGAAAAGTGTGCTTAAGAAAGTGATGACGAAAACACACCTGTTGTCGAGTGCCGAAATTGACGACAGTCAAGGTAGTAAGGTCCCAAGAACAATGAAGTTATAAGTGCCGTGCAGGATGGTATTGGTGATAAAGGGTATGAAGAAACACGTAAGTAAAAGAGACTATGGACAAATTAGATGGATGCAACGAAAACAATGGTGGGAACAATGATCGAAGAAACGCAAATACGACCTAAGTTTCGAGGCAGTTTTGATGTGGTCGTCAAAAACAGCACCCTATTGTCAGGGGTAAGATTATCCAGTACATGTAGACGACACATTAAATGATGCATCGGGGACAAATGAGGGCAACGGATGCGTGAGTTCGACCGTGACCAGTTGTGGTTGAAAAGACAGGGTCCGGGATGTGTGCGAAAGGACGTCGCAAGGGCTGATGAGACATCACCGCCCGTGTTGCTGCTGCGCGACGGCGACGTGGTGCGTGGCGTGGCGCGCAGCATGGCGCGTGGCGTGGCGTGGCGCGTGGCGTGGCGCGTGGCGTGGCGCGTGGTGTGGCGCGTGGTGTGGCGCGTGGTATGGCGCATGGCGTGGCGCGTGGCGTGGCGCGAGGCGTGGCGTGGCGCGTGGCATGGCGCGTGGCGAGACGCGTGGCGTGGCGTGGCGCGTGGCGAGGCGCGTGGCGAGGCGCGTGGCGAGGCGTCCCCCGTCGCCGCCGCCTCACTCCCGCAGGCCCCACCCCCCTGCACCCGGTGTTGGCGGCAGCGGCGGCGCCACGTATTGATCCGGCGGGCGGCGCTTGGTGACGTGACGACGAGCGGCCGCCGTGGCGGCGGCGGCAGTCGTCACGGCTTCGAAGCCGGCCTTCAGCTGCCGCTGCCGTCGCTCAACCTCCGAGCTGCGTCGGCAGGAGAAGCCCAACAAATTAGTCGGTCGCAGTGAGTGGGTAGGTGAGCAGAGGAGCAGAGTGGAGAGAAGTGGTTAGAGCACGAGCGTCCGTGCGAGGAGATTTGATCCACGGCGTCGGTCTCAGAAGAGAGAAGAGGCGACGAACGCGGACAGCAGGCCACCACCGTTTTCACCGTCACATCTTCTTCCACCTTCACCTTCAACTCCGCCCTCAAAACTTCCCTCGCCAGCACCACCGACGCCACCAACTTCACCAGCGTCGCCGCCAACACCACCGCTATCTCCGCCATCTCTTCCGCTAAGGCTTTCGCCACCACCGTCCCAACAGTCACCACCTCCTCACATCCACCGTCACCACAACCGCCGCCAACATCACCTCGCTTGCGTCGTCCGGAAGAGACGTCAGCCGCAGGACGCGCTCGCGCAAACACGCCCACTCCCCCGCGCTTCCGCTCAAAGAACGAGGCGGAGGGTGGTGGCGGGCAGCCTCGCTTGACGGCCGCTGCCGCGCAGCCGCCGCCGCCGCCGCCACCACCACCACCACTACCGCCGCCACGGCTGCACCTCTGTGGCCCCGAGGCGCGCGGCGGCAGCGGAGCGGGGTGGAGTTGTTCGGAGAGGGGAGAGGTTGGGCGGGGAGGGGCGGGTGGGGCCGAGGGGGTCGGGGCGAGGGTCTTTGGCACCGCTACAGGACCGCTCCGGCGCGCCGTAAAACACCCTTTGTTGAAGTTGGCGCATGCAATGCCCCCCGGACTCGCCGCACTCGGAGACTCGCGGCGAGTGTGCCTGACGCCTTTATTGCGTCGGCCTCCGCGAGGACGGCTGCGGTGATGGCGACGACGCGGCGGCGCCGGCGCCGGACGCGGCGGTGGGGACCGCTGCCGCGGCAAGGTGACGCGGGAGATGACAGGAACTGTGCTGGAAGCGGCGAGATTGGACGCGCGAAGTTGAGGAACGGAATTTTTCATGGCGGTGGTGGATAATAAATGAATTAAAGGATTTGGAGCAGTTCAGATCTGCCGCACACCTGCCCGCTTCACTTCTAAGCATACTTTGTATGTCTGGTAACAGAACAACTTCCTCGAAAATGAAACATTCTCCAAACTTCGACTGACAGCGTTTGATGTTCCTTAATAGCCTACGAGACTCCAATCAATCTAGATGTAACAAATGACTGAACGAGACATTACCCAAGTACGTTCGTTCCCAGGTGTCAATATTGCCAGATGAAGTTGGAAAAGGTAATAATCGTAAACAACTTTTGTAATATAAGTGATGATGAGGCAATTTTAATTCGAAGGGCTTTCGAAACTTTCAACGTAATGAGAGAGAAATGAAAATTAACCTGCGCCTAATGGCAGCGAGAGATAACCGCAGAGGCGTGTTTCGGTCCATCGCCTTTAGTATCGAAGCGTGGGCGGGCGTAGAGCGTCCGAGCGGGAGCTGCTCACTCAACACCCGGCCCGCCCCCACCCCACCCACGCCCCGCCCCCGCGTTTCTTCGCGTCGTAAATACGCGCCTGAAAGCGGGAGCGTCGACCGCGGGGAGCGGGAAAGACCTGTAAGTAAGATGTAAATGCGCGGCGCGAGCGGGGGTGGGCGCGTACAACGGGGGAAATTGTGAATTAAACGGATACATGTGAGCGGGCCCGCACTGGGGGACGGGCTCTGTTGGTGGGCCAGTGTGGAGGAGGAGGGGGCAGCGGTGGCGGTGTGTAGCGGGCGGGGAGTTAATATGCATGCATATTTGTCACGAGGGCTGTTCGCGGAATTGCGCGAGAACGCGTCGACAACGCGGGCGGCTTTATGGGGGCGGGCGGGAGGTCGTACAAAAAAAAACGCCAACAGTCGTCCTGGGCGAGCGCGGCCGGATGGGCGGGTGGGAGGGGCGGGCGTGCTTGTCGCGGGCGTGGACGATGGGAGCGCCAGCGGGCGGGCGCAGCCTCAGGGCCCGCTGTCGCCGCCGCCGCCCTCGCTGTTGCGGCGCCGCCACTACACGACCGCAGCGCTCGGAAACAATTTTCATACACCGCGCTAATGGAGTCATTATTGCATACCTGCCGCCTGCCGGCGCTCCCGCTCCACCCGCGCTGCTCAGCGCCGCGCGGGGTGGCTCGTGGAGGTGGCGCGTTCCTCCCGTGTGGCGTTGGCTCCGCATAGCACACTCGCGCCTCTTTGCGCTGCTACCCTACCCGACTTCCCTCTTATCGAGTTCCCTCTGCTCAATTATTTTTGAACGTTCTGGCCACAAGCAGTGAACGCTCCATCCCTTTGCGATCTATCCACTTTTAATCATTATTCAAATTGATTCGTATGTTCATCCTTCATAATCCCTTCGAATATATGCTCTGTTTCTGGAATTTAGTACTTACTGATTCAACATTATCCTTCTGCGGGAATTGCATGTATTATATGGAGGCATTATAACAACTTTTAGCTATAAACTTCGATTCATATGTTATTATTCAATGTTACATGTTATGAAAGTACGAAAACTATTTTTTATCCGGGATGCATGCAGTTTCCTACCCGTTTTTTACTCGTTGAATTTTCCTTTAAACTTAATGTAACACATTTTGTTCTCCTTTTCATCTTCCTTCCTTAGCTCCCACCTCTCCTTTGTTACCTGACGCTCACCTTTTGCTCAGCGTCATTTTTAGAGCACAGCTCTTCCAAGCGGCCCGCACTCCCCACGCGTTTCCAACCCCCCTCACTCCACCGCAGTCCACCCCCGCGCTTTGTGACGTGGCATGGCGGCAATGCACGCGACCGCCGCGCGGGCTGTCACGCCCCAACATAAGGAATCCAATATATTTGTCCCCTTCGCATTCCCCAATTACACCTGTCTTTCGGGCGAGCTGCGCGTGTGCGCTAGGAGTGAGAGAGAGAGGCAGAATGGGGGCGACGACAACCGAAAGAAAAGAATAGCTCAAGTCGCAAATTGTCATGGTAGGACACTGGAGTCATAGTGTGTGGGTTGCTTGAGAAAAATATTTAATGCAGGGTAATATTTTCATATATTGAAGGAAATACTTTTGATGGATTTATTTATGGCAAGAACTATTCATGATTTAATCTAACTTAAATGTACTTGTAATTTACATCAATTTTAAAATTAAACATTAACAAAATGTTATATAAATATTTCTGCTAAATACGCTTTTTAAACTAGAAAAACTTAAGACAACTTTTAAAAAACGTATTAAATTAAAAAAATATTCATTGCTAGTATTGTTATATAGATTCACAAATATTATGTTATTTTGCATGCTCTGGAGCCGCTCTTGCACATGGTTGTATTGTGATGGAACGTTCGTGCTGCTCTTGTGCTTGTATTACTTCAATGCATTGAACACACGAGAAAGAATACTATTTCTAAATGGCGCAATGTCGCGTCATTATTAAAGTTTTAGGAACAAAAAGTCACAATAAATTACATTACATAACGGTGGTTTAGATAGCCAAGGCAGTAGTAAGATAATCACGGACAGAAGAGTGAAGATGGAATCTCACTTGTTGGTTAATCTTTTGGCATCATCTTTCTAATATCATCCTTTCTTTCCTGACCTATACTGCTGGCAAAGGACCGTGTAGTTTGAGAAATTTACGCATTAAATGTAGAAAGCGGTGTAGACGTAGGTGGCTCAGGGCACCAATTGATGTCACTGCATTGCCTCTGGCCGGAAGGTCGCGGGGTAACTACTAGTCGAATTCAGCCGCTGTCTGGAGGAGAATTCTAGAGATTGGCTGCTCTGATCGGTAGTTTGAGATAGTTCCTCCGAGCAATATCAGGCGATTGCTGGAGCAGTACCCTAAGAAGCGGGCCACGGACCGCGCGCGATCTTTCCTTCCTCTTCCTTGTTCTATCTTCACCCCTTACACACTCTTACACTTACATGCTCTACACTACCACACATGTTGCGAGACAAGTCGGGAGTTTTGAGCTTGTCCTGCCTGGGGTGGCGCCTCGCTGGTGGGAGATACCTGATTAGGGAAAACTCCGCAAGCAGACGTCGCTCGCCACGCGATGAGGGAAGATCACTACCATCTCCCGCGGTAAAGACATACACTACAGTTACGGGTCTAATGACAACAGTTAAAGCGTCCGGAAATATGAAATCAATCAATCAATCATTCCTTAAATGCCAGCCTTCCTGCCGGAAAATTGTGGAGCCGATGTGAACAGTTTACCTGCAATATGGAACCGAACCACAGCTCGCATTACCTACGTGCGGACTTGCTTGTTAAGTACACTAAGACTTCTTTGAGTGCAAGGACTCACGGGCCAGTCTAGACGATAGAGTTGGAGAATATAGTAGCTCTTGGTCTCAGCTGGAGAAAAGCCGAAAGGGAAAACGAAGGAAACAATCATATCAGCAGTTGTTCCCCAGAAAACGTAGAGGTAAAGAAGCAAACAGACACGCAAATACAATACAGGTCATTCAATAAATGTAAAGTACATAATTTATAACTAAAACTAGTCATAAGACATTTATTCCAAATTGTGTAGATTTAATAAGTTTAAGCAAACAATTTGATTAATTATCCTATCTATTGCATGAAATTTAAATATTTGGAGTAATATAGTACACAGTATCACACTTGAATCTTTAGCCAACATTTTTAATGAATTCAAAAATATATATTTCCAATTTTTTTACGAGTTTTCTGGATATTATTTAGATGAAAAAAATATCTTGATAAATCACTGTATTAAATATAGATGAATTAAAAGTTAGATAAAGATAGTCTCAAAAACATCGGTTTTAATTCACAAGAATTGAAATATAATTTAGAGGATAACAGGAAAAAATGCACATTTGCTGGAATATTTTAGAAATATTTAAAACAAATATTTAAATAATTAATAACTAATATTCAAATCTAAATATTTAAAAGTTTTGTCAAAATTTAATGAAATTCTAACAATAATTTATATTTGATTTAAAAAATTAATAATTTCTAACATATTTCAAGATAAAAACATGATGCCATGTTAATTAGTAATACACAAGTTTTTTAGACTAACTGTAGTTTATTGGAAATTATAAAACATGCATTGTGTATGCACTATGTGTTCTGTTTATCCTGTTCGCAAATTAGTTTTAATATTTGTTAGCCAATATTTATGTGTGTACATTTATGATATAAAATTAAGAAATAATTAAATATTTCTTTGATAATGTATAATTCTGCAACTTTCTAACAGTTCTACAATGTAATGAAACAGTGCAGTCTGAAGGTCAGGTCAATAAAAACTTCTCTTTAAAAACTAAGCATTCCCCATATGACATCATTCGTTCACAATAGTTCAAAAAATACATGCAACCAGCACACAGACGAGCCCGACGACAGACATGAAAATTACACGACCAAAACAGAGCATTGTGGCAATCGAAATCGGCTTCTGTCGGGAATCCTTTATGCGCGTAGGGTACCAATGAGCTCCACCACACACACTCTCGTATACACAGAGCTGCATGAAATATTTCTTCTATTTCTGTTTGTAATTGCTTCGTTGATGGATGTGCGGATCCACGGCGCTCAGCCACCGCTTCGGACTCCGTGTTGTGCCGGGATGGACCACCCATCCTGGACCTTCGCGTCCCGGCCAGATTCTCTCCGCCCTCTCTTGCCTCACCCCGAATTTACCTCGCCCCGCTTTCCACCGTCCCTGTTCGCTTCTCACCGCCCGGCTACACAGTGCCTCGCGCCACCCTTCCCCTACGGGCCACCGATTCACGCGCACTGTCCACAGAATCCCAGCACAGCGCGTCGTGAGGCGTAACAACATTACTTCTTCTTTACCGTAAATGCCAAGTACGGAGTCTAATTTTGACTTGAAATAAAACAGAGGAAGGTAACCGCACGCGTGCGTATGCATCCGCACACGGCGAAGAGTAAGAGAGACTTCCATATTCTCTTTTCCGACACTTTTGCTTGTACAAAAAAGTAGAACAACGATTTTAGAAAAAAGCGAAGGGGAAAAGCGAAAGAAAAAGACAAAAGTGCAGCTGGGAGAAAATATATTTTTTCGCCACTACTCGAAGCGGATCCGCCGCCGCAGTCTGTTTGAAATTCCTTCGCTCTTTGTGTGAAGTGGGGGAGGGCATGGACGGAGCGCGAGCGGGGTGGGGAGGTAGAGAGCTAAAGTGGCGGGGAGAAGTGCGGGGACAGGGACGGCGGCTCTGATCCCGGTGCTGCCGCAGAGGGAATGAATAAAAGAGGGACACAGAGGGTGAAGGTGGCGGCGCGGCGCGGGGGATGAGGCGAAAGGGGTTTCCCCAATTTGTCACCTGACTTCAGCCGAGTTTTCGAAAAAAAAGAAGGGTTGGAAAAAGGCTAGCTCAAAACTCTCTTTGTCTCGTCCCGCGTTCCGCTGGGAGCGAAAAGACGAGGGTAAACAAATGAGAACGGCGTTGCGAAAAGTCATGCAAAATTAAAGGATGCAGCGTTCGTTCGCTCGTCGCCCCGCGCCCTCACGTACCCCTCATCCCTCTTTCCCTGGGGCCCCCGCCCCATCACCGTGCGGCTCTCACGCCCCCTTTTATGCGGCGCGCACTTAACAAGCGTGTGCTTAAAGGGAATCGCGGAGTCGCGCTGGCGATGGTGATGGCGCCGGCGATAATGATGGTCGAGAGCGGTGACGGACTATGGCGGACCAAAGCGGAATGATGTGTTTTGATACGCCGCAAACGTTGCGCGCGGAGAACGGATGGTCAGCAGGAGAGGAATCTGGGTGGTCGGAATATCGCCTACAGCTGCTGAGAAGCTGGCGATGGTGCGAGTGGAAACTGGTGTGTGTGTGTGGGGGGGGGGGGGGGAACGGGAGAGCTGTAAGCTGTAAAATGCACGATGGCTCCGTAGGGGTTATTTAGCTGTGAGGATCTACCTCGCTTTGCCACCGCACTCACTAAAATCGGAGCAGGATTTCGCGTTGTATTTAACGATGAAATTTTATATATTGTTTGTGAACATCTAGAGGATCTACACAGACGACATTAAATGAATTCAATCTAGTTGTATTCAATTACCTTGATATTGTAAAATTGTTTTATAAATGCATTTACTTAAAAATGCCATATTATAACATTCAAAACTTTTTTCTAGTAAAATACAGGCAAATGCAAGATTTATTGATACAAAAATATTGATGCGAAACAAATAAAACTAAATAAAATTAAAATGATGGAAACCAAACAAAATTAAATTTAAACTCTTACAAAACGCTGTAATTTTTAACGCTCTAATATGTGTAACTCAACTAGTAGTGTTGGGACTAATAACAATCCAATAACTACATAGTATTTATAAGACAGTCATTTGTGATATTAGAGCCAATCAATGTTACATGTTTTCCCAATGAAATTTGGTCAACAGGAAAACCTACATTAATTGAGTTTCAAAAAGATTGAAAAAAGTTTTTACTAACATTTTTATCGACCATTTATTATAAGATTTATTTTGTACAAAGATTAAAAATATTTACAATTAAAACATACTTAAAATTTCCATTAACGATCTTTACATATTCTGGATAAATGATCTTTACATACATAATTTTTGTGTTTTTACACATTCAATGTGTCGGCCGAGAAATGCGGCCAACATGAAGACAGAATAATAATGATAACTTGCAGGCGTTGAGAAAACTTACTAAAAAAGTGGTACTCAAAAAAAGTGGTTGCATATTAAGAATATACCAACAAACGTTGTGCAATAAAAGCCCCATAGCATTTATACATTATTTAGTTACACCAGTAAAATTTAAAATATTTAAGAAATAGTTAATTTATTTTGAAACATACTGATTCCTATTTACAAACACATTGATTCCTGTTCTGATTCTTATTCATTACAGCAAGAAAACAATAATAACAAATTTGTCTCAAAAGCGTTTATTGACACAAGTTCCGCATTCTTATGAAACTGAATAGTCTGTTTTAAAACGTACATCACAACCGACATTCACCACGCACACTTGGCGAACTCAATGACGAGACGCCTGCAGAACTCCGAGCCGCAATCGCCGTACATTTCAAGCCATGTATTCACGACAGGGAGAAATAAGGAGACAGTTAACCCTACGCGCCAGCTCGGATGGCGTCTTAAAGCACCTCCAGTAACTCCGTGTCTGAGACTGCCGTCGCTCCTGCTGCGCGCACCGCCGCCAGCCCGGACGTCCCCCACCGCCCTCGATGCCCCGCTCCTTCGCCTCCCCGTATTGTGCCGTCCGCCACCCCCGCCTGCCGCCTCCCCGACTTGGCTGTCTGTGCCGCCGCCTGTCGGAGCGGGGCCGCGAGCGCCGAATAGAGGCAACGTAATGTCGCGGGATTAGTCAAAACGTAACGGCGGCAATTACGCGTTTGGGATCTCAACTGCGGCGATGGAGGAAGGTGGCAGGAAAGGGAAGGTAGTGACGCGGAAATGGCAAGACAACAGGAGTGGTGAACGTTAGAGATGTGGCAGGGATGTTGGAATAACCGGAATGTGATTGCAATGTTATAATGTCAGTAGAGCTATTGGAGTTTGAGTTCTTAGTGAACAGTGTTGTCGGAGACCGGTGGTAGAAACTCCAGTGGTGATACTGTAGAAGTCTGAGAGCAAAGTGACTGCAAATGATTTGGACCATGGCCATGATGCCAGTGGATGCAAGAGGCTTAACGGGATAGAGAGGCAGGGGCGTAGTCAGGGGTTGTATCTTGTGCAGTGGCGCCCCACCTCGTCCAGGGAGTTTCTAACGGCGGAGCCCCGACCCATTTCGGATGGGGAGCTCTTGTAAGGGGGAGGCGGCGGCCGGGGACGGCGGCCTGGCGACGGATCATTACCATGGAGCCGATGCGTAGCGGCGACGGGGGACTCCACTGCAGGGCTGGGAAGGCGACGAACTCGAGAAGGGGAGGGAGTGAGGACTGAGGGAAAGGGGGCGGTTCGGAGGCCGGGGGAATGCTGAATATGGGTCACCGGAGACGCATAAGACTGGCGCCGATATTATCTCACGACCAAAACAAAGGACCAGTGGAAGCCTCAGACCCGATAACGGCGCCCGCCATTCGCTCGCCCGTCCGCCCCTGACGGCCCCTCCGACGCCATTCCGTGGCCTCACCTGCAATTAGAGTAGTACGCCGCAACGCGATAAGCGAACTTTTCTTTTCGAGGTTCCGGTTGCAGCTCGGGTCGGTAAGACGGGGATGGTAGTTATAGCAGCTTGGGGCGGCATGCGGTCACATGTCAGATGCTAAAGCTTACAGCTGCCCTTGGGAAAAAGGTCGGAGACTGCTTCGCTGGGATAATACTGTAATGAGGAGTGGTGTGGTCAAGATAACTGGGAAGATGAATCACTTGAAAACGAGCTTTTAATGTTTTGGAGTGCCTAGTTTACCTTTCAAATGGGAAACACAGGAAAATATTTTCACCGAAATGAAAATATTATAGAAATTTTTTTGACTGAAGCAATTTCAATTCCAATTCTTTTATTGTCTCGTAGACAGTAATACTTACGATAATGAATATCAAAGTGCAAATGCGTATTTCAGTACTCCATTAATGTTGAAACAAATAAACTAGTTCACTACATGTTGAAGCTTTCCAAAATTATAGCAAGTTAGTAAATGCGAATATTTTGAAAAAGTATTTCAGTTCTCATGCGAGCTTGTATCTCGAGCGCTTGCAACATTTGAAAGCTCATCCTGTTTGCTGGCCTTTTTTAGTAAATGCTTGTACTCTCAAGAGACTTCTTTTTGCCTCGGCTACAAACCCACAACGCACTCAACTGTCGGGAACCATACGAACATTTGCTGCTACAGTCTACAATGTAGCCAGTATTTCGTTCATTCCTTACTCGAAGACATAGCATTGTAAAATGCGACATTTAGAAGAAATATTTATCTCCAAACATTTTATTTTTGCAAAATTTAGAACGGGTGTAAAGTTCGGGATTTTATGCTTTTGCGCCACACCAGGTCTCCACTACACGTGCGCGCTTATTCCAAAGAAAGCACACGCGTAAAACGCGCGGAAGCTGCTCCTTCAACCCCAATCGTCGCCGTGTTTTACGCCGCGCAATGGGACGTACTACTGTGATAACCCGCGCGCCAGGCGCTCTCCCCGGCGTATACAACGCACGTCCAGATTCATCCGACGTATTAGGGTTTTACGAGCATCCGCTATCTAGCAATTCTGACCAAATTCATTTCTTCCCGAGCTCTTTTTGTGTGCCTTCACATATATAAGCTCCATAAATTCGATAGAAGAGTGGACTGTTCTTCCCTCCCGCTCCCGCTAGTTTCCCAAATAGAATTCCCTCGTTTTTCTATTACGCAGGGCTCCGTCTCCATTACGGACGGTCGAGGGGGCGGGGAGAAGAAGAGGAGGAAGATGTGAATCTGGGGAAATCAGTCGGATAGCTTTGGGGGTGGCATATGCAATTCTAGCGATGGTAAAGTGGTGGTGTTCGTGGCTGTGTAGGTGGTGGTATTTGTGGCCATGGTAACAACAATGACTGAGAGATTTACGTCGGTGGTTGTAGCTTTGGTAGAGGGAATATTATTTGCAATGGTGGTTGTGGTGGTGGAGGTGGCTAAGGGCCAGAAGAAGTCCGTATCTCGACGGCCTCCCCCATTCTGGATACTCGCCAATTTAATCTTGTCCGCCCGCTCTATAATACTTCGGTCGGCGGCTGGCGGTTGGCAGGCGGTTTGTCGGCGAGCAGCCGCGGCCGAAAACCGAGCTGGGCGCGTGTGCGGCGGGTTTCGGCCGTTAAGGAGGTGGCGGGGCGCCCCGGATCGGAACAAAAGTGCATGCTCCAATGGGCTGGGGCGGGCGGGGAACGAAGGATTGCCCGCTTCTTGATTTTCATTCCGCGACTCGGGCGGTTGCCAAAACCACCAGTTGCGCGGCTCGGCCCGTCGGCACGGCCGCCCGCCCATTCCCCCACGACCGTCGCCGACCCGGTCTCCACAAGGGGTGGGGGAGGGAGTAGAATGGGGGCGGGTGAGGGAGGGGGCGGGAGCGGCGGGGCTGGCCCGGGGACGGAGGTGGAGAGTCGAGCCGCCTGTTGCTGGGCGCGAAGGAAGCACGCTCCAACAAGTTGGAGAGAATATAAGGGTGACTCTCCAGTCTGCAGTTGCCACCCTTGCAACTACCACTGACACTTCAACCTCCACTTAGATCGTCCTGGGTGGTGTCTGGAGAGGGTATTTGTGGGCGTCATGAGTGAAGATAATGGCAACTGATGACACTTGTGGATGGACTAGAAGTTGAAACACTTAAAGGCATAAGCTTAAAATGGAATATTTTTTTATATTTTCGTAGATAATTATTTTTTTATGGCAATAATAAAACCATTACAAGGACGAATATATGGGTCTTAATTATGATGCTTTTTTAAAGAAAGATACCCAATATTTCTTAAACATATAGGTAGTGAATATTATGGAAAAATATTAATGAACACATTCGGAATTACATTAAAAGAGGGCTGAATCTTTTCGAAAAAGAGAAAGACAAATGGTCCTATTCAGTGGCTTGTAAAATAAAACCCTGATGACAATTATTTTATATCTCAAGGGTAAAGAACACTCGCTGTTGATTACAAGTGTTGCCAAAAACAATAAGGTTGACGATGTCCAAATCATTGGAATAGCGAATTAAATAACTATAGTATAACGAAAGCAATCTGAAGCAGTGAATAAGATGTGAACATCTGAGAGGAAATGTTGACGAAAATGAAACGAAGCAATGATATGGAGAGTAAGAAGAAACATTTGTAATTGGGGAAAAGAGAGATCACAAAAGTGATGAAATATACTTGGCAGCTGAGGAGATAAAGCGCGCAACAAATTGCCTAAACGCATTAAATAGTTGAGGCGAAGCAACGAACCGAGACCGCTAGACCTACAAGTACTGAGCAGCGGAGAGCGAAACCACAGCGGAGAAGTGGGAGCGGGTGCCAACGCCTCCAAATTTGTATAGCGAAAGTACACAGCCTGCGGTGGCCGTCCGCCGATACCGCCGTGTACGTTCCGGATCAGAGCGGCTCGCGGTGGTGGCACTGGTGGCAGCGTAGGAGGCAACGAGATCGGTGAGGGCAAGGTTCCGGCAACAGTCATAGGGGTAACAAGCCACAGAGGATCGCTCAATGGGAGTTTTCAAGGGAGGTTTAAGATATTTTGAAAAGGAAATATTACGAGATCAGTGAGAAGAGAACTACGAAAGCACCTTGATCTCTAAGAAATAATCGTCTCCATCCCAACACACCAATTCTTTCTATTCAAATGACACATTCCATATCCCATGGCTTCTTTTTCAACTTACAACATATTTCTGAAATCTTCCATATTCAAGACATCATTCTCCGACTCGTCACTCAGAAGTCGTTACTTGCCAACTCTTTTCTCACACATCATCTCTATTGATTGCTCATCTCTTATTGATTGATTGCGCTCTATTGATTTCTCCCATCGATATTAAAATGTACAATTGTCTTCGTCAGTAATTGTTTTGTTAGGTACTGTGTGTTTTTCAACTCACATCTGACTGAGTTAAAGGCTAAATGATCTGATATCCAAATAGTAATAAAGTTGTTTCTTTGAAAAAAAATGGACAGAAAATTGAATGATTGATTAGTGTTTCCGAGTGCGTCAACTGCTATTGTCATTCGTCTCGTAAGTGTAGTGCATGTATTTCCCTGTGATGTGGCGGTGACATTCCCCGTTAATGGTGAGATTCGGCGCCAACCTACCGCCGGCTAGCGGTGTTTTCCCTAATCAAGTATCTCCCACCAGTCCCTCCGCCACAGCCGTGACAAGCTAGGAGCTTTCGACTGTCTCCCGGCACGTATGGTAGTGTAATGCATGTTAGAGCAAGTGTGTAAGTAAGGGGTGAAGATAGGACAAGGAAGTGGAAGGAAAGATTGGGCGCGGTCCGTGGCCCGTCTGTTGGGGTTCTGCTCCGGCATTCGCTTGGTGTTGATGGGGAACAAACCGAAAAAAACGCGGATGAGAGCAGTCGGTCGCTGCATTTCTCGTCCAGACAGCTACTGAACTGTAACGATCTATCTAAGGTCGACAATTCTGCTACCAACGGGACTCGAGTCTAGAACCTCCCGGTCAGACGATCTGCAGTGACATCAGTTGATTCCCTAATCCACCTCTCCCGTTATATACACAAAAGTCACGGTCTCAGAATGATAAAATTACATCAAATTTGTAGAAAATCGTACAGGAGAATTTGAAATTTGGAGTTGTCTAAACACTAAGCAAAATACTGTTCTATTTTATTAATAGATTTTCTTCAAGTCTGATTTAGAATTTCTGTTAATACATCGTAGATCTGACAATAGAGCTTTCGACCTGTGAAAACACCGTTTTAGTTCAAAATCTCAGACAGAACTTTGTCGTTTTGTGACCGCAAAGTGAAACTCAGTGGGCGGAGGGAAGGGATTGTGCAGCAAAGCGGGTGGGGCGGACAGGGTGGCAAGGAGATGGAGCGCGAGAGAGTGCGGGCAAGCGACCGGGAGCGACGAGGGTCGCTCAGCGTGGGGCTGACGCTCGCGTGCCGGCGCGCTGCGAATCACGCGCACCGTGTTCCGTGCCGGAAAGAAATGTCCTTTGATTTGCATTCGTATGGGCGTGGGCAACAAGTGGTTTCATGTCGTGGCGTACCGTCCCTCTTGCTCACTTCTCAGCACTGCCAACGACGCTCTAACGCGGGCACAGCGCTTCGCTCATGTACTTAACGCCGACTCGCAACGAACGAACACGCACGCCGGACACGGCGGGGAACCATTGCAAGAGAACCCCTGTCCTGGCTGAGGGCGGGAGATGCCTATCTTTAACAGATTTGTACGAAAGTATACTGAGAATACTGCTGCTGGTGGCGGAACATATAAACTTGTAGAGATTAGGCGTAGAATATGTTTCTTGAAAGAAGATGGAAAGATCGATACATGGAATTTCCATAATGTTACCTGTTTCGGTCACGTAGGTAAATTGTCCTTTCTAAAAGTTTCTTGAGAAAGACATCTGTGTTGATAGATATATGAAGCTACAGAGTTAATAATACAACCAGAATTAGGGATACTTTTAAAAGAAAATAACAGTTTGGAGATTCAGGCCGTAAAGAATAAGATTCTCATATTCTTTACTGATTAATACGTTAATTGAAAAAAAAGGATCATTTAATTTAATTATGAAACCCACCCAGAACGATTACCCAAGCAACATTGTATATTATCCCGCCTACTGCGCTCTTACAATCTAATGATAACCTCCTTCCATCTCTCTTTCTTTCTCTCTTCACCTTTTATTTTTCTGTTCATGTGCCCATTTGGCGATCTCACCCAGAATTGTCCATGGCTGGCGCTGGTAGGTGACGGGCTCCCATGGAGAGCGCGGGATCAGTTGATCGTCCCGCGCAGTGACGTCTCGTCGTAGCCGGGCCCCGCGTTAAGGCGTGGGTGTGGCGACCTCACTCGTCCCTCGGCGACGGAGCGGCGTGGCGAGAGCGACGCCTCCGGGCAGAAATCATGCGTCTCCCGTTGTCTCGCCTCAATCGCAGAGACCGCTCCCACAAATCGTCCCGCACATGTGGGCCACTATTCCGTGCGTGTACTTATTAGAGCTGGCGGCGGCGAACGTCTTGCCCAACTTTACGATTAACACTTGGCAGCATTTAGGCAGCCGTACGGCGAAACTCCGAGGAGCCAAATCAGAAGCTCGGCATACAATTACGCACGACGAAAAAAGTTCCAGAAGAAGTAGCCCGCTCGACGACAAGTTTCAGAAGAAGTAGCCCGCTCGACAAGTTTCAGAAGAAGGCAGAGAAGTTAGAATCTCGCGTATTTATAGATTACTCTGACGCAGATGACACAGTGGCTTCCCGCCAATCACGTACCCATTTGGGTGTCGCGTGACCTCTCTCATATCGTCAGGTGTCGCTTCCTGAAGCCGTCTTTCCGAAATGCTCCTTGACGTAGGCTCCCGCGTCAGTAGTCTTTGGCCGCATACCTACATCCCGACGTCACGGCGCTCCACCCTGCTTCGGCAGGAACAATAGCTACCCGCACCCCTCGCCAGATTATGTCTGTGACGACAAGCGCATTTCCGCCGTTTCTGCACAATTCCTGAGTAGCGAACTCCCCATCGTTCTGTGCAGCAAAACGCGATTCTAATTTTTTTATTTATTTTCTGTTGTTGAGCGGTTTGTAAATTGTAATAGCGCTATTCTGTGCTGCTAATATATATATATATATATATATATATATATATATATATATATATATATATATATATATAGTGGCTCGTGTCCGTAAGGAAATGTCACGAAACACCAATTTTGTCATACAAAAACCCTCTTTATCTGATATTTTCTTATTAAGTCTTGCATAGCGTTATTCAAGACAGGGAACTATTACACTTGAAGGGGAAGGGGACTTAATAGGGAATTATTACACTTGAAACTTTCCTATGTGTTGATATTGATTGCTTTTCTAGATTATGCTATTGGTGGTGGTGTCTAAATCACATATGCACAATGTGAAGAATTGAGTATAACACAATAAGTATCGAAGGCAAGAATATTTCCAAAATACTATTTAATGTATTCATCAATTTTCCAAGACCATGTTGTTCCCTTGCTCATTCATATTTTAGTACTTTCAACTGTAAATGAATGTAAGACAAACCCTAGTTTTATTTGGTGAGTCCAGTAGAATATGTAATAAATATATTATTGTAACTTTCATTTACATTTTTAGAAAATAATCATGCATATTATACACAAAAATCGTAATTATAAAACATCACACCCAAAAACCAAAAGCAGAAATTTCTCATCCACCTTGTCAATAAGAGATACGACACTTGCGCGATGTCTTGCTCCAAGGCGGGTGGACAGCATCTTTCACGTGCCAGCCCGCCTGCTCCCCCACCTCGTATCGACTCCGCGAGCGGAAGAGGTGAGGCCGTGGCGGCACGCGCCCTTGTAAAGCGGCGCTGTTTTATGCATCGGGCGGTCAGTGGCGGCGTAATAAATGTGGACGGAGGCATTGATAGATTAATCGCGCAGAGGCCGGAACGCCAAAGGACGAGGATTGGGCATCGAGGACGGAAAGGCTTGGCGAGGAATGGGAGTGGGGATGTGGTAGGGTGACTGAAGGCTGCACACTGGGACATGTCAGAGGACAAGGAGACAGAAGAGGAGAATGAGAGATAAAACAACGGGAAATGGAGACAGAGAATGGGCATCAGGGAAATATGAGGGATAGAAAATAAGGAGAGGAGGATAGGGTATCTACGAAGAGGGCGGGGGCGAGGTAAAGAGACGAGAGACGGTGATCGGGAAAGGGTGAAGGCAGGCAACAGCTGAATGTGAATGAGAACAGGAGGCAGAAGACGTGCAGTTAGCAAGGCCATAGCGTATTTTTTACATTTGCGCGGGCGTTTTACTGCGAAAGACAGTACGGGACTTTTCATAGATACCCGTGCGAAAGGGAGACCGTTCGGCTCTCCCATAAAATTGCAGGAGCCAAAAATTCGTAACGAGCGCTTGCACTTCGGCCAAAGGGTTCTTTTGGAAAAATAATAATTTCAAAGATTGCCACGTACGTGGAGGTCGACGCCGTTAGGCTGCAGCTGCATGGCATTACACCGACCGCGAAGGCGAAGGTCGTACATCCCCTTCAGCGTGGGGTCGTGCATTAATTTTCGCACCGAAAATGCAACAGCAATTTTTTAGTTGCATGAGCTAGCGCATCGTTGGTTAGAGTGTCGCCCCGCCACCGGCCCCGCCAGCCGATTTTAAGCAATCAGGTCAAGTCATTCGGATCAGAAGAGGGGATCAAAGCCTTCGTTTTGTCACGTGTGAGGCCCCGGTGTCACTTGCACTTCGATCTCTCATTTCTGACTTTGCGTGCCGAAGATGAACTTCTAGACTTAACTTTGGGCTTCGAAGATACCCTCGCTGTGACTTGCATCTCGAACTCGCACGTGTGACCACTTACGTTTCAAAGACGTAATATTTATTTTCGGCACTAGATTTGTGCTTGGAACTCCATTTATTGACATGTTAACATGTGCCCATTTCTTGACATCTTAACATGTGCTCCGACCGGCACTTTGAGCCTGATTCGGGAATCAAACTCAGTCATTGCAACGTTAACGTGACATCGCTGACACCACAGGGGGTCCTATGAACGTGCGTTGTCCTATTATGTCCGGCCTGGGTGAACGAGAAAGCGACGACCGAGGCGGATCGTTGGTAGAGTTCTTCACGAAACACGGGCGGCTTTGATGGAGCCAAGCTCCGTGTGGGATATGCCCGCCTTCCCCGCCGTCCGCTGCCCTGCAGGCTCTGTCGGCGCCCAGCCGCTCAGGAAGGAAGCCATCACGCCACAAAACCATAAGAACTTTATGAATGACTCGTAATCGGGTTCCCGTAAGCTCGTTTTCCTCGCTGAGATGCGAAAAGACTGTGCAACTAAGGAAGTTGAGAGAGTAGATGTCACCAATAAGTCATAATATTACAGCTGCGAATTATTTTGTTTTGTGATAACTTCAATCAGACTGGTAAGCCGCAAGAACTAAATCATAATTTGTGAGAAGTTTGTAAAATCATTCTTTTGCATGCTCATCAACATCATCATCTTAATTTTTAATTAACTGTATTGTGAAATTTACTCTTTGTGTCTATTGAACATGTTATCCCGAATCCAAAGACACCCCGGAATATATATATATATATATATATATATATATATATATATATATATATATATATATATATGGGAACTGGGTCTTTCTTTAAGAAATAGTTCAACATTAACTCTGTTGTTTCGATTGCACAACTGTTCTTTACACCATCAGATACTACAATAAGATTCTATTGTGATTACGGGCAGGTCTGGCTGTCAATGGCGAATTTTCCATGAAGTCATTACGCATAGCGACGATATTAGTTTTATGGTAAACATCCGATAAGGGTTGGAAGACGCTTATATATACTACTTATATAGAACTATAACTGTGGGTTGAGAAAAGTACTACTAATAAAAAGTTCTAAAAAGGGAAACAGCAAATTCTTACCTAAAAGAAGATATTAGAAGGAAATAACGCTGGGATCAGTCCCCTACCCCATTGATATACGACTCTTTATGGAATTTTAAGATGAGTACTTCAGATCACCTTGTTAAAATGCACCATTGAGTTCCAATAGAGATTGGTGAAGTAAAGTTTGGTGAAGTGAGGTTGGTGGATTAGGGGTTGGTGGAGCTGAGGTTTGGAGAGCAGGGGTTGGTGGAGTGGGGATCTATGGAGTACGGGTAAGAGGGATGTGGGGTTGGTGAATGATCGAACGGTGCAGTAGGGGTCGGAGGAGTGATGGACGGTGGAGTAGCGATTTGGCCGGTGGATTAGGGGTCGTTAGAATAGAGGTCGTTGGAGTAGGCGTCACTGGTTGGTTGAGTAGTGGTTGGAGGAGTGTGGAGCAGTGGAGTAAGTGGTGTAGGGGTCAGTGGGATAAGGGATAGGTGGAGTAGGGGGTCATTGGTGTGGGGACAATGAAGGAGAAATCGGTAAAGTAAGGGAGAATTGGATACAGGAAGTGAGGATAGTGTGTCAGGGACATTCAAGTGATAGGAAAGGATGATCATGTACGCACTAGTGAGGAAGCGTTGCGAGTAGATGCGGCAGTAGAGGTGGCAGAGACCTGGCAACGTGGCGGTCGCCAGCCCGGGGAAGCGGAGCGGGGAAGGGAAAGAGACCGAAGGCCCGCCACGGAATTACAGGACAAGGCCCGCCGCCCCCAGCTCATTTGCCTGTTCAAATACGAGCCCTCATTTATTTCGTATCACTACTACCGCGCACTCTACGGGCGGTGCGGCTGCGTGGGCGGTGGGTGCGACGAGTGTATGATTGTTTGCTCGGGAGGCAAGAACGCACCGGAGTGCGCGGCCTGCCATTACAAAGTCATTCCCAAAACTAAGCGAATACTCGAGGTGCGTTATATTACTCCGAGGGTATGACGGCACAAAGTGACTGCCGACAATCAACGAAACTGTGTTAATCATTACTTTTGAGAGATAATTATCAAAATTATTGGAATAAAATCGTGGAAAATTGAGAGGCAAATCTATGAAGACCATAGCTGGGAGTCATCTGCAACTTGCAGTGAGCGACTGTTAAAAAGTCGAGATGCATGATTATAAATTTTAGGGATATATGACTGGTTTTTTATCCAATATATCGCTTCCTTATTGCAACGGATTGTTCGGCCGCTTTCTTGTCTTATATTATATTGCATCTAAGGTTTAAGGAGTAATCTTTCATAAGGTACCTTTAGAAAACTACGGCGTAATCCAGGTATCCACGGGGTTACTGAAGTCAAGTGTTTGGTCTAATTATCTAACGAGTAAATAAAGTTACAGGTTGTGGATCGATCTCATACAAATCCATCTTGTCGGGTAGGCACGAGATGGTTTCATATGCAATATTCTAGGATCTTTGTGAAAATAATCCCTAAAAAGACCTTCCTCTTTGCACTAATCAGGTTGAGATGACTATAATTTATGGGCAAGACTTTGTTTCTTTTCTAAAGAGTTTGCCTTCTTAAAAAAAAATCAAATAAGCAAAACGTAAATGTGCATTCAAACTTTTTTGGTAGCTATCAATTAATTGTATTTTCTTTTGCGGAATTGGAAAGATCAACTAGTCCGGTGAAGCGATGTGGTCAGCCGTTACTAAAATAATCTCGTTGATGGTACCCTTTCCCTCACAAAAAGTGGAGGAGAAAGTGTCGAAATTTCTATAGAAAAACGTCTTGTATGTTGCTAATTCGAAAAGAGTGGATTGTTGATCGTGTTCGTATATTAATTTTTATACACAGGGCTGTCAAAACCCTTGTGTTTTGAACCTGAAAAAGTGATTTTCGAAAAACCTCTTTGTCAGTTTGTCTACGTAATTCTAGAGCCTAAATAAACAGGATTTTCACCAAAATGGATATTCCTTGAACGATCTGGCTGATGCCACGAATCCTCGAATTTGAAACGAATCTTTTAATTTTGACGGTACTTTACACCGAACCCCATCATACTTTCCACATTTCTTCAAAAAGAGCTCCAATTTTTTTTTCTGTAAATTTCTATCTATCTAAAAACGAAGAAAAAGGCATTTAAAAATGGCGTACGTCCAATTTTAGGCGAACAATATGAATTTTTGAAAATTGCAAACAAATATTAACATTTTCGAAAAACAATATTGACGCAAGAGATTTTAGAATTTTTTCCATAATGAATTTTGGTTTTGAAATTAGATCTTGAATTAATGTAAATCAAACACTCTGAATTTTTTAGAACTGCAAATGCAAATGTTTCACTTTCTTTTTGCGCCGGAAAGGAGGAAGGTCAGCTGTGTACCTGGTGGTGTAGGGGAAACGTGTCAGGCATGTCAATTTTAAAGACCGAGATCGAATACCAGCTAGGAGAAAATAATTGCTGCTGAAATAAATTTTTTTGCAAGTTTACGTAGTACGAATTTTATATTGCCTAGCTATGACAAATAAGACGTGAAAGTGCGTGCTGTTGAAGCAGCATTAGTTTTGGACATAACACACTGACTAAATAGTATTATAGTAAGATAAACTTTATTTAGGTGGGTAAATTTAGACCATTTATTTTTTATTATCTAAAGTCAAACTTGACTAAAAATGACATATCCAGTGCTTTATTTTTTAAATTTTAGGTGCTCACAATAAATATTAATGTAATAGCAATAGTTATTTATATATAACGTAATTTAATAATTATCCCCGAAGTACCAGAACGCCGTTCCGTCGCGTTCCGGCAGAAATCAAGTCTTGTATATATCTATGCTTCATTAATACCAAAAATAATAATTTGCGTACTACAAGTAGTATTAGAAACAAACCCATGGCATAAGAACTGTCAACATAAGTACTGTCAGATGTCATATTTTGCAGGAAAAGGAGTCAAATTTAAACAAAAATTATAGTTCACTTGAATTTAGACAAATTGCGTCTAACTTTCTATCATTTTCAAATCGTAACATTGTATTACAATATACAATTGGTTATCAATTTCGACTTAAAAACCTTGTTTGATAATTGTCCAATTTCGTATTGTAATAAGATGAATCAACGTTTTATTGATAATTTTGCTTTTCAAAATATTCATTAATTTGTATGTTTAAACATATTTATCACACGTAATTACATGTTTATTAAACAAGGATGCATTATATTAAGCAAGAAACATTGTTTTTCATTTGATAATTCAACTTCATCAATCACTCACAATTACTTTAATCTGATCGGTAGTTTTACATGGTTTCTCCGATCAACACCAGGCGAATGCCGGAGCTGTACCCTACCAAACGGGCCATGGATCGCGCGCGATCTGTGCTTCATCTTCCTTGTCCTATCCTCTCCCCTTACACACACACACTTATACTAACATGCACTACACTACTATATTCCAGGAGGCTGGTCGGGAGGTTAGAGCTTGTCCCGGCTGGGGCGGTGCCCCGCTGGTGGGAGAGTCCTGGTTAGGAGGAAACCTCACTAGCCGACGGTAGGTCGGCGCCGGATCTCACCATCCAGCGGGGGAAGATCACCACCATCACCCGAGAAAAGAATATGCACTACACTAACGGGACTATTGACCAAAGCAGTTGACGCGCCCGGAAAAAGGAAAAAATCAATCTATCAATAATAACCTGAAAAAATATGCGTTTTCTATAGGTTTTTGGGATGTTGAAAACATCGAAATAGCAAACACAATGTTAAGCGGTGATCATTAACATTGATTTCTTGATATTTTCCTTATGGGTAGGTTTTGTTGTTTAAACGTTTTCAACGATGGAACATTAGATACCTTGTATGGCCCATTTTCTTTTGATTAACAGCTACGTCCTTCCCGTACAGATGGTCGTAGGTCGCAACAGATGGTCCCGTACAGATGGTCGCAAAATTCAAGGTTTCGGGAGTTTCATAGAGTGGAGAATAGCGTCCAACAAACTACTTTCGAACTCTGATGATATTTGTGGGATTGGAACTGAAATGTATTCTGTGTTGGGAAGGTAATATAACTTGACCACTAAGTTCATTCTAAGTATTTTCACTGAAAAATGTTACGACATTGATATTTACTGAACTGTAAACATAAACGCTTAACATCTACGAAATGTTATAACATCTTTTTTGTGTTTCCTTTTAGTGGTAACAACTCGTTTTACTTTGGTAATACGTGTCTTTGTTATATTTTAAGACGCTACAATAATTGAATTTTAGAAGTATATATTTTCAAGCATTTAGGAATTCACGAAATTTCATTGAAATGTTCGCCAATCTAGAAAATTTTTTAAATATAATTATTAATATTGTTTAAAAATATGTATTAACAGTGCAAAGAAATACAGGTTTGCAATGAAATTTCATTGCGAATGCCATATCTGTCACCAATCATCTATCGAATAAGGTAGTTTAACCTTGGCCATTCTTTTTATATCTATTAAGAATTTGTAATGATATTTCACATTGTAATGGAGGTTCCGTAGTGAATTTCTGTTGGTTTATGTTATAATTAAATAATTGTGCAATTTTAAAGAATTTACAAAGAACAAATATTTAAAAATACACATTGATACTTATGAGGGCGATCTTTAATTTTGTAACAAAAAATCTGTTAACATGCACTTACTGATCTCGAGGAAGGGAGAATGTAACGCGATTTCACATGTACTGGCATTCGTATATTATAGCATAACAACATCGAATTATCAGTTTTACAAGGATGATTCTGAATTATTGAATGATAAATTGAATTGAAAATATTAACATAAAGTTTATATACGTTCATTTAGAAATTTCTATACTAGTGTAAATGAAGTAGTATTTTGTGATGTGTGATTCTACTCATGTAATCTTTCAACACACAAAATTGAATATTTCTGTATTTGAAAACCTTAACATTCAATTTATCCAAGCCAATGCAGTTTACAGCAAACTGCTAATAGTATGTTTCCCTCTTTTTAATGGTAATGGTTAAACAAGAGAAACAAATAGTTTCTGACACTCTGTTTTAACAGGATACTTAAAAAATAATAATAGAGCTATTCGGTTGCTCAACATCCCTTTGATAGAAAAGCAAAAACAAGCGTTTCAGCGTAATGCATCTTGAATAATAATTTGTTTATAATAAATTTCCTTTCTATTTGATAAATATATCGACTTGCAAATTGCAGGACTTAAAAGAGATTAAAAAACAAAGTAAAATTTATACTTATTATCCCTGTAAAGGGACGAATTTAGCGTAATTAAATTGGCTACAGAATTTGTTTACAAGCAAGTGCATTTTGAGCGAATGTGGCAGGCAAAAGTGCGACATTGGAGAACTTTGGTTTTGTCAGTATGCTTGTGTAGAGCGAACGAATTAAGTGCACACAAATGGGGTCATTATAAGATGTTAAATTCTTATATACACATACATTTACACTTATCTCGAGAACGAAATATGATAGCACCGATCGGATTCCGGATTTTTGTATCGCGTTTAAATATCATTCAGATGAGAGAATAAAAATTGCAACAATTACAAATTTATAATTTCCAAATTTTGCAGATCTAATGGGGAGAGTCTCCCGATGTCCCAGAACCAAAAACAGCTAATTAAAAATTTTGCAACAAGTTATAATTTTATGAACAAATTCGAAATATGCATTAGAACGGCCGGGAAGGCTCCGCAAAAAATGCCTGAAATGAACATCTCAAAATAGCAGTTTAACAGGAGTTACAAATCAATTTCCAAAAGTTAGAATAATTGTTGCTAAAATGATAAATATTTACTGGTTAATGGACAATAATTCTGGACGGAAAACCTCGCTTAGAAATATTATTTCGTCATGGCTTACGCGCAGACAAAGTCTCTCCTCCGGCAGGGAAATATGATATTTCCGCTTCGTACATAAACGAACTAGCCCCTCTCCCTGATACACCATCTTTTCTACTCCTTGGAATGTTGCACCAATCGCAGACAACTGTGGTTCTACCCCTGGCCGCGGGGTATCCAAGTTTGTCTGCGCGATTGGGAAGATATAATTTTGCCGGCCAATTTTTGTGCGGGAAAGGATAGAATAGTTGCTGCGACCGCTTTGAAAAGACTTTGCTGTGTCGCACGTCATCACTGTGTCTTGGGAAAAAGAAATCAAACAAACCAAGAAAACTCCGCAGCAAGATATCTCTCATACGTCATATTCACTGTCGTATCATCTTCATACTCAATACAACAGGATACAATAGGATTACAACAGGATATACTCATACAATAGGATTTCATGTCTGAAATTTTTTAATTGATTACTCTGAAGCTTCTAATATCATTAGAACTATATGTCAACGAGAGGCGTTTTGAAGTGAATCTGATTCACGTCATATTTTGTTTTGAATTAATATTTGAGATCGTTTATATGATCTACCAAATAAAATTGAATCTCCAAAAAGGCACTAAAAATTATTACTAAAATATTCTTAGAATGGTAAGGATATACGGCAAAATTGCAGAAGAAAAGGTACAATCTACCTTTCCAAATGCGTGAAGTATTCGCAACTCTTCTCCCATCCACGGCCCCAGCCGAGGGCAGAATCCCATATTCAACGCTCGGAAAGAACGCCCCAGCTCGCGGAGAAGGGGGCGGGGTCAGGCGAACCACTTGTTGTCGGGGAGGGGTGTGCGCGGGAGGAGGAGACTTGGAGACGGAGCGGGCGCCGCGAAGACCTGGATGGAGAAGCGGTGGAGAGAAAACGGGGGGGGGGAGAGGCGGGTCGCGTGACTGGCATAGCGGCGGTGGTGGCGTGGCCCGCCGGCTCGCACGCGGCTCGCGCGCGCACACGCGTTCACGCACGCGTGCACCCGCCCCTGTGGCACGCGCGCGATCCCGCCGCGAGGTTCGCATGTCGGCCGTGCTCGTCCCGTCGCCTCCACAGCGGTGGACCGGCGCGGCGCGGGGCCCGCGGCAGCGAAAGTCGAGCGCACTCCTAGTGTGGGGCCGAGAGCGGGAAGTGCAGCCCAGAGATATTTTGCGCCGGGTGCATCGCTTTGCGGGCCAGAGGCCGTGTTCAAACCACAAGCTCACCATGAATATTGCATTTAAAACGTGGGTCTTCAGATTATTCAGGGATCGTAAGGTAACTTCTGTGTGGAAAACTATTACACAACATAAAAGTAACATGTTGAAAACTAGTGGAGCTAAAACAGCACATACTTTCTCGCGTTATTGGAAATAATTACGTAATATTCATTTATGGCAATTTCTGCCGTACTAGCACCTCAGCTTGAAAGAGTCCAATTCAATAAATTCAAACGAAGAGACTCTTGTACACATATCTGCAATTATTTCGATTGTCAGGAATAGTAATCTTTTCTTACTTTTACAAATTAAACAGACATTAATAGGTTTAACTGATTCTCTATTTGCAATACATAAAACAGAAAAACAAGAATAATTTCACACGCCTGCTTCATTTTCCTTGATTACATTAAAGGGAGCTCTGAAATTTTGAATACCATAATCGGCCATTTGAATACCATGATGCCATCGCCACTATCTTAACAGCTTTTTCTACATACGAGGAAAAAATTAAAGAAAAAATTTGGAGCCATTTCTGAGAAAATAATTGTATTGAATTTAGAAATTGCCTGTTTGAGGAAACATTACGCAAAAATACTCATATTTTAGAAAATTCAATATGAACTTATTTGAAGATCTGTTTTTGATGAACACATTTCATTAAAAAAATCTTCACAGTTTTAATTATAGGATGAGCCGAAAACATTTTTTGCAATTTTCGAAAAAGTGATTTTATACAAAAAGACATTGTCATTTACCCTGTCAGTCAACAAAATTTAAGCAAAAAAATTGGATCCATTTCTTGGAAAAGTTTGAAAATATCCTAGGTGCTACAAAAAAATTAAAATATATGTTTTAAATTCAAGGGTCTGAGATACCAGCCAAATTGATAGGGAATATAAATTTCGGTGAAAATCCTGCTCACGGTTGAGCTGTTAGCGTTCATAGACGGACCGATGTTTTGCTGTCAATCGATTTTTCGGTATGAAGGACCCACAGAACATAGATTTTGACTACACAATTTTCTATATGCTACATTAAATAGCATGCACTTCCCACTTAAAGTCGTGGTAACTAGGTATATCCTAGGCATTTTCGGATCCCCTGGGTTCCCTAGACTTCCCCACGGGAACAAGTTCATTTTCGGCATTTACTACCAGCAATGCTAAATTGCTCCATCGTAATTTACAAATTGTTTGTAAAGCTTTATAGAGTTTCTGAGAGCAATTAACATGATCCCAAACGTTTTGAGGGCACTGATTGTGTATCGTGGCATAGCCCCAGAGGTTTCAACCACCACTGGCAGAATTCTGGCGTTGGGCACTCCAGGAAGTTGGGCTGGGGAATGACTGGTTGGTACTTTATCTCTTTTCCTCCCCTGCTTTCAGAAGGCCACACCCATCCTCGTGGCGGATAGTCACATTGACCACGTGGACCGTCTTTTTAATACCAGGTCAGGTTTGAGTCGAACCCCTTAGGCAACGGAGAAAGTGGCTTCCGTGGACACCACAGTGTCTTATTTCCGAAGCATCTTCCCCTCTATAAAGTTCTATATCTATAAAGTAATGCCAACATCTGAGTGAGCTTTAAAAGCTCCTTCTGTTAAATGAAGTAATATACTACATGCAGGGACAATATTGAACCATTGTTTATTACCAGGGCTCATCAATAAGTGATTTTCTTTCGAAAATTTGTAGTTTTTCTCGCAGCTTACAATACTTTTTCTATACTGCGTAAGCAGTAGCGAGAAAGTAACTCGCTACTGCTTACCCAGTATGGAGATAGTAACAGACTTTAAATGTCATTTAAAAAAACGTATTTTCTTTTTCATTACTGTTGCCTTCATAACTTTAATAAATAATCTTTCCTAATATTAAGAATAATCCACGTTATAAATAGTTGCGATTCACAGTCGCAAACCTCTGGAGGGAGAATCCAGGACTGACTCCTGTTTTTCCCCTCTATCCTTGTAAACAACAACATTAATAATAATAATAATAATAATAATAATAATAATAATAATAATAATAGTTATAATAAATATAAAAGGTAAAGAATCATTCAATTAAAATTTTTATTATTAGAAACTTTCTGAGTTACGGTTTAGTCTTTCTTCACTTAACGAATGTTTACAGAAGAATTGATACCGTCGCCATACGTAATTGCTTCATGGAAACTTCTGCGTCCTCTTATTTTAGAATCTGTCGATGAAGAGAGCAGTTCTGTAATCGGAGTAGTGGCATAGTAAATACTGCACTAGTTCTTCAACCAAAAGCACGAAGCCATTTGTAACTCAGGACAAAATACCGCAAGTACAGAAAACATACATATGCCTTTTCTATAATCTGAAGATATTTCAACAGGAACTTGCACAAAATGATTGTAATGTATTGCTAAACCTGTATCATTAGTTCCTAAATTTATAAAATTTTCCTTCAATTACATTACTACTTACTCTCGTAATTTTAGTTGATTCCCCGTCTTATTAGTGTTCTCTTAGGTACCGGAGTGGCATTGGAATGCGACTGTTAATGTCTGGAGTTCTGCTTGTGAATACCATACTGAGAGAAGGCAACGTATACATGGGGGTGGGAAAAATACAGTGCGGGTGAATAATACCCTTGCAGATGTTTCATAATTGGTTTACCGTTTTAGATCTAATTTTTCAAAACAATATAAAAAAAACGGAACTCAATATTTTATATGTATATTTGAGATATTATTTCCTCAGATTGTCGTTATTAAGTTATTTCACCAAATGCTCTCGATTTTTATTTTATTTTTTACAAGAAGCCTCTCGTATATAACCTTCACGCCAAGCAATTTATTACATTAGAAAGCTATTTGAATCAGGAAGTTAGGTAGTAAATTTATCGAAATATGGTCGTCTTGAGACTTCTGTGAGCGAACACAAGTGTACGAGAGATAGCAAGATTGAGCACTTCCCCATTCCGCCTTGACAGTAAGGAGCTGACCTTAACCAAACTTGTCTACAGAGTTGGATCGGAAGAAATGATATTATTGAATAACCACTACGATTAGCAGACACAACTGAATGGAGTTTTTTGATTGTGTGAAGAAAATAGCGACACAGTAGAAATAATTAAAATAATTAAATTAAGAGTAAGGCTACATTTGGCTCACTGGGTGTATTAATATATGTTTGATACTAGAAAAGAACAGTATATTTCTGTTACGTCCGCTGTATGAATTAGAAAATAATATATTCGAAATTTAGGATTTATTCTTGTTCGTAGTAACGTTATATTTTACAACCTGTTTTATGGAGAATTTTTTCTATAAAAATCCTCACATTCTGAAACGTCTCGATCAGGTAAAAAGCACTGCACTGACTTGCTATAAGGAATAATCGAAATCTCCAACAAACTGGGATCAATCATGTGTGATGTCTTCCCCAACCGACGCACCGGCAACGTACATCTCTTGCCAACTCAACTCACCCGCCGCCAAGTACGAGCACACTTTCCGCCTCCCGCTGCGCTCGCGTCAGTGTCCGCCACTCAGTGGCTAGGCCGGCCTTCGCCTGCGCGCCAGGGCTGTCGCGCCAGTCGACTGTGCACGTCCCCTCCGCCATCCTCATCCACACCACCCCCGCGTTCGCTCCGCCCCCCACCTGGCGCACGCCGTCGCTGGAGGCCTGATGGACATTACACATTCATGATCTGTGGGGCTCGCGCCGCCAAACCACGCCGCCCTCCGAAGCCCCCGCCGCCGCGCCGTCCCCGCGCTCAAACCTCATTTGTCAAGACTCAAAACAGACCCAATTTCCTCTTGAGCCACTTAAGAATTAATTAGATAACGTGACGTGAGGTGGAAGTGTCATTCACCCGTTGCGTCGCCCCCGCCGCCCGCGTCGCTCCGAGCGCCCGTAGGAGCTCCTTCGCGCCGAGGCCCTTGGCGCAGTTAAGCCCTCCGACCCCTGGCAGATTAAAAGAGGCGGCCCGCCCGCTAAGAACAAAGTAAAACACCGCCCTAAGGTTATCTAGAAGTTTCCGGAGCAGAACGGGGTGGAGAGGCGGCCCCAGTGATATTGGGAACCGGCCCACTTGGGAAGAATATCGCCCCGTCAAGATTACTCGCGATGATTTACCTATGAGTAGTGCACAAGGCGCATGGATATTACACGAAGTCAGGGAAAGTGGGAAGAGAAAGAAGACGTGAAGTCGTCGCCATCGGATACCTATTCTATAAGAGTACGGCACGAGACCTAATTATAATTTCATTCCAAAGAACAGCTGCCAGAAAATTGTAGATGGACTTCTCCTAATGAAGCTTAGTGAAGCAGGACTGTATTGAGAGTTATCTTTGAACATAGATGGAATATTAAGTCCAGTTGATTGATTAGTGTTTCCGGACGCGTCAACTGCTAAGTACGTATAACCTGTAACTGTAGAATGTTTTTATCTCAAGATGCGATGGTGTACTTTTCCCACTGCAAGGCGAGAACCGAGGCCAACCTACACGACTACTTGCGAGATTTTCTCAAATCAGGTATCTCCCACCAACCATCCCAGCCGGAACCCACTCCCAGCTCCCGACTGGTCTCCCGACATGTAGTAGTGGAGTGCATAGAAATGTAAGTGCAAGAAAGAGGTGAGGACAGGAGAAGAAAGAGGAAGGAAATATCGCTCGCAGTCAGTGACCTGTTGTGAGGAATTCGCCTGGTATTGATCAGAGAATCGACGGAAAACTACCGGTCAGAGCAGCCAACCGCTAGAATTCTCTTCCAGACAATGCCTGAATTCGACCTGCCTAGCTAGTGTCGAAAATACATCCAGCGCACCGTCGGCAACTGAACCCTACGAGGCACTGCAGTGACAGTCAATTGATGCCTTGAGTGACCTAAGCCGGTACTTAATTCCGACTGCATTAAAGTTGGATGATAATTATTTTGGTATTACTCGTGAAAGAGAGATATCTAATAATTTTGTATGCTTATGCAAAATTAATTCATAAAATATAAAATCGGCTAAAATTGTGTCTTCGCATTTTTCAACATTTTATTACTTCTAGAAATTGGTGAATAAAAATATTATGTAGAGTAATACATTGATGTTAATAATTTAATTGGCTTCCTTCTTGAAGCTATCTAGCTAGTGTCAAAAATCTCTTATTTTGTTTTCTTTGTCGTTTCTACGTTAAACATTTTGAAATTCTAATTCAATTATTTCTAAGTAATTTTATCCAGTTTGGTCACACGTATCGGGAATATGCATACACCCATTATGAAATGAAGAATGGTAATTTTTATTGCAAGGGTTCAAATGTGTTTGATGGTAGCATCATATTTCGTCAATATAACAATTGTAAGAAAAACGAATATACGACTATTAAATTTACCTGTACGGGAGAATATTTTTTCATGCTAGACATTATTTTAATCAGTAACACATATCGCTAAACTGAGAAAGGTAACCCACAACAAAATATTTCATCCGAAAAGCAATTTTTTTTTTTTTTTAGGAAAGAGAAACAATCTTAATTAATCGACCTCTTCTGTTCCATAAAAAGATGTAAACGGCCAGCAACATTACAAGAATCCGCTTTGAATGGTTCACCCAGAAAGCTGATCATGTTTTTAGCGAAATGAGAGCCAATCTGAATTTATCGACCCATTGGGTCCCTTAAAAATATGTAGATGAGGGACGGTCGTCGTTTTGTTGAAAAATTTCTGCGCAAAATGTGCATCTTTCTTGGCTCCCCCTATTAGGTTTAATTCCTTGTATCCAGCCCGCCCAACGAACTCTTGACAAGTAGAAAACTTTATGGAGGTGTAAGAAGAGGGAGAATGCACGCCAGGAAGGAAGACACAAACAATAGATCAATTAAGAAGGGAGAAAAAAGAAAAGAAAATATGGGAGACATGGGGACTTGTGAACATCCTGTACTAAAGGATGTTATTAATACAATCAACGCTCAGCGAATCTCAGGTTTTGCGGCAACGGTAAATCTCTAAAGGGAAAAAAGAGTCTTATAAATACCCTGTATATATTCTGAAGTTTGTATATTTGAAAAACTGACAAAATATTTTGGTGTATGTTATGGAGAGGGCCCAATATAATGGTAGTCAATTAGTGTCGAAACTGTTATCGTATTCTCATGAATTGACAGAAGGTAGATAATTTCTTGTTTGTGTGGATTGAATACTGCTGTTAATGAAGACAATATAATCCCAATGTGAACAGTATTATAGATAATTTTCATTGATGCTTTGATTTACGCCATCCGTGCATTCTAAATAAAGATGCAAATAAGCACTACAACACTCAATATTGCAAGGATATTGAAGCAAGCAAATATGCTTGCAACGAGAAATCGAAACGTTTAATGTGTGCCTAAAACACAATATTTCGAATAAATAATCCCACGAAATGTAAAATGTTCGTTGACGATTGTTCCAGTAGGATAATTCAATGAATAGGAAAGCTTGTACATATTTTCATCGCCAAACGTATATATTTTAAAACAGAATTAACAACTGGTAAAGCTAACACTGCTACAATTAATTTCAAATTCTAAATAACGAGTAACTAATGTTTGGAAAACAGTTTTCCAAACGCTATGATATTTTAGTCCTCACAAATCAAGAATATAGTTATTATATTCTTGATTTGTGCGGACCAAAATATACATATATTAGCAAAAGCGACTTCCAACTACAATCACATCTCCATCTTTACTTTATAAGCTCCCCTGACTTACTATGCGCTGCATTTAAGAACTTCTATTATTCGACATGTTTATCACAGAATTGTGTATCATACAAGGAGAATAGCACATTGAAGGGGAATTTTTATGAAAGCGAACAATGAGTTTATAATTTGCAAACAATGATTCGGAGGGTGAGAATTCTAGCATGTCCTTATAAAACGTACAAATTAACACCCAGCACGTTGTAAAACGTCCAATATCTAAAACCTGAAGGGACCATCGTACTCGCAATATTCCGCGTTGTTGTGCTCCGAGGAGCTTCTACTTGAAAGTAACATGACATTATAATCCGTAAGTCCATTAAGCTTCAAAATATCGTAACACAAAAGATGTTAAAATGTCGAGCTCCCGAAGTTGGAACTTCAAACTCTCAGTTCTCGGAGGAAGAAAAGAAAGGAGTTCCGAAACATTTAAATGTCTTGGAAAATTGTAATCTGTACACGATTATACACTTCTGGGGAGTTAATAGTGGATGAAGAAAAGAGAATGGAGCGATGAAGGGTGCTGGGAGGAGAAGTAGGTGAAGAGACATGAAAGTTTGGTAAGTGTACATTTCAAAATATAAAGAATGGGTGAAAAGAGACATCGTTGTTAAGAAGTCAAACGAATTGTTGTACGAAAATGCTAAAATTGAAAGGAAATGATGAAGTAAAATAATAATAAAAAGTTTTATTTTAGATCTCTATTTTTAAACACCAACTCTTATCTACAGAAAGCAACCTTTCATTAATGTTATTTTATTTACCTTCAATTTTAAATTTTTATTCGTCCGTGAATAATAATTTTAAATAAGTATATGCTGAGTTTATTAACAGAAAGAAAAAATATTAAAATAAATAAGCAAAAGTTGATTCCTATCTTAAAACATGCACTTCATTCAAGTTAATGTTTTGTCGAGATACATTGCTCCTGTTTTAAGCGTTTACGTTCCACATTCTAAATTACAAGCAATAATAGATTTAACACAGTGGAACGTTCATGATAATTATGAGACTGCACATGTAAACCCAACGACTGAAAAACAATTCGGATCGCAGAATTCAAAATGAAGTACACCCCGCGGTGCAATGTCGTGATCGAACTGATGTATATCAAACGTTTTTCTAAATCACGATCCAGCAAAACCGCGCAGGTTCAGATCTGGTATGTTCTGGCGAAGCGGCGAGAGACAGGGGAAAGAGAGAAATAAGGCGCAGTGGGACGTTGAAAGATGGAGTGAGGCGAGGGGGAGGGGCTGTAGTGTGATTTGGGAAAAGCAGTGTGAGGTGAATCGGGCAGCATGGGGAAAGCCAAGGAGATGGAAGCTATGGAGAGCAGAGGACAGTGTGGGGGTGATCTTTCTGGACAGTATAGTGTGGGGCGTGGTGATGTGTAGGCAAGGTGTAGGGTGTTTTTTGGGGAGTTCGAGGCGGTGCGTTAGAGTTGGGGCGTTGCGGGCATTGGGGAGCTTTGGAGGGACGTTGGGGGTCATTAGGGGCGTTAGGGGGCGTTGGGGAGATGTTCGGGGGCGTTGGAAGCGTTGGGGTGCGTTCGGGGGGCGTTGGAGTGGTGTTAGGGAGGACGTTGGAGGGGGTCGTTGGAGGGGGGCGTTGGAGGGGGTCGTCGGAGGGGGTCGTCGGAGGGGGTCGTCGGAGGGGGTCGTCGGAGGTCGTCGGAGGGGTCGTCGGAGGGGTCGTCGGAGGGGTCGTCGGAGGGGTCGTCGGAGGGGGTCGTCGGAGGGGGTCGTCGGAGGGGGTCGTCGGAGGGGGTCGTCGTCGGAGGGGGTCGTCGGAGGGGGTCGTCGGAGGGGGTCGTCGGAGGGGGTCGTCGGAGGGGGTCGTCGGAGGGGGTCGTCGGAGGAGGTCGTCGGAGGGGGTCGTTGGAGGGGGTCGTTGGAGGGGGTCGTTGGAGGCGGGCGTTGAAGGGGGCGTTGGAGGGGGTGTTGGGGGTTGGGGGCGTTGGGGGAGGGTGTTGGAGGAGGATGTAGGATGTGGGGGAAGGGGTGTTGGGAGACGGGTGGTGGGGAAGGGGTGGTGGTGTTGGGCGTTGATGGGGTTTTGAGGGGCTTCAGAACGGCAAAGCATTGAGGGCAATGTTGTGGGGGTGGCGAAGCGTTGAGGACAATGTTGTGGAGGGTGGCGAAGCGCTGATGGGGTGGACCGTTGGGAGAGCTGGGGCTTTCGGGGAGGGGAGTTGGGGGCGGGGAGGGACGTTGGGGAGGGGTGTTGTGGGAGGGGTGTTGTGGGAGGGGTGTTGTGGAGGGGTGTTGTGGGAGGGGTGTTGTGGGAGGGGTGTTGTGTGGAGGGGTGTTGTGGAGGGTGTTGTAAAGGGTGTTGTGGGAGGGGTGTTGTAGGGAGGAGTGTTGTGGGAGGAGTGTTGTGGAGGGGTGTTGTGGGAGGGGTGTTGGGGGAGGGTGTTGTGGGAGGGGTGTTGTGGGAGGAGTGTTGTGGGAGGAGTGTTGTGGAGTGGTGTTGTGGGAGGGGTGTTGTGGGAGGGGTGTTGTGGAGGGAAGGGGTGTTGTGGGAGGGTCCTGTGGGAGGAGCTGTGGAGGGGTGTTGTGGGAGGGTGTTGTGGGAGGGGTGTTGTGGGAGGGGTGTTGTGGGAGGGGTGTTGTGGGAGGGGTGTTGTGGGAGGGGTGTTGTGGAGGGGTGTTGTGGGAGGGGTGTTGTGGGAGGGGTGTTGTGGGGGGTGTTGTGGAGGGGTGTTGTGGGAGGAGTGTTGTGGGAGGGGCGTTGTGGGAGGAGTGTTGTGGGAGGAGGGTGTTGTGGGAGGGACGTTGGGGAGGGGTGTTGTGGGAGGGGTGTTGTGGGAGGGGTGTTGTGGGAGGGGTGTTGTGGGAGGGGTGTTGTGGGAGGGGTGTTGTGGGAGGGGTGTTGTGGGAGGGGTGTTGGGGAGGGGTGTTGGGGGACGGGTGTTGGGGGAGAGGTGTTGAGATGGTGTGTTTAGGGATCGGGGAGTGACGGGGACGTTGGGGGACAGGGGATTGAGAGCAGCCGGGTCATGGGGAGGGTGGGGCTTTGAGGGCGCGGGTCATTGAGAGAGACGGGTCGTCGGGGGCGGATCGTCGCTCTGCTGGAAGTTGAGAGGCGTGGGCGTTCGAGGGTGGGATGTTTCTGGGGCGTGGCGTTGGTGGAGCGGGACGGTGGGCGTGACGAGGGGCCGGGGCGGTGAGGTGTGGCGGTGGGGCGGGGCGGTGGGGCGGAGCGATTGGGGCGGGGTGTTGTGGGGAGAGCGGGGGAGCGGAGCGGGGATGGGTGGGGTTCAAATGCTGGGCTCTAACTGCGCGCGCGCGCGCGTGCGGTTTAGTATGCAACGCGGCGCATTCGATTCGCGTGAATTTATCCGAGCGCTCGTGCCGCCGACAGCTGAAATATCCGCTCTCGACGCGACGCGAAAACAATCGCTGCGCGCGGACGCTATGGTCCGCACTCGCGAGTCCGGCAACTGCCAGGGCCTGCACATGGTTGCTAACACTCGTAGTACATTCACATGGTAATTAAAAGTCAAATATTTCTCTGAAACATCGGTGATGAGGGACCTAGAAACATCGCAAACAGTATCAAAAATAGGTGTAATTTCCAATGCTTCCAACATCTACAGAATTCTTCGTGTTATATATTACGTAAAATGTTACCATTTGCTGTTTTCAGAGTTGTAATTTTAACAATGAGCACCGACTGATGAAATAATCTGCCAGAAATGCACTTATAAAATGTAGCTTCTAATGCTTTACTTACCTATTATTGATAATAAACATGTCAGTGCCATTTTTTTAGTTACACCATTGATACATACAGAACAAATCACATAACGTTTCGAATGGCCATGAAGTTTCTCAGGTAAATTTGAGAAGAAGAACAAAAAATGGGCAGTGTTTGAAAAGATAACATAAGAATTTTTATCTTGTTAAAGGGGTCACAGTTTAGTTCTGAGTTCTGTATTGCTATTGCAATACTACCATCCAATCACGTTATTAACTAACGAATTATTTTGCTATTTATTATTCAGATAAAAAAGTCTAAGTAAATAAGTTTCTGCTTCAATGAAAATCTGCTAAAGGATTGGGAACTGATACAAGAATTTGAATATTTATCATGATCATGAAAATATATATCCTGCTAAAGTATAATAGAAAATGTTAAAATAATCGCGACTAAAATTATAGCAAGTGATTCAATTACTATAATAAAATAATATCTTACACTGACAAATTTCTTGAGTTAAAACAAAAGTTATGGCAAGAATTTCTTGTAAAAACAAAGTGCCAAAATTCCTTATGCAAGCTTTTTGAGATATGTTTCAACACTCACTAAATCATGCTGCTCAAGTAATATCGAGTTACTGTGGGATATACTTGTTTTATGTTACCTCCAATTGCACTGCACCAATCGAGGAATTAATGCACGAAGTTCAGCTGCAAATGATGTCATTAGCTATGTTTAGTTTTACTGACCACTTTGAAATTGATCTCTACATTATAATTCATGCCTATTTGCCTCTGTATTTAAAGATTAGATTTCTATTCAGGAATCACTTTCCCTTTAATATAACGTAAGAAAGTAATTCTTTTAGAATGTTTCGTTCAACTCTTCGACCCACACAATTTCACACGTATGAGAATGAGATGAAGCAAAACAACCGATCTGAAATAAAATCGCCAGAATTCTCTTTAATCTTCAACTCGCAGTTTAGAAGCTCAAGATTCAGCATGCGACCCCTGGAGACGGAACGCAGATGTCGTAGCGCCAACTACGCAGCACGGGCCGCGGTAGCGGGGCGTGGCAGCGGGGCGTGGCGGGCTGAAGCGGGGTGTGGTGCTCCCGCACAGCTCCGCTCTACCCGCACCGCGCCGCGAGCGTTTTGTGAGCGAGCTTCGGCGTCGCCGGCAATCAATAACCCAGCGGCAGGCGGCCGGGCGCGGCGGGGCGACGGCGGCGGCGGCGGCGGCGCCGGCGGGGGGGAATCTCCTGGCCGCAGTCGCGGGGGTGAGTGGACGGCGCAGGCGGCGCGGGTGGCGCGGGGGCTGCCGAGGGGCCGCAGGGTGGCGGGGAGCCGGCGGGCGAGCGAGCGGTGAGAGGAAATAGCAGTCACTAAGTGGCTACCTGTAGCGTGTTCCGAGTCAGGATGCAATCAAGACATGGAAATGAATGTGCAAGAACCAGCGGAGAACTGCGGCGTCGCCCGAGGGGCCGCCGACGTTGAGCACGGCGCCGCCGCCGCCGAGAAAAAAATTATAAACAGAACGAAGAGAAAAAAGAGGAAACATTTTATCCTGAGCGAGAATTGCTCGGAGAGGCGAGGAAGGAAAGGTATCGACGCGGGGAAGGGTGGCGTGCAGAAAAAGCGCGTGGGCATGGGGTAGGGAGCGGGGTTCTGGAGGGGCGAGTGAAGGCTGAGGAATGAGGTGTGGACGAGAAATGAAACGCGCCGCTTGTTCGCGACTCGCTGTGCCATAAGAAGAGCTGTGTTGGTAGTCGAAGACGAGGAAAAGAAGTGCAGACGACAACGATGGTACAGACGGTGCCGATAATGGTCGTAGATACTTTGGTAGCTCTGAGAGCAATGGTGATCTCTAGGGCCCGGATTTTAATGACAAGTCTTATATTTTTTCCGGACCTACGGGAGAATTTTAAGACAATTTATGCACGAATCCAGGTATTGTCGATTAGAAAACCGTATTTTTATTGTGCATATAAAGTCATATTTACCCCGTTTTTAGTAAAAGGTGATATTTTGGTCAAAATCGGCCATAAATGCACATATTTGTCATATTTGTAAGGACAATTTTTAGTAAAAGATCAAATATTGAACAAATTTTGCTCAAAATGCAAATATGTGGCATATTTTTAAGGTCACAAGAATAAAAGGCTTGAAAATGCGTGTCTCATAACACTGTATCAGGTGACATTGTCACAAATAAACTCAAAAATTGTACCACAAAGAATTATTTTAAACGTAAGTGAATTTGAACAAAGTGAGTTGGGTCGAGCTCTCCATCATGTGGCTGAAAAAGTGTACTACAAATTGCTGAGTGATCTTCAGCGAAATTATGGATATTGTACAATGTGCAAAATTAGCGATATAATTTCTGGAAATGCTGCAACATTTGAAGACAATGAACCAAAGCTGCACTGCGGCGACATTGCCGCTTTCAAATACGCTCCCATGACGTCATGTGATGTGGAGAGGAACTTTCCCAGATACAAAACTATCCTCGGTGACAACCGTAAGTCTTTTAAGATGGAAAACTTGAAAATACACCTTGTGATCCAATGCAACACTCTAGAAATTGAAGACTGAGAGGAAATTAGAAAACATTAAACAAGAAGTATGCAGTAGTAAAGCAAGATATTTTGTTTAATGAGTTTTATTGTACTGTACTTGGTTTGTTTTACCGACACAAGCAATTTGTTTTAATGTTAGTTAGTTCCAAAGGCTGTCTTGTTTGGACCGAGGGCCCCAGCCGCCTCAGAATAGCACTGAAGATGATCGCAATGCGGCCGAAAAAGCTTTATGCTAAAATGTACGACAAAACAACGCCTCAAATTCATTTACATGATGCAAATGTCGTTAACGCCGCACCATTTCCTATCATTAGTTCCAAAGACTGCAAACCGTATGTACCATACTCACAATCTGTTCTTGAGTAAATTTTGTATTTGTTTTACCTAAAAAACCAACAGGAATTTAAAAAAAATAAACTTGTATAACGTCATATTTTATTTTTAATGCCATATTTATATAGGTTTTAGGTCATAAATGCTTGCATATTTCGCTGATTTTTAGGTCATTAAAATCCGGGCCCTGGTGATGTGGTAGAGGTAGAGATGTTGACAAAAGGTTTGGAGGAAGCGATTGTGATAAAATAAGGATAGTGTTTTTTTTATTGTGAAGAGAGAAGTTTTAATGTCAATGAGTGTTTTAAAAATGTTGGTGGATGTGTCTGTGATTGTTTTAATAATAATACAAAATATCAAAAGCGTTCAAGGTGGCGTTCTCTCTGTTTCAGCGTAAATTGTATGCGGATGATGTTTGAATTGGTTTTAACATTGAGGTAGGTTGAACTGAGGTTGAGGGTAAAATTTCACTTGGAACCAGTATTGATTTCTTACTACAGATTTTTTATTCATTTTTGCTTTCGAGAATCAGGAACAACTTTTATTTGAGTTTAAAAGTGCGTATTTCAGTGCAAGATATGTCAAAGTCAAAAGTCGATCCTATTTCCTAATTTCACATTGATTTACATTGGCCTACAATTGTTTTGTCATTTTGGTGGTGTAAGAAAACCACCCATTCTGTGAAAAATTAAGTATTGACGTTGGCCCTTCTTGCACCAAGCTACATATACATAGAGGAATCAAATGAAAAGCGCAAAAGTGCAATTATTGTTTTAGGTGTTTCGATACTTGCAGGCACAGCCCTTGATGTCTCTCTAAGCTGGTAGTTCGAGGCAGTGTCAGTAATGTTGTTGGAGCTGAAGAACAGCTGATTCAAGATAGCGCAGCACCACTACGCAGATTCAACAAGGAGCAACACCCGGGAGTTATTCGATTTTTATGGAGTGAATACCGGTTGATATATATGAGAGAATGAAGACGAAGTACGGGGTCGGATGTCTATCACAGAGGAAAGTGTATGAGTGATGTAAGAAATTCAGAGAAAGTACGAATTTTGAGTGACGCTCTACGTCCGTGTCAGACTCATTATGTGAAGAGTATATACTACCTTCTACTAAAAAATGGCTTTATTGAGGAATAAGAATGATTGCATTCTGGAATGGTAAATGCCCCAAGGTGCCACAAGGACCAGAGCCAACTACTCCGACCTTCTCAAGAACCATTTGAAGATAACAATACGCACAAAGTGAAGGCGTTTGCTGACCGCCGGTGTTTTCTTTTAACATGATAACGCTCGTTCGCCTTCAGCTCGTGCAACTATGAAAAAAAAACGACGACCTACGCTTTAATATTCCTTCACATCCGCCATACTTCCTAGATTTGGCACCGCGAGGTTATAACATTAGCGGTTCATTAATGAGCAACATGAGGGCAGAAGTTCAAGTCTGATAATGACGTTCAACCGGCGGATCACGAGAGCCTACAACGTCAATCAAACAAAGATTTCTTACGCAGTATCGAAACACTTCCTCTGATTAATTGAACTGGAGTGGAAGGGAATATTTAGAAAAATAATGTACAAGGAAACACTCTTTCTGCAGTAAAATAGTGGAAAAAATTAATCGCGGTTTCAATTTGCTTCTCCCTCGCATATTTAATCAAACGGTAATGAGCCAACAACAGTATTAAATGTGGGTCTTGATGAGCACTTTCATATTATCATTCATTTTTTTTGCTCGCGAATCGGCCGTCTTGGGCCACGCATACATGCATTTGCACGGGCTCAGTATCATTTATCGCTTTGCAAGTCTTGCTTGAAATCAATTAGGAGGATCAGCATTAGGCTGAATCCGATTTTTATCCCCCAAGATTATTATTTTTGGGAGGATAGAAGATGGAATGATGATGATAATGAAGGATGAATGGCACACACAAACAGACATACACAAACACACCCATGCCCGAGGCGGTACTCGAACCCACGATCCTTCCGTCCGAGATAACCACGGCACTATAGCCTTCCCGATCTCGGCTATCCGGACTGGCATTATCATTTATTATTATGATTAAATATTTTCATTTTAAAATTTGTCATTGTCTTCGGGTACGTATTAATAGGTTATTTGATCATTATAACTTAAATTATTTTAAAAGAATGCATTACCCTAAATTACAATAAGTCAATTATAGACAGCCTGTAACATATATTTTGTTTTTAGGTACACAAAATGATAATTATGAAATACTCTTCCATGTTTAACTTTATTAGCCAGTTGGATTAATTTCTGACATTTCTTCACAAAATACTACAAAACAGTTTAATTAATAATAACAATGCACGATTCATTTACAAGAAAACAATCACAAAATTAGAGGAACATAACACAGGTACATGTGATTTTCCCGCGTAAACTTTTATATTGATTATGTTTAAACTGGAAACCTATTCATTCAATATGACCAGGCAACCGAAATTATGTAAACTGAAGTGATGAATTGTGCTCATGACTGTTATTACGCTACAACGCGAGTTTCGTAATCCGACGGTATTTGTTCATCTATTTCCTAGAAATCCCGGAAAATTCATGACCGTTCCATTAGCAATATCGGCAAAAATAGCACAGTGTCATTATGCCACTTCACATGTAGCCCTTTGCAGCATTTATGGTACATTATCCATGTTTTCCTTTACTGAACCGACACATCTGCGGTGAGCAGGTAGGGCCCAACTCATCTCAAAACCCGCGCATGCTGATTTTGGAGCGCACGCCGTGCCGTGGAGCGCGCCCTACGCGCTGCTCTCCAGCTGGCCGCTGACGCAAGCGGGGCGCTGCGTCCGCGGAAAGCGACATTCAAATGTCAACCACTAAATACCGCCGCGGAACCCTGCGAATTCATTTACAGCCTCGGTACTCCGCTGTAGCAACAATTATTCATACATTCATTACGGAATGAATGTAAATGTAAACAACTGTCAGAGCGCTTGAATGATGATGTAAATAAAATAATAAATACTGTTTTAATCCGTAGTGTTTTAAAACACAATAATCGAATTACGGTGTTGTTCATTTTTCTAATTTCAAACTACAACGGGGTCGGAGAGAAACAAGACCATCCATATTTTGAAAATACACGCGCATTATGACATTAAGGGTATCAACGTGACAGAGTTTGAAGTTGATTAATTGCTCGGGTTGAAACGGGCGGCGCGCGCGCCCGCTCACCCGAGCGGTCGCCGCTCTCACCTCTGGGCGCACACGAATTCGTCAAAATCCGAAACAAAAACCCGCGATAAATCTTGGGGCATTAGCGACGAGCAAAGCGGGTGGTCGTTACGGTCGAGATCCGCCGCTGCTGCCGCAGGTTTGCTTCGTGGTGAAGGCGGTGGCTGCTTTGGTGGAGGCAGCCATGGCGATGTTAGTAAATGGTGGTGGCGATGGAAGACATGTTGGCGATGGGGTGGTGATGTTGTTGGTTGAAACGGTGGTAGCGATAGAGGTGGCGCGGCGGCAATGGTGGCGGTGGTGGTGTAGGCGGTGGTGACGGTAGTGATGGCGGCGGCGGTGGCGATGGTGACGGCGTAGGCGTCGGGGGCGAAGGCGGCGTTAGCAACAGAACGGCGGTAGCGACCTTCGGACGACTCGCGGCTGAGTGGAGGCAGTTGGAGGTGCGAGCCGAGTGCGAGCGAATTTCGAATGCCGGGTGCGTAATGGGTTTCGAAGGACCGGGGCTTTCAAGGACACGTGGGTGGCTTCGGAAGTTCGTGTCTGCTGTCGTGTTGTTGTTAAGAGTGGCTTCTTGTCTTGTAGTGACTTATTAGTGTCTTTGCAAGAAAAAAATACGTCGAAGGGTCCAGTGTTTGCAAGAAAATTGCGCCAGACAAACATATTAGAACAAACCATTTCAACCAACTGCAAGAATTTTGATTCTTGATTATTTAAACAATTATTGAATTTTGAATTTTAAATTCGATTATCACACAGAGGTCATGCAATATAAGTGTAAGTTACATATATTCAAATAAAATAATATCTGTGATTTTATTTATTTTCGATATATAAAAAATAGGGAAAAATTTATCTGCTGAAGTTTTAGTATGACGAATTAATATTTTCCACGTGCGTCGACAGTTTTCTCTTCATATGTGAGATTTAAACCTTTTACCATCCAATATGCATAATTAATATTGCAGAATGTTAATTTTAAATGCATTATAATATATTAAAATATAGACAGATAGTTGTTTTATTAAATGAAACTTAAACATACATAATTTGCCGCAAATGATAAGTTTCGGCATTGCTTTAAAATAAATTCTGTGGATATACGTCCAGATCACTAAAAACAATGACAACAAAGTCCTATTGTAGAGGTCTGCAGGCTCAGTACTCACGCTCGAGTTCATTCATCCAAAGAGAAAAATAAAGTTTACATCAGTCCGTTTACTCACTGTCCGTTCCACACACTTTCCGCATTAGCTGTATCCAGCGCACTACACGGTGGACGGTGAACTTACCTGCAACGCAAAAACAGAGCACTTGAATCAAAATAACGTAAAATTTGTTTCATTTAGTTCACGTTCCACTCATGCATTAAACGGCTTGCATTGAAACAATGGAAGGGTTTTAAATAGAAATAGCAAAGGCTTTGAACAACGTCATTGAAAATATATGGAAAAGAACGCTTTTTGTATAACTCCATGATAAAAACAATACAATTTGCATCCTTTGATGTATACCACATGCAAGCTTCAAAGGTTTCAATCCTGCTTGGCTATCATATTTGATTCTTGAAGCCAACAATGGGAACTCTACAAAAGATTGATACACGATATAATTCGTCTCGCTTTTCACAGCCACATTCACAATTGACGAGGAACCACGAGAAAAAAAGACTGCCTCCAGCAGCTCGTGTCATCGCCTATCGTGTAATTAGAACAAAACACAGTTTGCACGGAGAAGCTTATCCACGAAACACTCTTCCAATTCAACCTCGGCTGAACTCGCAAAGGTGAAAACACGAAAAACGAGAAGAGAAAAACACGAGAGAGCAACCGAACCTAGGGAGAGAGAGGGACACTAAATGAAGAGGTCATAACGGAAAGCATTTGGGTGCGGTTTTCAATATGAAATCCCATTTAATGTTTATAATAGGGCCAATTAAATTAAACTCCCATCATTATAAAACAAGAGACGAACAATTAAGCGAGTCCCTGGCGGCCGTGCGCGCGCTCTGCCGGATGCAGACACCGCCCGAGTTCCGGATAATTACGTCCGAAATGAAAGCGATATTTCAGCGCGCCCCGGCGCGCCCCGCGCCGCCTCGCCACCCTACATGCGCCCACGTGTGCGTGGCCGTCCTCGCACGCACGCGCAATGTTGCCTCCCCCTGCTGCCGCAGGCGCCTTCTCCGCTGATCGCCCTCCTGTGATTATTGGGTATCGGTTTGCCACTGCAGTTCGAGATGCTGGCTGCGCGTTGTCGAGCTTCTGGGTCGATTTTTAAAATGTTTCATTGTGACAATACTGGGCTCTTGTGTTGAATATGGATTTTGGAAGAAATGACAGACACAGTATTACAGTGTTATGTTTACTGGATTCTTTATTACACGGTCGTACGCACTAGTATGTACAAATGTTGTTACAAATATTAAATTTATTTTTATTATTTTATCTGCAAAGATCTTTATCTTTGCTTCACATCGAACAATTATTTCAAGATAAGTTTCGTAAACTAATGGGAATATTATGTTTTGACAATGTAAAAATGAGAAATGGAAGAATGTTTCTTAAAGGGATAAATAAGTCATATCATTAATTCAAATGTTCATTGTTTTTGTCCAAACCATTCCGAGTGAAATTTAACAATAAAGTTCACAGCGTGAATGAAAGATGGGCCAAGATACATTATATTAAAGCACTTTACATCTCACTTTACATCATAAATCACTTTACTACACATCTTTAATACATATTCTCTCCTAAATCTAATTTGTCACTACGTATCAGTAATTAGTTTATTGCTCTCGTCTCCGTTAGATGGTTGCTCCCCAGCTGGTGCCCTCTCTCATGGCCTCCCCTTCTAGATTCCCGTATCGTGCCTTCTGAGGGGTCCCGCTTCTCGGAACCCTCAGCAGATCCACCTGGCAAAGCCCCTTTAGCGTGGGAGGAGCAGGGCTCTGATCTTCTCCAAGGGACCTCTGAACTTAGGAGCAATAATTTACTATCGACTGTTGTCCCTCTCATATTTGTCTTCCACGATTCATAAATCTTTCATGTCACGTTGATTCGAAGCGTGTAGTTTGCCAGTTAATTACCAGTATATTTTTAAGAAACATTCCTTTTAAAGTCTTCCAGATACGCTGTAATAACTATCATACGATCGAGACATTTTTGGCAGTTTCTTTCTTCAGTATGGTTGGGGGAACACGAACTCTGCTTTTCACGAGGCGCTGCTTTTCACGGATATGCAACCCGTAATACGGATAGGTATAACGCAGATTTCACAGCATAACCAAGAAAATTAAGGCGTTGCATTTGGAGATGAGAATAAAATCAGTGTGTTTCAATGGAGGTACAAAGGCGGTTAAATTACGTAATAAAGCTGGAATTAAGACCTAGATTTCTCAAATTTTAAGAGATTTCTAAGTCACAGATGGACTAGCGAGTTTGCTCTCGATTTCACAGTATTCTGAACTTTACGAATGCGATCGAAACATTTAAACAAAAACAAATAGTATTGACTAAAAGTACAAGAGAACCTCTGAAACATAGAGATCCCGCCAGAAAGAAAGTTTCAAAACACGAACGAACCGAAACTGTTCTGAAGAGCGAGAAAGCGAAGATCAGTGCAACACGGGACGAGGTGAGGAGGGTGGGTGGGAAGGGACCGAACGGTACGAGGCAGGGAGCGGCGCCGCCAAACCTCGCCGCTTCTGAGGCACTCCGTGCGATTTGATTATTACGACCTAAGCGCAGGTGGGCGGGGCGAGGAGGAGAGAGCGTTTCCGGCAACGCGGCAACGGAAGGGGTTGGGAGGGAGTATTGAAGGAAAAGGGGGAAGGGTTAAGAACGGATGAGTGGAAGGTACTCCCAAGCAAAAGCAAGAGACAGGAAATGGAGGTACGTGAAAGTTAAAACACGTTGTGTGAAAATACTGGAAGTGACGTACGAAGAGAAGATATGAGAACACAGGAGATAGTTTACGAAAATGGGTTATAATAATAAAGCAATGTGAAAGAAGAGGTGTAGATGGGAATTAACATCAATGAGAAAGGAAACAAGTACTGAAAATTAATAAAGATAAGATAGAAAAGACCGAATATAGTGAAGACCTGTCAATGCAAAAGTGTTTTACAATGTCTAATTTGCTGCAAATTCCGTTTCTATTTAAATTACTGCAGATAAAATGAGAAGAGAGCTGTAGAAACGATGTTGAATGAAAACCCATACTGGGTGAAGAGAAGATGAGAACATTCACATGACTAGCTATTAGGTGGCTGTGCAAGCGGAATCAAAGACTCAGCGCCACAGCACCGAGCAGGAGCAGCGCGGGGGCACTCCTCATGTGGCGGCGGCGCGCGGACTCCCTGGCCCAGGGCGGCGGCGACCACGATCGTTGTGTCCGCTCGCGTCATTCGTCACCTGGCAGCGGCGGCGGCGGCGGCGGCGGCGGCGGCGGCGGCGGCGCCGCCGCGAGGGCGCGGTAAAGGCAGACCCGCGCACACGAAGCCGGGAGGGAGACGAGGAACCGCAGGGTGAGTTGGGCAGGGGTGGGTTGGAGAAGAAGGGCGCGAGGGAGAGTGTGCCGCCGCGGCCGCGACGGTGGCGCTGCACAGCACGTAAAACAAACTATAAAAAGTGAAACTCAATTCCGCGCGGAATAGCTAAGCTATTTCACGGAATCCCACTGAACGGAAGAAAAATAAAGCTTTTACGATTCTGCGCCGCTCCTTTTTTTATTTTTACAAGCTTCTGAAATGTTCCTGACGATTTCATTCAGAAGAGAGAGGGCGACGGACTTAGAGGGCGCTTCCTCCGTGCGCGGTGTGCCCGAGCAGAGGTGGGCGGAGAAAATTTGTGCCTGGCACCCGGGGTTGGAATTAGATGTCGTTATTTCATCAAACCACCGACGTTTCACGTACAAAATAAACGTCAATGGAGCAGATGTTCAAAGACAGGGCAGGGAGTAAAAAGAGGTGGACGAATAATGATGACCAAAGTCGCTTATATCGAAGCGATATCTATAGAAGTAAATCAATATACAGACTCGTAGATTTTATTTTCAAGAAACTCGTATTGTGCTTGCAAATGTTTGCACGAACAAAACGCCCCATTCTTCACAAAAACGCTATATGGGAACGATAGTCATTTTATTAGTACTGTTCAAGAAAATCGTTCTTCAGGTAGGACGAATAAAAGAGACACGATCGATGTAGTTACTATGGCGACGGTACTTCAAAAGAAATCCACGGCGGAGTAATGTATATTCCTCCATAAACGATCCCGAGTAAAATACGAAGTGATCACCGGGGAATGAGGCGGTTGAAGACAGTCCTGCACCAAACGTTACATTGATAGACGGCCCCATTACGGGCTCGAACTGCGGACACAGGCGCGTGGCGCGGGGTTCGGGGAGCGGACGTGGACTGCCGGAGGCCGCGGCTGCAGGCGAAGTCCGTAAGAAGCACTGGAGGTGGCGGAGCGTCGCGCCAACGGGGCGCGCGGTGGCCGCGGGGAGTTTCCGGGGGATGATGCACAGTACAATCTCCGGCAAGCCGATTGTCAGCGCAGCGTCGCCTCGGTGGAAGGGGGACGACGCGGGTCCGACGGAGGCCAGCGCGCCGGGGAACGCGGGGGCGGGTCTAGGCTGGCACGTGGCTTAATCCTAAATAACCAGGCACCCTGGTGGTAAATACATAATACGAGGCACGGGGTGCGGGGAAGGACGGTAGCAAGGACGAGAGACAGAGGAACCGAGAAAGACAGAAGAGGGGCGCGAGAGAGAGGAAGAAGAGCCGAGAGGGTGCCGTGTAGTCGCTTGGACGCTCCGCGTAATGCGGCCGAAACGAAGAGGAATCGCCGCCATGTCCGGCCTACTGCTGTGCGCCGAGAGATATAGCGCCCACACACGCCGCGACGGTGGCGTTTCGCGTGGCGGAAATAAATGGGGGCAAACGGAAGGGAGACGTGTAAGACAGACTAGTAAGGGGCGAGAGAGGGGTCGGTGGCGAACAAAGAGAAAAGGGTAGTGTGGATGTGGCACGCAAGAGACGAGGCGAAACGGGACGACGCGCAAAGGCGAAAGGAACGCCCACGACTGGGGGACAAGGCAAGAAAGAGTAAAAAGGAGAAAATGTGAGGTGTCCGTTGCGTCAAAAGAATAACAAAAGCAACTGTGGCACGCGCGAGCTGCGAAGGACGGGATCGCGGCGGCGGGGGTGGGGTGGATGAAGGAGGACGGGCGCGTGCGGGTATGCGCGAGGGCGCCGCAGACATTCGTCACGTGACACCCGAGCAAGGTCGCCAACGTTACGAGTTCTCCGCCGCCGCACCCTGTTCCGCCTGAGCGAGCCGCTCGCGCGCGAGGCGTCGCGGCGTCCCGTCACTCCTTCCCTCTTCCCACTCAACCTTCTCCCGACCCGGACGCCGGGAAATTTAATATTTCTCAGTTCTTTTCCGGCCAGAAAGCGTCCTGGCGTGCGGACGAATATTTTGCAAGCGTGGATATTCACACGCGCGCACACATACACTTCCACGATTTGAAGATTTTTAATTTTATTCTGAGTCTGACCTACCGTATTATATTCCGTGCTGGTTGAAATATCTCATCCAGTTCAAAATTGTGCTTTTTTCTCATCTATCTCAAATTCTTGCTGTTGATTGATTGATTGATTCTTTCGTGTTTCCGGGCGCGTCAACAGCTTCGGTCATTAGTCCCGTTCGTGTAGTGCATGTTTTTAATCGGGAGATGGCGGTGATCTTCCCCCGCTGGATAGCGAGATCCGGCACCGACCTACCGTCGGCTAGTGGGGTTTCCCCCTAACCAGGTCTCTCCCACCAGCGGGGCACCCCAGCCGGGACAAGCTCTAAGCTCCCGACCGGTCTCCCGGAATATGTGGTAGTGTAGTGCATGTTAGTGTGTGTGTGTGTGGGTGTGGGTGTGGGTGTGTGTAAGAGGCGAGGACAAAGAAGAGGAAGGACAGATCGCGCGCGGTCCGAGGCCCGTTTGGTAGGGTACTGCTCCAGCATTCACCTGGTGTTGATCGGAGAAACCACGGAAAACTACCGATCAGAGCAGCCGGCCTCTAGAATTCTCCTCCAGACAGCGACTGAATTCGACCTAGCTGAAAAGCTAGTGTCGAAAATCCTGCGGCCGTTAGGACTCGAACCTAGGATCTCCCGGTCAAAGGCGCTGCAGTGACATCAGTTGATGCACTGAGCTACCGCTACCGGTTTCTTGCTGTTGGTAATTACAATATTTTCTTGTAATATATAACGCTATATAATGAATCAAAGCCAAATTGAGAACACAGCATTACGTAAAACGTTGCATATGATAATCACTCGCATGAAAAAAAACTCTAAATTGTTTATTAGAATGTTTGCTATTCTACTCTCTGCATATGCAACTTATTTTTAACTACTTTCCTTCGAGTCGACTTATATATTGGTAAATGCGTAATTTAATCTTCAAAAAGCAAGCAAAGAACTTTCAAAAAATTATCCCAGAAACCTAAAAAGATTTAAAATACTTACTTCATGAAACACCTTTAAGATTATAATAACACTCTTAGTTCATTGATTACTTTTGTTATTATTTTCATTTAAAAGTTCATTACGTTTCATGTTCTTAATTCTTTGATACAAGATAATTTACATCCAGGTCTTGGCTTTGTAGTCATTACAGTTCAAAGAAAGACACCTCTTAACCGAAAACGTTCCTTAATTTCATTTTTCTGGTCCTCAAAATTCTCTCATGGGGATGATAGAAGGCTTTAGCTGCGGCCAAGAGATGCAAAGTTTGTCAGAGACACGTGAAGCTGGGACGTGTCAGCCTGGAAGGAGCCGTGGCAAAGTGTTGATAACCTGTCAAAACCACGACCGCCATTTCAATTTTAGATCGTCGAGTAATTTATGCGAAAAATACGTGAAAAACGCGACCCATTTAAATATTTAACGTTATAATTATACATGAATGGTAGTGTATTCAAAACGATTTCATAATTCTTTCGGGCACTTAATCCATATTTCACCGCGTTATTCATAACGTGAGTGGCAGCGATTTCACATGCGATGCATTCCTAAGCTCTCCCGCAGTGCTTGGGCTATGGCGAGAAGTGATCAGAGCATGTAAAACTAAGAGATCGCGGCAAGAGATAGTAATAACTTCTTATTTACACTCTGTTTGGCAGAGATTTTGAGGTCACGCATATTTGTGCAATAATAGGTTTTATGTGTGTGACAGGTACACGATTTCTACAGTTTTTACACTAGTAATCTAGTAATTAAGCCGATCAATCACTCTGAAAGTCAATTTATGGGTATATTTAGTTTCAATTATTATTAGTATGTATATACATATATGTATATACATACTAATATTAGATATTTTTTGAATTAGTACGCGACCGTGACAATGTGCTCCAAGAAAATATAAAGGAAATTTGTTGGAAATAAAAATTATAATATAAACAAATAATTTAAGTTAAAAGAGCAATGACTTCACTTAATAAAATAATTATACCTTCCTCTGTTGGTAAATGTTTACAATTCAAATCGAATTGATTCGAGGGGAAATCATAATACAGAAATTAAATACACCAATTTTGTTCAATCCAAACTATATGATTTCATTTGTTACAGGCCTAATCATATAATAGAACTCTGTTATTATCCTGGTAAAATAGTAATATACTATACACGAAAAGAAATGAATTCTATCTATCTTGTAAAATGAATAATATAATTTTATTCAAATTTCACCATCTCTCACCTCTCCAATCCGCGCAGTCACCTTAACCCCTCCAGTTCCGTCCCAACCCACCCAGTTCTACTCCACTCGCCCCATTTCCCTTCTCACTATCCCAGTCAAGCTATCCACCATTACTCGATCCCAATCTCTCTCCTCAAATTCCTGCCCTACCACTCCCTGTTTCTGCCCCCCCCCCCCGCCCCAACTTACCCTACCCGGCTCAACCTTTAATCCTATCGTGCGGCTGCCCACATTGGCCAATGCAATCCCTAAATAAATAAATACATTGAAAGGTTACATTAAACCATATTTGGGGGAACATTTTGAACAGCGAATAATGCGTTTTTGTCGGTCACTTAAAAGTATTTGTGAAAAATTTGGTAGACATTTCTCTACGCGCTTCAGATTTATACTGAATCAAATATATAAATAACGAGTTTAATTGTTTATTAAAGTGATTATAATTAATGTCAATGCGCATTACGTAGATTTTGAAGACTTGTTTAAAAAATACAGAGTAACTAATTTTAATATTTTAATTTGGCTAATAGTATTACATCAAAAGTGAAGATTTATTGAACAAAAATTCTAAACATATTACAGTGAAGCAATTTTTAGACAACAAACTTCTGTAAAGATTTTCGTGTTCCAACACATGTCCAACGTAACGCCTCGCTAGGACTCCAACGCGCCTCACTGGCAAGCGACCGCAGCGGGGAACAAGCGTCGGAGCTCTGGGCGTCGCGTCGCGGTGCAGACCACGAGCGTAGCTACAAAAAGACGCGGAGCGGGCCCCGCGTATCCACGCGCGGGATGTTCCCGGCTCCCGCATCAGCATATGAGCGTCTGTAATTCAATTTCTCGCTGGGGACGGCGCGGCGGACGCTTCCGGTTGAATATGCGCCTGAGCTCAATACGTCACGGCAGCGCCATTCAGCGGAGGCGGCGATGGAGAGGTGGAGCCGGCGACACTCACGGGAAGAGAGAACGCAGAGAAGACCCGACGTGGAAAGAAGATGAGTAGAAGAAGATGGTTGAAGCCACTGCGATGAAGAAGGTAGGTTGATGAGATGACTAAGCATGTCGAGACCACGAGGAGTAGAATGGATGGAACATGAGCGGACGGTATCAATAATAATGAGAGATGGGAAATAAATAGAATGTGGATTCGGCAACATAATTATGAATTGTATGTAAAAGCCACACAGAAGACGCAAATTATAGACATGAAACTGAGGCAAAGATATCGATAAAGGAAAATAAGGAAACGAACCGGTATAGCGAAGTATCAGAAGTGGAAAGAAGACAAAACATTAGCGAAGGATTTAGCGGTTGAAAGGATCAATAACAGGTTGAGGCGGGGAAAAATTGGTAGCGGAGAAATAGAGATTACTCATAGGGGTAATGAATATAAACGTTAAGTAAACAAATCGCTAAAACAGTAGAAATGGCAAGTGTCGGTAGAACTACTCGGAGGAAGCCACTGCGGTGGCGACTCCGCTGGGCGACCATGGTGGTGGGGAAGGCGCGTGCGGCGCGGAGAAAGCCAGGCAGCGGCAAGCGGAACCGGATGCGGCGTAGGGAGCGGCATGGGATTCGCAGCGTGTAAATATTAATCCCGGCGGGCGAGAGAGCGGATGCGGCGCCAAGAAAGAAGCGGGACCGACGGCACCGCCCCCGCCCCCGCCGCCGCTAAAGTGTTTGTTCGGTAGGCCTTTGTGCAAGGCTCTGCGGGCGGCGGGAGCATCCAATCTTGCTGCGTCGATGGAAAGCGGGCGAGTCGGCGCATCGCGGCGGCTCAGGGGGCGCGATGACAGGAGCGACGCCGAGAAGCGGGCTATGATGGTGGGAAGACACCTAGAGAAGGGGATGGAGAAGTGAGAAAGAAAAGGGAATAGACGAGAGAAGAAATGGTAAATGAAACACCGTTTGGAAATAGATTGAAAACGAAGCCGAAGAAAGAGGAGAAGGAAATAAAGAGTAAGGCAAGAAAGGTAACACTAGTAGTCACACTGGAAACACTGTGAGAGCGCTGATGAAACAAACGAATCAACGGGATAGGAAAGGGAGGAATCGAACGGTGTCGGGGAGTCGGGAGGAGACGGGTACATCAGGTGCTGTGGGGGATCGGCGGGGACCGGGCGTCACCCACGAAGAGTGCCCAGGATGAAATTAAGAAGCTCAGCCTTCGCCGACGCCGCATGGGTGCAAAGCCGCGCGCGCTTTAGGCGCGAAGCGACCCGTGGGAGGAGAAGACCAAGGCGGAGTGCCGAAGAATTGTGAATGCAAGACGCCCACGGTGAACGACAATAGAGTATCTTTTCGGGATAAGAGATCTAGCGAGAAGATGAGAAGGAGTGCAGCTTCTGTGCAGAATAGTTAGTCACTTCCTGCATGTACCAAAAAAGTATTTGCACACTTGAAGCTTTTGAGAAGGGAAACTTTCATTTATAAGCAAGAAGGTTTCTTATATAGAAAGTGCATTATGTGTTCATTATAAAGGTACAAATGATACATCAATCTCGTTAGGCTCGACTTTTCACATCATATCATATCATTGATGATTTCCAAGGAAATAAGAATTATTCTGTAATATAAAAATTCATATTATTTTACATTTGATTTTCAAATTACAATTAATCCCTTTCTTCCATGCTACAGTTAAACATATCTGAACACGTATATTGTCCTATTTTCCTTTTCAGACCGTTACCATAATTATTGCTGTTTTACGTATTTCAGTTTAATAAACAATTTAAAAATTAAAGAATCTAATCGAATTTAATTCATCCTGTAATATGCTTCAACAAACCTAATAAATAATCTACTTTCTCTATTAAAAAAACGAATCAAGTTCATATTCCCGTCATAAACCGTTTCTTACCTAAATCTTTGAAATGTTCTAGAAGGGGAACCGATGTTGAGACTTTACCCGACAAGACACATGAACTCCAAACCATTTTAGATTGCATTCCCTGGCTAAGTAGTCAACTGCTCCGAGACTCATAAGTGAAATATAGAATGAAAATAACTACAAAAACTAACAAAATCCTTATGAGTTTCTGCGTCATTCCACCCCCAGCCTCACTCCCGCTGTCGGGCCAACCGCTGTGCTCGCCTGGCGAGGGCCATTGTGGAGAGCTGCTGCTGCTGCTCGCGGCCGCGGCCACAGGGCATGGGGCCGCCGCTATCCGCTCGCCCCCCCTTCGCCCCGCGCCGCTCGCAATAACCCGAGCAGACGCATTAATCTGATTATGAAACGGTGGCGACAGCGCGCGCGAATTACGGGCTGCCATCGCGAGTTCGGTGGCGGCGCCACAAACGCTCTCCCGCCGGCACCCTAGGCGCTGGAGGGGGGGGAAGGCCCGAACGGGCGGCCCGCTGGGGAGACGCAACCCCAGAGGCCGGCATGAGCAAGAGAAAGAGAAAGGCAGGAAGAAAAGGATGTCGATACTACGCGCAAGGGGGGAGAAGGCGCAGACGAGCGTAGAATGTACAGTGATGATTTCATGAGAGTATAATATAAAATTGATCAGCAAAGAAAAACGAAGAAGAATTTGAGAATAACATGAAGAAAGTTCACTCGTATTGAAAGAGGGTTTGAGTAGAGTGCATTTCGATGCAAAGTCGATGCGCTTTAACGTTATTGAACCGGTCTCGACATGTCCTGATCTGCAGTGTGTCTAATTATTAACAAATTGTCAAGTTCCCACATTCGATCATTGTAAAGTACAAAACATGCACTACCTACAGGAATATCTATACTAAGGAAACTTGTGGAAAATAGGAACGGAAATCGATCGGAAGATTTTCAGTTATCGTTTAAAGGAGGGTTAGAAGAGCAGAAGGACGATAACCTCACAGACTGGAAAACAATTATACAATTTTAGAAAATACGCATGGAAGGACATGAAACAGGTTGAGAGGAGAGGCAGAGGAATATAAAGTCATTACGCGTTAACGTCATTGGTTCGGCCTCCACAGTAACCGCGCAACCGAAACAGGCAGCGCGGAGGGAGTCGCGAGTGAGAAAGTGGTCGGCGGCAGCGGCCGTGGGCGACGACACACTCGCCGCGCCGCGGACGCCTCGGTGTCGGGAACGTTCGCGCTCGGCTGGCAACGTCCATTGGAACAGCCTGTCGCCGCCGCCAGCACCGCTGCACCAAATCCAATCGCCCCGCCAACTGCCCAGCCTGAACCATCGCCGCTGCTGCCACCATCGCCACAGTGGCGGCCGCTGCTCCCGCCGCTTCCGCCTCCACAGCCGGTGCCGCCAACGCTGTCACTGCCAGCCAGCACTACCATCACGGCCGCCAGCCTTGCCACCACTAGCTTCACCACCTCCGCTCCCGCCGTTTCCGCCATCACCACCAATGCTATAGCAGCCGTCAACTCTGCCACCGCTAACGCTAACACTTCCGCCGACAACTCTGCCTCCGCCAGCACTGGCCCCGCTGTCATAGCCGTCATAGTCGACACAGCTGCTACCTCCGCCGCCGCAGACGCCACCCCACACCCCGAGGTCCAACATTCTCTTGTTCTCAGACCGTCTCCGCCTCTTGTTAGGTTTTACCACTACGTTCACCATGTGTTTCCAAGCTTGGACAGTACAATAACATCGTCTTCCGCAGAGAAATCTCTTCCCTTTTCCAACACTTTACCCACATCCGAGAGGCGCGGACCGGCAAAACAATGCCCACAGATGCAAAACATTGAACCAATAATATCCCTCTACACCAGAAAAAGAAAGGGCGAACCCACAGAACTGCGACAATCGAATGCAGCTTACTTAATTTTTCCGGGAACACGCGTCGGCGCCCCCAACGCAAGTCACGTGCACCCGACGTCGTGACCACAACGGGGAGCAAAACTCTGCGAAATTCGGCAGCTCGAGTCGGGCGGCGCGGAGAGTCCCCGCCCCCTAGCCTCCGGCCGTCGGCTAGCTGACGGTCCGCAACCTATCACGTCCGTGGAATTAATCCGCAGACCGCAGATGTCGGGGCAGCTGGCTGTTTTGAAAGCGCGCGGACCGGCGGGGCGTGGAGAGGCGGGGCGGAACGGAGCGCTCGGGAGGAGTCGGCGGCGGCGGAGAGCTCGGGGCGGAGGAGGGGAAGATGGCGGGGACGGTGGCGGGCTGTGGGCCAAGCACGCGGGTGGGCTCGAAGTGGTCGGCTGCCGCGGGAAAGCGCTTTGTCACGCGACAGCCTGTTATTATTCACAATCCCGCGTTAATTTATAGGGCAGTTAGTGACACGCACGTCCGCCTGCCGCCCACTCCAGGCGCGAGCTACCCTCGCTACGCCTCCTTCCCCGCCACTACTACCCGTCAGCGCAAACGGCAAGTCGAGACCGCTGAAGTTGAAGTTGGGAATTGAAAGTGTACCTTCACGCAGGAAGCGACTTTGATTACAACATGATGGTTGTTATGAGATAAAATGTCACTAATCCCACCTGCATATTACTTTTTGCTAAATCTATACTAATATATGAAGACAGAAGTGCGTTGTCTTCCAACGCGGTAATCTCTGAATCTACTGAACCAATGCCGATGAAACTTTTATGCTAACTTCCTTGAAAGGTCTGTAGTGCTATAGGCTATGATTTACTACTATAAACCGTAGTATATTTACAAAATAATTACTTTTCTCGACATTTTTGGCATAGCTTTACATCACAGATTCAAGAGCGCATCAATGTCAATAGTTTAGCTGTGCGCCACCAGAGGATGATGTCTGAGATCTATTACTGGTTTCATCAATGTCCAGAATTATTACGAGATTCATTGGACTTTGAATAAGGTTATGTAATGTACCTGTATGAACGGTGGTGATTTGTTAGTTCTGAAAGAAGTTTGGAAGAAATCGGTAATTAAAGTGGTAAAGATGACAAGGTACATGCATTATCCTTAATCCGTGATATGTACAAAGAGGCTATAAAACATTGGAATTTGAATTTGTACAGAAATTGAGGTAGGTTGAGACAGTTCAATGTACAATAATATACAGTACAGAATATACAGTAATCTACAATGTATTATATCTATATATAATACATTGTAGATAGATAGATATCGTATACATTCTAAACGACCTCTTCTTTTACAGAAATTCGTAAACATTGAATTTCTTGAAACAATGCGAGTGTCAAATTGTCAAAACAGATTATACAAGTGCGAATAGATGGGCAGTCTATAAACGTTTTGAAACGGCTTTTAAGAGAAGTGCGACTTGCTGAAGTACTCACTCGCACTATTGAAAATAATACTACAAGGAGGGATGCAAATGTAATTAATTCTCTACGTAGTAGGGTTGCTTTTCAATAGCACTCACAATTTGACTATTTACACAGTTCTCATGTTCAAATTGGTAAAATGTAAAATGTTTGTATGTTTTTGTTTCATCCAGTTGATTTTTTTCATTATGTGCAGAAGATTAGTGCAGTAATATGTAATTAAGCAATGATCACTTACATATTGAGACTAATCTGTGCTATTATTTTACATTGCAATTGCTCGCAACGCATGAATTGGTTTCTGTTATTCACATTTCAAGATCCTTAATATATAGCACTTCAGATCAAATAATGAAGCTAATATGGTTTTGTTCAGAAGATTGTCAATTTAGTGTTCACCCATAATGTACATGTTGATGGATCAGTATTGCTTCAATGTTATGATTAATTGATTTACGTAAAAGAATAAGTTTTATTCTACACGTAGTTTAAACATATATATATATATATATATTTCGTCTTCAAAATAATTATAAATACTGGCAATTACGTTCAATATTGATACTTTCATTTACTTTTATGATTATGATTCGTCAATTACGTTTTTACATACTATACATTCATATTCCATATCTATCTTCTAGCGTCTCCGTGCGAGAACTCTGGCATGTTAAACTTCGCTTAAAACAGTCAGTCCCTTCAAGGTCACGATTTGACAGATCAATTTCAAATATTTGTTTATGAATACAAGAGAAGACAAAATATAAAAAAGAGTAAGTTTTACAATGTGACAATTTATTGACAGTATTGGAAGTAATATGTGAAACTCCACAAAAAAACACAAAATATACGTGAGTCTACAAGTTTTTTATTCTGTAGTTTAGAATTGTTTATGGTTTTTAGTTATAAAGTGAAGAAATTTTAGGAGCTGGAAGCCCAAATAAGAAAAATATAATTTTTTGTGAAAAAGTGAGCGAGGTAGACCGGAAATTTCCAAATGGGGGTGAAGAGAAGACAGGGCTATCGAACCGTGGCCGTGCAGAGCACGGCAGGGAGGAGCAGGGCGGAGAAGGGATACAACAGAAGAGATAGTAGGCCCCACCGCAGGGTTTGAAAAAATGGAATTCCTCTCCCTGACTAATAATTTACTATAAACCCGAGCAACGCCGGGTACACCAGCTAGTGACATATAATAGGGAATCTCGTATAACAAAGCTACTCACATGAAATGTGTGAGAGTTCGCTTCTGATTGGTAGTCAACTAAACATCTACAAAAGTTAAGCAGGTAATTGAACTCCCAGGGAACCTGCCCATTGACAATTACAACATTGAGATATTTTGTCTTTAATAATAATAATAATAATAATAATAATAATAATAATAATAATAATAATAATAATAATAATAATAATAATAATAATAATAATTTTTAAGTGCGTCAGAACGTGCAGCACCGTTACCATGGTTGCATCAATTCTCGTGGCTCTCAGTTTTAGTAACATAATGTTGCCAAACTTTAGAGCAGAATTAGTTGCCCATGAATTAGGGGTGCAATCTTAACAATGTCACGTGTGTAACTTCATTTTATGAAATTTTCCATCACATGTTCATTTGTAAAAAGTGATCATCTCTGACCATCTGCGAGCCCGAGAATTTTGTAACATTTATTATGAAACATGCTTATTGCAAAAAGCACATAACAGATGCTAAGAATATTAAAGATGGTAGAAATACATGTAGGGAAAATTTATAGACCATATTTATTATTGAATCTACAATGAATGCAATAAATAATAACAAATACTTGTATTTCAATTTTAATGATAGACGTGTTTTTACCATGCTCATTAACACACTAAAAACATCTATTTGATACAATATTTTCACACATTATATTTCAATGTGATTTTTTCCTTTTGGAGATTGCGATCAGTTTCTTATGTAAAAGCCATACAACCTACCCACACTGATAATATTTTTTTGTTTTAAATTTCAACAAAATTTGAATGTATCACACACTCCAATAAAAAGAGCAATGTATAATGTAATTGAAGTATGTGCTCATAGAATATGGGCGGTTTTATTTCATATTGAATTTATATCATTACCGTCATCAAATTTATCAAATATACAAATAAAGTAACAATAAAAGTTCGCAGTCATGGCAAATTTTGTTTTATAGCACATTTTGAGAGCATAAAAACTACAGCTTGTAAAATCATGAAATCAAAACTGAGTGTTTAAAATACAGAAGCAATATAAATTATGTTTAATATGGGGAACAGATAGCAGGTGTTCTGTGTCACTCTATCTAAAACTAGGGTAAATTATGCGTTGTGTGTGTCTTAGTACACCACAGCATATTATCTGCTACCCTTGTCAATCAGTTTCCAGTGACGTCAAAATTGATTTTTTAGAAATAAGGCTATATCATGTTGGGTGACGATGTATTCACGAAAATTCAAAAGGGCAAACTATAACAGGGACACATTTGCGTTAAAGCATAATAAGCTGACATCCATTACCACGTTTCTCCAACATTTTATGATAAGCCATTTTTTGCCCTCAAAACTTTCTACTCTTTCGTGTTTCATCTACCATATTGCTTTCTTCTTAATCGTAAACCGTCATTAGTCACCGAAACTAGCAATATATTTTTGACAATTTATATCGAACTCCTAATCATTATTGCACTTTGAACTGTCATCACTCACAGTGATGCTATTTCCACTTCAATTTTCTTAAAATCTGTTCTAAGTAAAATAATATTTTCTACCATGTTCTTTCTTCACTGAAAAAAATCAGCTCAAAACCTATGGTTTACTTCCTCTTTCCCGCATTCGATCCCTTTGGCTCGCCATCTTTCGCGTCCATCACCTCTTTCTTTCTTTGAGGCGGCTCTCACCTCCACCCCCGCGGCAAAAGCTGCCACTCGCAGCTCTGTGACCCACAAACGAATTCGTCTCGGGAGCGCTGCGAGGCTTCGATAGTTGCCTCGAGCCGCAGAAAAGGAACGGGGGCGACGTTTGGGAGCGGTGGCGGCGACGGAGGAGGTGGAAGCGAGGGCAGAGGGCTAACACGCGCCCTGTGCGACACTGACGTCGGCAACGCGACATCGCTCGATAGCGTTCCCTCGCTCGCCCCCGTCCGCCGCCCCCCGGCCCCGCGCTCTCCCGCCGCCGGACAGCTGCAAACTGCGCGACAGGTCACAAAAGACGAGCGCAGGGCGTGCACAATCCATCATGCGCCACCTCGCTCTTCTCTCCTCCTCCTCCCTCTTCTATCCAAACCCTCGCTCAGCCACCGCCGCTGCCGCCCCACCCCATCGCCGCTTCCTCCCGACTAACAAGTTGATCGCCAACCGGGCCTAATGCAAACTAATTTCACAACATTATCCCGAACGACATCGATTTCCAGCTCGGCACCCGGCCGCAGGTACAAGCCGCCAAGCTAAAAAATTACCGCTAACTCGCCCGTGGCATATTTACAAGCGCAGGGCGAGCATTTAGATGGAAATGTTCGCGGGGGAGGGGAGATGAAGGCAGACGATGCGGAGGGGCTAGCTGGTGGCTTCGGGTTTTAATTCTGAGAGAACAGCAGGTTGGAGTGGGAGGTGAAATTTCGATGAGATTCGAGTTTTTCAAGGGAACGGATATCTTTCACCCATGTTGTTAATCACGTTACTTTTGCCACAAGTTACAAGATAGAGGGACATTCAAAAAATTTCAATTAACGATTTGAGGAGAATATATCAATTTATTTGAAATTTATTAAAACAATTTTTTCTCAACTTTGCATTTAACATGTCATGCAATTTTCATTGTATTATTATTACGTATTCTCCAGAAAGACGTTTGCTGTACTTATGTGGAATGCATATTATTAATATACATTAGATTTTGTTGACTAAAAATATGAAAAACTATCGCCATATACATAGAAGTACAAATGTTTACATATTAAGACATTACATTAACATCATTAATTATATCTTCGGGAAAAAACGTGCCCTTCTAAATTTTATACATGAGAAATTCTGCGGGACTTATGCTATGTGATTATCAATTTTTAAATAATATTTTAATGAAATAAGAATTTTAAAATACAGTTCAACCAGTTTTAGAAATAATGAAAAAATAATTTTTAGATGCGCGATAATCACAGTGATTTCCACCTCTCTGGACCCTCTCAAACCGCTCCAGATATCATCGGCCAATCTGTAACATGTCAAGCTTCCGTGCGACCACACCAAGGCCATCGTCAGCCATCTCTGACCCGGTCGCCAGTCGCGACGCACCCGCACGGTACGAGCGGCCGACTGCCATGTACCTCACTCGCCGACCTGCCCGCCCCCGCGGCGCTCGTCGGCGCCACCCGATGCCTCATCCCGCCAGAGACGCGGGGAAACTTAATTTGGACGCCCGCGCCGGAGCGGCGGCGGCGCAGGCGGGGTCGTGAGGGGAGGGTCAACGTCGCCCTGAAGCCCAGAGGCCCCTCCACCTCGCCGCCTGCGAGGGGACACTCGGGGGGGGGGGGGAAGGGGGGGTGCTAAAATTAAACGCATTATTTCGCGGGGGCACCAGGAATGAGGTTACGTGCTCACAGCGCACCGCGCGGGCGACGGCGGCGGCGACGACGTCGGCGGCTGACGCGACGGTGAGAGGTGGGTGTTGCGCGACGGGCCGCAGGCTGGTGCAGGAGGCAGCGGCAGAGGTGGCTGTGCCCACTGGGAAGCAGGCGGGCGCGCGAGGGTGACCCGCGATGGATCGGCGCTCGCTTGCCGCTTCCATTCATATTTCGGTCTGTTCACGTGGAATTCGTGGTGGGCAAGCGGGTTAGCGGAAGGTTTTCATCTGAATCTCAAGTTTTTCTTGCAATTAATTTCAATGTTTGCCTAATTTCTATTCATTTTTCTCCAAACACCACACTTTAATATATTGTACCAACCATTCTCGCGGGTGTACATTCAAAAACCCTGGGGGAATGGGAACTTTCCAGTGTGTGTGCCCTATAACAAGATCTGGGTGTTAGAGGTTGAATTATGTTGAAAGAGGTTGATATATGTGTGGAGGTCGTGGTAGCAGTGATTTTATGCGATTTTGGCAGCAGGCCAATGATATATGGCGTCGTAGAGTGGTTCAGAAGGATGGAAATGGTATTGATGACGCAATACAATTACTTGTTTTTTTTTTGTCTGGTAGACGCCACGCCCTGAGCAGTTTTCCCAACGTTTCGGGTGTCATACTGCTGAATTCCTCTGGGAAAATGTATTGTTTGGTACACATGTGGTGGGAAAATAATATATCATAACTGAAAGACAGGTGGGAGACAGTCGACGACGCGGACGTCGGTGTAGTGAATGTCATAGAATGGGTTGTAGCGGTAGCGCCATTAGCAGTGACTGAGCCCACAATGATGGAGTTGTTGGTGATGACGGAGGAACGTCTTTGTGGCGGTGGGTGCAAAGAGGCCGTGGCACGTGTTTATTGATTATTTTGTGTTTTCAGTTAGGTCGACGAATATGGTCAGACCCGTAAGTCAGGATTAGTCTCGTGAGTGTAGTGCACTGTGATAAAAATCACGGGTTGTGCCGATTTTCTTCCCCCGCGGAATGGTGAAATTCGGAGCCGACATACTTGTCGGCTAGCGGGTTTCTTTCCCTAACCAGATATTTCCCTCAGTGGGGTACCACGCCAGCCAGGACATTCTCGTAGGTCCCGACAGGTCTCCCGAAATGTGTGGTAATGTATTCATGGAAGTGTATAAGTAAGAGATAAGATTAGAACAAGGAAGAGGAATGCACTCGCCGGATATTGATAAAAAACAACAGAAACATACCGATCAGAGCAGCCAACCGCTAGAATTCTCTTCTAGGCAGCAGCTGAATTCGACCTAGCTACCAAGCTAGTGTTGAAAACCCTAAACAGTCTGGACTCAAACGCTAGGACCTCCTTGGCAAGTCACTGCAGTGACATCAGTTGATGCTCTGAGCCAGCTCAGCCGGTGCGTGGCACGGAGACGGCATGTCTCAGCCGGCGCGGTGGCAACAACGTCGGGGGTAGCGGTGGCGCTGGCTTCTACCCCGTTTACACGTGACCCAAGAGCTTTTGCTCGTTAAGCTAATATTAATATTCGCGTATGCGGGGGAGGGGAGTGGATGACAATGTGAGCGCCGCTGTCCCTTCCGCGTCGTCCCTTGGTGCCTAGGACGGCAGGACTCAGCGGCGGGGTCCGCACTCTGCCTAGAGTCCCATATCCTTAGGCCAGAAACTGAACATTGTATTTTTATTATTTTGAAAACATGTTCTTGCTTTGGGAAACGAAGTTTATCAAAAACATCCATCTGTAAATTTGTCATTTAAAAATATCTGGGGTGAATGAGAACAAAGAAAAAATGAATCTTTCAGTAAAGTTTATTAATGGTGGCATGAAAATGATTGGGTTGCTGCAACAGTAAATCGTGTAATGCTCAAACGTCAAGCGAATTGTCTCGTTGACAATTGAAAAACGACACCAATTAAAGGTCTGCTAACTAATTGTATTAACCAATTATTTAAAATCACATAAAGTTAATCAAAGAAGTAAATGAATGTATTTATGATATTAACTACTGTGAGACAAGAAGGAAAATCTTCAAATAAGCATTGTATCTCAATGCGTATTAACAACAGTTGCAAACAACAAGATAATGGCTCGTTAGAAGCACGATATATTTAATTCCAACTCAACGACTTTTTTCTTAAAAGACGGTTCGTGACATAACTCAGAAAGCACTCACGTTTAACGTAGAGAAGCACGTAGCTGTCAAATTAAATTTTTATTTCTACAAAAACGCACTCATCCGCTCGTCACGCCAGACTTCGCCGTCTACAAATCGCGCGTCGGGTGGGGCGGTACGGCATGTAGCGTGGGGCCGCGGCGTGTCTCAATCATAAAAACTTCGCCGCCAAGACATCACCCCGTCCCGCCTGCTCCACCCCTCCACGCTGCCTTCCCTGCCTCCCCGCCCCGCTCCGTCCCACGGCGTGGCGCAAAGCTCCCACGCCAGACAGCAACGGATGGACTTGCTTTAAAATGAACTTTATGATCAAAACTCTGCTCCGGAGCTGTGCTTGCGCGAGGCATCCGGCGAACATCTGTCGGAGGAACATAACGTTGAGCGCATGCGGAGGAAAGAACCGTCGCGACGCAACGCCCGCTTCAGGGTACGGGCGCGCGGGCGAGCGGGCATGGAGGCGCGATGGGATGGGAAGAAACTAAGAGACGATCCAGGAAGCGTCGGAGTATGCCGGAAAGGACCCGAGGAAAAAGGAAACCACAAAATGAAAAGGGCCGAAATGTGATGTAGATGGAGAACGATGATAAAAAAATATCAGAATTACTCAATAGAAAAGTGAAATAATGTTTTCCGTGGGAAAGCGTAGCTTGGTTGCAATCACTAGCAAAGGAATAAACGTCATAGCTAAAGAGAAAAATGTGACTTCTATAATGTTAAGGTCGAGCAATACTGAATCAAAGAAAGAAAAACAGCCGGATATTGTTTCCAAAACCATTGCAATAATTTTTAAAACAGTTATGCTATTTATGTGAAATTTCTTGTAGAAAAGGATAGTATTCTAAGCTGAATTGATAGTGATCTACACAAGTAATGCGTTTTTCAGTAATGAAATCACTTTGTGATAATTATTAATAACAAATATAATAGCTATTATTTTTAGCATTAATATTATAAAAACAACAAAAATGTTCAAATGTCATATGGAACAAGGATAAACAATGCAGAACAGAAACGAGAGGAAACACTTGATGTCATTATCTAAAATGATAGAAGAGTAATAATTACCAGGAGTGGTAGCTCAGTGCATCAACTGATGTCACTGCAGAGCCTCTGACCGGGAGGTCCTAGGTTCGAGTCCTAGGTTCGAGTCCTGACGGCACTAGCTTTTCAGCTAGGTCGAATTCAGTCACTGTCTGGAGGAGAATTCTAGCGGCCGGCTGCTCTGATCGGTAGTTTTCCATGGTTTCTCCGATCAACACCAGGCGAATGCCGGAGCAGTACCCTAACATACGGACCGCGCGCGATCTTTCCTTCCTCTCCTTTGTCCTATCCGTTCCCTTTACACACACACACACACACACACACACACACTTACACTTACATGCGCTACACTGCCACACATTCCGGGAGACCGGTCGGGAGCTTAGAGCTTCTCCCGGCTGGGGCGGTGCCCCGCTGGTGGGAGAGTCCTGGTTAGGGGGAAACCTCGCTAGCCGATGGTAGGTTGGCGCCGGATCTCGCCATCCAGCGGGAAAACCGCCATCTCCCGAGGAAAAGAATCATGAGAACTTTTACGGGACTAATGACCTAAGCTGTTGACGCGCCCGGAATTACTAACGAACCAACCAACCAAGAGTAATAATCAGCAAGAGACAAGCCCCTCGGCAAGTGAAAATTTGAAGTTGACAAGCAGGTTTGAAGTGAACGTCCACACGCACTTAACGAACGCTGAATTGGGTGATTCACGTGATAAAATTTCACCCGAATTGGGAGTACCTATTTGGGCAAATTAAATTTTCTAAACCTTTTGCCTGGCCATCTGCAAAACACACCAGACCTCAAATTTATGTTTAGAAGTTTTTTCTATGAATTAATATTTGGAACGATATGACTAATTTAATGAATTTTAACGAGAATTGGATTGGAATTTTTTCTTTGCTGGGAGTGGTACCTTACAATATTTCATTCCGCATTTTCAAAATATTCTCCAAAATTACTCCCAATTTCCTCTTTTTTCTTTTGTTTTTCAGTTCACTTCGGGCAAGCGTACCACGCGCGGACTTGGTGGTCGGTTTCATCGCAGCATCCTAGAATAACCAGCGCGAGCGGACACACCGCCGCCGCGGCCGCTGCGTTTCGCCGCGCGCCGAATCAAATTTTACGAGTGCTCTGCGCGCACGCGTGGCACCGCGCCGCGCCGCCCGAGCCAGTTGAGGCAAAGGCTAAGTGATTTTAAGGGTTCTGTTTATTACGCCCATAAAACGATGCCCCTAGTTTGGAAACTGTATCTGGCTACAAGAGTCGGCGAATGTGACACGCTGCACCTTGGGGATGGGGCGCCAGAGAGCAGCAGGCGAATGCCGGAGAGCGCGCAGAAGCTACGCGGGAAGGAAGCGAGGTCGAGGACTAAAGGAAAGAAAGGGAATGATGTCTGGAGAACAGATTGATTAATATGCCGAAAAAGCAATTCATGAAGTTCAGTGTAGAGAAGTGAAGCTTGCTTTCTTGACTATAATTTACGTAGATTACAGAGACACAAAGTTAACTTCGAAATATAAAATGGTTTAAGAATTATAAAAATTTAAGAAAAAATTGAATGTATTTGATGGGTCGTCACGACATCAGTTACATAATAATTTTAAATTAATTTCTTCACATGAGTGTCTCTATTTTCAAGTATTTCCTACTTTTTCCTTAAGGATAAGCGATGTTTCAAACACTATTGGCTTTCATTTATAGATCGAGAGAGCTATGGATTTGGAAATTTGATATTAGGAAATAATGCAAATAACATCTGCGAACACATATGAATAGATTGAATATAATGGTTTAAAACCACACTCATGATTTCTACCCTCTGGTAGAAAGACTGGTACTTCTTACGTACCAGTTCTTCTGTAAAATAACAAAATGTTGAATGAAAATTGTAAAAATAAACTATCTTCAAAACACATTAGATAATAGTACTATCTCACCAGATGAGCAAAAACCAAAATTTCCAAAACTATTTTTTGTCTCATATTTTGACAAATATAGTCCTATGACCGCCGTAGGGTATTTCAGAGGAATTTAATTTACCAAAAATACTAATATATCCAATTATTTTTTGAACATTCTAGGGACCAGCATATACTTCGTCGTTCTTATGAGGTGCAATGGTTCAGTTACAATTTCAGAACTGCCAAGTAGAGAATATCTGGAATCCAGAGATTCTAGTCGTGTAACTTGTTATAAAGCTCTGTCGGACAAAATCTCACCGTTTTATATTAGCTTCATTTTTTAATAAAATACAAATTTGAATCTGAAGGGGGAAGCCCCTTTCCGGAATGTTTTAAAATGTAGGCTACTGCCTTGACCAAGGGTAGTAGGGTTAGGTTACCTAGTCACTCCCCACTTACACTCCCACCGCTTTAAAGGGGCGAAGGGGAGGGCGGGAATTTCAGACTCACTAAAAGCTCCTTCTCCAAAACAAAACCTACTTATTTCAAACCCGCAGAATGGAGTCTGAGTGGGTAGATGTGGGAATTGCTTCGGATGGGGAGGGAAACACGGGGAAACTGGCTGAGAAGGGAGAACAACCAGCGATCACATGTAATTAGTGTGATGTTAATAGTCTTAAGTAGTGCGCAGCTACTTTGTTACATTGAAATACAAGACGCGTGGCGATAACGATGAAAGAAGGTGGCAGGTGAGGGGAAAAGAAGGCGAAGTTCTCGAACGAAAACACTCAACGCGCTCTGCGGCAACTAGCACACGAGTTCCGTAGAGCAAAGTTTACTGCGAGTTGGCAAAATACCAGAAAAAGAATGAAAGCGATAAAAAGCGAGAATTAAGGAGAGATTACGAAAACAGGTTGAAAGAAAAACAACCACGGTAGAACAAGAACAAAGAAATTTACTTTGAGAGATTGTTTTATACGATGCTGGCAAGATAACTTACATTAATGAGCATTAATAATGAACTCTCGTTTCGAAAAAAAGTATCTACAAAGAAAGTATAAAATGCAATTCATTGTATTAAGTAAAGGAGCAGCCATTTTCATGATCCTCGGGTCAAGTTTCTAACCAAAGTAATTTCAGGCGTAGTTCTGTTCGTTTTTGGTGCAGATTACGGGAACTGCTTGAATTAGTACTGTTTAGAATCGTTCTTAATGAAATAAAGCAATTACAATTTATAGGTTTTTTAAAGAATATTTTTCATACTGGAATTTTTCCTATTTTTAAATGTAATTCAACGCTGATAATTTTTTCTGAAATTGTATTTGTATATTTATAATTGCGTTCTCATAACCAGCTACACTGAAGATGTCTTTGTAAATTTCCATTAACATAATTTGATTTTTTTTAGAATTTGAGTAAAAGATATCATATTACAAGGTATCATATATCAAGGAAAAACCTAATGAAAGTCTCAAGATTCAAGAAGTCCAAGTATTTAAGAAAACTACAAAAACAAAATCTGTTCTTCAGCTCGATTCCTCTCAACGGCGAAGGGAGAGTTCTTGGCGATCGTAACCACGTTAGCGCGCAGTTTGCGACTCTCAGGTCCAATTCGGCAGATCGCGCCTCCGCTTCCGACCGAACAAACATCCGGAAGAGTTTCTTCGGCAGAGCGTCTCGAAGGAGTGGGGAAATAACGCAGCGGGTTAGGGATCGGCGGCGGACGGGGTCGGAGGGACGGCCGCGGGAGGGAGGTTGGGGCGTGGTGGCGGCGGCGACGGGGTAGCCTAACGCGGGCATCACTTATGCATTAGCGAGGCCTCCTTGCAGTAAGCGGTCCCTGGAGGTCAGCGGAATGGCCTGCTGCCAACGCCCCGCCCGGAACCGTGCCGCCCCCGCACCCTCCCTATCCCGCTCCCCGCCCCGCCCCGCCCCGCCCGCCCGCACCTGTTGCGCGCCCACCGCACCGCCCTGCCCCGCCTCGCCTCGCCTCGCCTCGCACACGCCCCCGTGCCGCCCGCGAGATTGTAATATCACGCGCGCCACGCACAAGTTGAATACGCCCGCGAGAGTGTCGTTTTCAGCTGCATAATAAAGGTTTAGTTGGATGTTGAATGAGACGCGGGTTGTTCCGAGAGTTACGGTGACTGTAAAGTAAATTGACCGTGTCCCGCGACCATGTCTACAGTCTAAATTTTTACCTCAAAACTCAATCAACCAGTCAGCTAATTAAAATAATTTTTCGGATGAACTGGTGAGATTGACCATATACTTGATGAGGTCAAGTGCAGATCGTCGACGTCTCTGACAATTATGAAATTATTTACATTACCATTTGGAATATCTCGTGGATTGCTTTTGATTTCTTCGCAACAGTAATTATGTACAAACAACCACATCTTTCGCGCAATTCGAATTCTGAAACCAAGCAAAGAGTCTATATTGATCAGGTGTAGTGCATCTCAATGACACTTAGTAATAGTGAATCAATTTGACCTCTGAGCCTCTATGAATGTTTGGTAAATGCGTGAGTTTTCAGTTCTAGGTTACGGTTAGGCAGGAGTGGCCAACCTTTTTTCTAACATACTACATTTTTTTTCTCGTGCGAGTTCAAATTCGACATTGTAACCAATTACCTTTCTACTTTCATATGTTTGTGATTAAAGGTTGGAAAATAAGGACATGGGTACGATCTTCTTTCTCTTATCGTAGAAAAGAGAGACCCAAGCAACTAAATTAAGTAATACACAAGTTCAAAGAACACGTGTTTATTGGAGAACAAAACAAATAATAAGAAAGGATATCATGGTCGACATAATGATCGCTATTGGGGATTCCACTGATAATGCTACAGTTGCCGGTGAGTATCGTTTGATAAAGATAATTTAGACTGCACGTGCTGAATATGATGAGGAAATTGAGAGCTCTGTGCAGTTTAAAATGTGAAATTGAATGTTGTTGAGCTCATAATGGTTTAAAAGAATAAGAAGTCGCAATGAGGTAATGTGCCTCTAGATATTCTCCAATGCGCTGCGTTAGGGGCATTTGCCCTAGGTTGGACACTTCTGGGATAAGGAATGGACGCTAAAGAATGTTCAATATTAAAGCATTAACAAAAATCTTCAGTAGTGAACACACTAATCTTCATCTTATCTAAAACTTTGACAATATTTTCCTCTTTTGAACGGGGTGGAACCAATCATTAAAACAACTCATCAGATTATTGTGATAAACTACGCATGCATTGAGAAAAGGGACTTATTACGTGCTTCGCAGCGTTCGAGCATGAAGGAACGAAATAACCCGCAGCTAATTTACTTTGTGATGCATAAATTTGTGAAGTACCCCGTTTGTTTTGGCGACAAACCATATCAGTTAGTAAACATTTTTAATGTCTCAGTTCTCTTTGACAAATATTTTCAAGACACCCATCCTTTTGCTCTATATTACTACCAGAATATAATTAGCTATAATTTATTGATATATTGTTATCTGTACTTTCCTCAGATGAACATTTAACAACCATTTACATTTCAGCGAAATTTATTATGTCAGTACACCGGGTAAATAAGGATGGTGAAGTATGAATATACACCCATTAACAGACTCTAAACAATAGGAAATTATATTCAATACACGTTTAGTCGCAACAAAGCTGTGAATGTGATTTTGGAAAATCTGCTCGTAGACCGTTTGGGTATTACGTATTGTATGTAGAAACATCCGATATTGGAAATAAACCAATGCGCAGAGGGCCAATTAACAGGGGAAGTGTTAACATAATCGCCGAACGAATCGATACGGAGAAAAGGGAATTGAACAATGCAAACCACCACACCGCCGCGCACCTACAGAACCCTCGCGTAGCGCATTAGCTGATGGTCGCAGATTAAGTTTAATGTTGTTATAATAGCATGTTTACTGTCATTTGGATACTTCCCTTACTAATATTTAATTATTATCCTTGTAAGTAAAAGCGTTGCACCACTTGTTAGCTTTACCTAGAACAGAAACTTTATTGCGGCATTTGCAATGAAAGAAAAGGTTATATCGGGGCGAAAGTATTCAGAATTTGTAAAACTTTGCAAGAGCAGAAAATATTACGGAAGGGTAATTTTATGGTGTATCCATGATTTGTCTTGGACAACAACTTACTTTTGTAAAAGAAAGGCGTAAAGCTCAAGGGAAAATTGAATGATCCACGTTCGTTGAGTGAAAGAAATATGACTAAACGGAAAGGATATAGTAAGGGTTTCTTTTTGTTAATCTCCTACATCGTTCATTCCGCTTCTCTAACATTCTCGCTCTTCTCTTAAAAAATTGTCTTATTATACAAAAATACTAATTTTCAAATATTTGTGGTTTCAAATGTCATTGACAGTTAAAATAAAATAATTGATAAATATTTTCATGAAATTGACAGTTTACGTAAAGCAAGGCAATTTTTGAAATGTGCAATTCTCAAAAATTAAAATCTGACACAGAATTCAAGTTCAACCCGGAAAAAATCTAGAAATAGTTACAAAAATGATATTTTATGAAATTAATAATTCACAAAAGTTAATGACAAATTTTATCAAAAATTATATTCCACCACTGAGTTAGAGTTCAGCGACACCAGAAACGAAAATATCCCAGTATCAAATTTTTAAAACTAAAATACTAAAAACTACTCTGAAAAGTCTGTGAAAGTCTAGAAACTTCATTTAAAACGTGTGAAATTTCAACCTCTTAAAGGCACTGGTTAATCTGATTTTCAAAAATATCTGAAAAAGTTCAGAATTTTGTCCGATATTCTAAACTGATTTTGGGATTAAGATCAATGAAATTCGAACTTTTTGAGAATAACGATCACCCTAATGACCTATTTAAAGGAATATCTTTGAAGAACAGATTTCATTAAACATCCTCTATCTTCAGTACTGTAGTAGGAAGACGTCAAATAACTTTTAGTTTTCAAATTTCGAAAAGTCAGGGAACTTAAAGATAATGGGACATGCGCCACTTTTATTGGCGTACTTTGCTCTAACTGAGAAAAAATTAAAGAAAATATTTGAAGTAATTTTTGAGAAAGTTTTAAAAATTCTTTCAGGCTTCGTGTAAAGTACTTTACCCTCAAAAACAAAATATCTGTTTCAAGTTCAAAGAGCCGATGGCATCAGTCTGATCGATCGGGGTATATCGATTTTTTGTGAAAATATTCCCTCCAGTTTAGCCGCTCGCATTTTTCGCAGACGGATGTTTTGTTGTAAACTAATTTGCGGGTTTAAGGACTGTCAAATATGGATTCTGACTATACAGCGAATTTGAGGAAGTTGTTGTCTATGTTGTGAACTATATATTTTCGACTCTGAAATTTTACTATTGCCAAATCTGGATCATATTTCAACAAACATATAATATTATAAAGGGACTGCTATTGTTATTTCTACCGTTGCCCTGCTATGCTCGCAAATTCTCTCAATGTTAACACTAATTTATTAAATTTACTTATAATTTAATCACGAGTTCGGCTTATAACATATTACTCCTTATCTGTTGCATGAGGGCGTGTAATTCTATACAGAATCGCGATTCCTGAAAGTTCTATTGATTAAAACCAATTATTAGATTGATGGCAACTAATATAAATTATCAGCCTTTTTCAACAATTAAAAATTAAAATTTATTCTTATACATATTACAAATTCTATTGATCTCATTAGAATTACTTTTTCCATGAAGAACTTTAAAACACCGTTTGAGTTTGAATATAGTTCGTAAGCTTACTACAATATCTTGTTAGATGGCTTCTCGGCTAACTTCCACAATAATGTCCACGGAATCCTCGGTATCCAATTCTCGTTTCTTGCCTATCATTAAAATAAATTAAAAATGTTGCAGAATGTCCTCAACGATTTAGTCTTAATAGGATTTAATATTTCCCATAAAATCAATGTCCGGTCGCGACTTTCCCTATCTGTATTTCGTACGAAACACCTACTCGCGACTATCTGTCTTCAGCTACTTATTAAAAAATCCTTCCGTCCGCGGAGCTACCCAATATATATTCCATCGAAATACGTAATCTATTTTAATTTGAAATTCCAAATATCACATTAAAAATAAATTACAATTACCATTTACTACCACAATTTTAACAAAACCAATCTCTCAAACTAATCATAAATTCCCGCCTTACTATCATTTCAATAATACCCAGACTATGCTGAAAATACGTTCGCACCTCATCAACCGCTTACGTGTGCTCGCTTCAATATCTTTTTAGAGACTGATTTCATGCGCCCTTCTATAAGGTCACGGCTTCCAAAGCACTCTCTACATCTTTTGCATATAATGTGTTCGGGGTCGTGTCCATTTGCACAGCGCTATGACACCAAGTATTTAATATTACACTTTGTTGATCAGTTGTCCTAACAACGCGTATTCTTTGACTTTGAGTATGCATACAATGTCATTATTCCTAACGCTGGATGCCGATTTTATCACTGAAACTAAACCCGGGATTTTTGTCTTATCACAATATATAGGGATCAACTATTATCCACTTTGTAGATATCAGGGAATAACAAAAGAAGTTTTTCCTAACTTTTTTATGCAGTATTACAATAATTTCTCTGTATTATGTACGTAGTATGCGAGAAAATAAGAAGTACACCAGGAAATTTTTTTTGAAAAGACCTATTCATCCTAGAGGGGCTGCTTTCCAATGCAGGGAATACAAGAGTGTCATCATCTATTCCCGCTTCTTAGCTACTTCCTTACTTCTCGTTAGCGTCTCCCCTTGTGCCCAGTACGCAACTCCTCGTTCTCTCCACATCCCTTTGGGGAAGGGGGAGGGGCAGTTGGAAAACCGCCAGCAGGAGAGCTGTGGCAGGCGTGTGGGCCGGGGCGTTCGCGTGCCGGGCCGCTAACTACACGAGACGGCCGAGGGGGCGGGGCAGCACCGGAGCCGGTCGACGTTCGCACGCGATCCATAATTCAATAATAAAATAACAAAATAGCAGCGCGCAAGACAGCGGGAACCTGTTGCGCACTTCCTGAGCAGCCGTCTTCGCCACCTCCACCGCCGTGAGCTGACAAGTGCGGTAGCGTCGTTGTCACGCAGGTCGGAAGATCTTCCTGGCGAGATCGCGTGGAGAAGACGCCAGTGCGCCGGCCAATTGCTCGGTAATTCGAAGAGGCGAGAACGCGTTTCCTGAGGCGTTTCCGCTGCCCTTCATGAGAGACACAATTATTCCAGATCGATAATACAGTTGTTTTCTCCTATGGTGTTAGATTACTGAGGCAGTTTCCGTGTCGTGAGATGACGTACAAGAGCGTAAGAGGAAAGCCCTAAAATCAAGAGATCCATATGATATAAACTATAAAAGGAGGAATGTTGATGTAACTCAAAAATGACTTTTTACTTGTAGAGATTTGCATTTTATATTAAAGTAATTGAAAATAAATTATGTTATCAAGTGATGAGATTCTGTTTACAAATACAATAGTTTCTAATTAGTATTTCTACCCTACAAACAGTGCTTCACATTCATTTATTTTAATGAACGGCTTAAAGATAAAAATAAAATATTATAATGTCTACAAAACAAAATATTCTGAAAAATAATACAACGAAGAAATGTTTTAATGTAGTTCTTCATGTATGTTAAGAAGAAAATGAGAGAATAACCGACATAATCATACAAATAAATGATTTTCTGAAGGAACTCCTCAATCATTTAATCAATCTCAGAAATGCAGAGGAACCCAGTGCCTCAATCTGAACTGTGCGTGATTCCCTTCTCGCATCTCGAGAATTGAAGCGAGGACGTCTTCTCGCTTGCTTGAGGGAGAAGGGGGTGGGGTGGATTTTACAATTCACTTGGCGAGGACGGCGGGGGTCATCCCGGAGGAAATTGAGCTGACAGACGTCTTCCGGGAACGGCGCACTTTCGACAGAAACGACTCCTTTAAACACTCTGCAACCCACGTGCCAAAGAGGGTAGCCTAGGATTTTAACAGGTGAAAGAAGTGAGGATGGCCTATAAAACCGAATGGGAAGGCCTTTCTCTGCAGTGTCACGTCATCTAGAGCGAGCGGCGCGCTCTGTCCATTGAGGAAGCACTGTCCAAAACAATGGACTTAACACTAAGGCGAAAAAGAACGAGTCGGAGGCTGGAGGCAGACGGAACCTGGACCCGGACAAAGCCGGAAGATAAAATCTAATGTGTTGATGGCAATGGTCTATCGGGAGGCGCGGGGAGGGTAGGGGAGGCGGGAAGGGTCGAGTCCATCGTCGTAAAGTAGACGGGAAATGGGTCTTCGAGATCTGGCGAGAGTTCCTCCGGATAGGATGCAGCGCGACGTAGCGACGTCGGCGATGGCGGCGGCCTCCCTCCGGCGGGACCAGTGTAATTCTCCCGTAACGGGGTTCAATTCATTTTTACGAGACAGGCGCGTATCTCGAAAGGTATAGATAAGGCTCCCGTCCGATTGTCCCGGAGTCCCGACGAGTGCAGCGGGGGGAAAATGCGGGAACAACTGGAAACAAAAGAACCCTATTGCCTAGCTCGAGCACGTCGCGTGCACTCCACTTCTTTGATATTTGCTGTCGTTAGTAGCCTTTCTGGGACAGGCACCGTTATGGCCTCGTGCGAATTCCTACCAGCGCTATGGTTTCCTCGATTCAAGGGACGGTCAAATAGGCGGTTACGAAGTCAATGACAGCTATTGTTGAATCGAACCGTACTTGTTCGATACTCCATTGTCACTTCCTCCATTAGAACTAATGCATGACTAACAATGACTGCATTAAAATTACGGGAGTTGCCCCCATAAAGAACTCGATCGCACGTGGAAGTGTTTCGGTTTCACCTGGGCTTCATGCGAAAGGGATTTCCTGGCCGAGCGCATTTAAGTTCTATTTAAACGCAAATAGGGTATAAACAGGTGTGACATAAACTGCAATACAATTCGACACCATTATCTCGCATTAGGCAACCTAATAGAGTGGTGGTTTGCAACAAATTCAATATCGGAGCTAAAACGTTTTTTTCCCTATGCAATTGAGTTACTACAGTAATAACTCCCCAATGATGAGCATTTCAGCAAATAAATAGCTCAAATTCAGACCCGGAACCGGAAGAATAATCAGACGCTGAGAGAATGAAATTATTAAACGCATTTACAGTTGCAACATTATCTTATAATTGGAGACACATACAAACTCAATATCAACTACCTAAATAGAGTAAATTATGTTAAGCTTGAATGGAAGATAATATTCATTTACTTCATTCATATGATAATATAATATTCAATCATTCAATAGTAGTATACAAATCATCTGTAGATGAAAACTTAAACGATTCCAGAGGTATTCCTTCCATTTTGTGAAATTCAATCAAGAAAAAAATTGAAATTAAAAAATAGACTGTATGATACTTTTTTGAAGATTATTTTTGCAGATTAATATAAAAATTATCTATAATTGTTTTACACATAATCCATTCTATAATGTTTAGATTGTATTCTACCAGGAGGAATTTAATGAGAAAATGCGTACAAGACACGAGCAGTAAATAAAGATATGTAAACAGAAGCCATTCAATATGTAAACAAAAAAATAAAGGCAACTCCTCTACATAAATGACAAGAGAAGAATATGAGAGAGAATTGAAGCAACATAATATTGGATTTAGTGCTCGGAAATAATATAAATACAATTTTAGATTAACTGTATAATTTTCACATAGTTTAAAGGTATATTAACACTCTGCGGTCAAATAAATGCTTATGAAGTACAACTCCCGCGCACACTCCACTTCCCAAACACCTGCGGACCGCGAAGGAGCCTGCGCCCTGGTCTCTTGCAAGTGCCTCTGGCGCGCAGCCCCGCGGCCAGCCGGCCTTCATATTTCAGCTGCCGGGCGCGGGCCTCCGCGGTGCGGCGGGCGTGGGCGGCGGCGGCGGGGCTGCGGCTGCGAGGTTGCGGCGGGCGCGAGGCGGCGAGGCGGCGCGGTGGCTGCACTCGGCGACAACGCACATTACTCACCCGCGAAGGGGGCGGGAGAGCGAGCCGACTGTCTGATTGATCGGCTAATTGCTATAGTTCGCGCTTCGAGCCGCCCCGCTGCCTATCCGCGATTAAAGGGGAGCTCGCCCTTATCCCCCTCCCCCACCGCGCGACGACCCTTGCCCCCTGCCACGCCCCTTCCCCACCCCCAACGTCACCCCCGTCTCGGTTCCTCCGCCTCTCCCGGCGCCGCCGATAACCGCAGGGCGCGCGAGACCGCCCCGTGCCGCGCCACCCACCCATGCCCCGCCCTGTTCCCGCCAAGGAAGCCGCATTCCATTAATTATTCGTACTTAGAAAGGAGAAGGATGGCGCCGGGGAGGTCGAGACAGAGCCCGCGGAGGCGGCGGCCGGGAATCGATAGAATGAATTGAGAAAGAGATAGAAGCCGACAGGCACTAAGTTTCGAAAGCCTGAAAGAGCAGTTTAAAACACTGAGGTGAGAGCGAGATAGGACAGAGACGCGGGAGGGGGATACTATAGGCAGCGGAGAGGAGTAGATAGCAAGAACGGAGTGAAAGGGCGGAGAAGGGTGGCCTACACTCCAAAAAAAGAACGCAGGAAAAGGAAATAACGGTGAGATATTCAATTGTACGATGGAGACAGGGTAATTTTTTAGCCGCGTGTGATTGTACGCGCGGCAAGAGGCAATAAATTGTTGAGAAACGGACAGCGATTCGTGTCGTATGAATTTAAAACTAAAGAGCCTCCGCGACTGAGAAATATGGGCGGGAGCGTGACCGCTCCCGTGCCAGCTGCCCTCGCCGCACCGTGCGCTCACCGCCTCCACCGCCGCGTCCGCCGACCCAGCTCCACTGACCCAGTGTCACTCATCGGGAAAGCACATTTTTTAAGAATCTGACCGAATGTTCCAGGGTCGCGATATTCATTGAAAGGTGAATGTTTTTTAAGGAAAAAGGATGTCACTCCAGTATTAAAATTTGTGGTGAGAGTTATGTAACTTTACTGGAGAAAACCTTAGTTGTGACAGTAATACCGAATGCAATTGCAAGTGATACGTTATTCTCGTATTATAAAATCGCAACCGGTCATTTCGTGCACGTTCGTGCACAAGTCCCGCAGCGAAAACAAAAGATCCAATACTTTTTTTTTAATAATTTATTATTATCCTTGTTCGATTACAGACAATCTTTCAAGGTATTGAATACATAAATATATATAACTATTTTAAGTAATAAACAATAAATATACAGATTAACTATATGCTACATTTTATCTATGTACATAGATACTGAGGGATACCCTTACAGGGACCTCTAACATCTTGTTTTTAATTAGTTAAATACATTTTTTATTTTTTAGAAACAAAACAATGATATAATATATAGGGAGTAGTATAGTATTCTTTATGTATAGTAGTCAAATTATGGAGGTTGTAGTAAATCTTTTGAAAATTTGAATTTAATTCTTGAATAGGTTGAAGATGTTTTTCCTAGTTTAAATCGTTCATAGGCTGGGCTAGAGTGTAAGGATGAGTAGAAATTTTTTGAGATTTTTAGTATCCATGTTTTTATGTTTTCAATTGAGAGTTCTTTGTGTAACTGTTCATTTCTTATAAACCATGGTGCATTAACTGACCATCGTAGAAATTTATTTTGTATGGTTTGCAATTTTTGAATGTGTATTGGGGCAGCACCTCCCCAAATGGGAGTAGCATATGTCAACGATGGTCGTATTATATATCTAAATATTGATAGGGATGTTTCTATGTTTAATTTTGAATTTTTGTTTATGAGTGGATATAATTGAATCATTTTGATAAAAGTGTTTTAGCTACATTTGTGATATGATCTCTCCATGTGAGTCTTCGATCAAAATAAAGTCCCAGATATTTTGCAGGTTGTGAGGTAGGGAGCCATTTAATTGCTTTACCATTTAGAATTAGAGGATTGATTAATTTTGTTTTTCTTAAAGTGAAAATTTTGGCCTGGCATTTAGAGTGATTAATAATTATATTCCATTTATTAAACCAATCAGAAAGAGTATTTAAGTCATCCTGTAGGTTATCTCTGCCTACAGGTAGATCTTTATGCGATGTATAGACTGCTGTGTCGTCTGCAAATAACGCAATTTCTGAATCTGTTAGTGAAGGGATATCAGATATGAAAATATTAAACATAGTTGGAGATAGTGGAGAACCCTGTGGAGTTCCAGTTGTCATAAATTGAGTTGTTGATATTTCAGTGTTGAGTTGAACTTTAAAACTTCTGTTAGTAAGAAAACTTTTAATTATTTTCTGTAAGTAAATGGGAAAACCATATTGTCTCATTTTATATAGCAAGCCAGTATGCCACATTCTATCAAAGGCTTTTTCGATGTCCAAAAATAAGGCCAAAGTATGTTGTGCATTATGAAAATTAGTGATAATATGATCAGTTAATCTTAATAATTGGTGTGTAGTCGAATGGTTTTGACGGAAACCAAATTGTGCGTTAGGTAGAATATTGTTGTTACTAATAAACTTGTTAATTCGTGTTAGTAAGGCTTTTTCAAAGATTTTTGAGAAGGTGGGAAGAAGACTAATTGGTCTGTAGTTTACTGGAGACGTTGGATCTTTACTAGTTTTGTGTATGGGGAGTACTAATGCAATTTTCCATTGGTTTGGAAAATAATTTAATCTTAAACATGAGTTATATATAGCAGTTAAAGAATTAATTACTGGAGTAGGGAGATTTTTAATAATAATATTAGGTATTTTATCAATTCCAGGTGATTTTTTATTTTTTAATTTTTTAATAATGAAACAAATTTCTGATGGAGAGATAAATTTAATTTTTTCTGGTACAGTGTGGAAAGGAGATTGGAATTCTTGTGTAATTGCATTATGAAATAAAGGGTTTGAAATAGTAGTATTATTGAAAATTGATTCAAAGTGAGTAGCTAAAAGTTCTGCTTTTTCTTTGTCTGTAGTTGCAATTCTTTTGTCTTGTTTCATTTTGGGGATTTGAGTAGGTTTTTTTGTTATTTGTTTAATAGCTGACCATAGGGCTGTTGAGTTAGGTTGAATTTGTGAGATATAATTATTAAAGTTTTGATTTCTACATTTAATTAACTTATTTCTAATTGTTCTGGTTAAGTAATTTAATGTTTTTTTATCTGCAGTGTTACGGTTCATTTGCCATAGTCTACGTATACGATGTTTATATGATATTAAATTTAATATTTCTTGAGATATTAAGTTTGTTTTGTTAATTGTATTTTTTTAAATTCTTTGTACTGAAGATAATTTGATAGCAGTTATTATATTAGAATGGAATCTTGTAATTGCTTGGTCTATGTCTTTTTCATTATTAAGGTTTTTTGGATACACATTTATATTTAATATATTTAAATGGAACTGTTTCCAGTTGAGTGGTTCAGTAAGTAGAAAATTTTTATTTAAATATGGGGAGTATGATGAGTTAATTGCCACTATGACTGGGTTGTGATCTGAATATAGAGCAGGTATAGGATATTGAGAGATTGGTAGTGTAAAATTATTAGTAACAATGATATCTAATATATCAGGAGTTACACTGCTATTGTAGGAATAAAATGTTGGAAAAGGAGGGGCATGTATTTGCCAATTGTTTTGAATAGCAGATTCAAGAAGCAATTTACCTTGTGGAGTTGTTGTGTTACAACCCCATTCTGTATTTTTTGCATTTAAATCCCCGATTAATAAAATTTGATTTGTGCAATTTAACATTGATTTAAGTATTGAAATTGGTATTTTATATTTTGGTGGTTTGTAGGCTGTTACCAAAGTTGTTTGACCTGAAATTAGATGTATATTTATTGCTAAAAGTTCTAATTTATTAGAGGTGGGTATATAAATTTGTTGATGTTTTATTGTTCTCTTAATAATAATAGCAACACCTCCACTAGAATGATTAGATATTCTGTCTTCCCTGTAAACTTGATAACCTGGAATATATAATTTAATACTCTTATTTAGATGTGTTTCTGTGATGCATGCAATGTCAATTTTATGTACATGCAGGAAGTGTTTGAACTCGAGTATTTGTTTTTGAAGTCCATTGGCATTCCAATTTATTAACTTAAGAGAGTTAAGTTTGTGGTCCATTATTTATATAATTTGGAAGAATTTTTTGTATTAAATTTTGTATATGGGGGATTATAGCATTAATTATCTGAGTTGTTACAATAGGAATAATAGGTGTGAGATTATACCTGTTGTTTGCGGTATTGTATTGTTGTTGTAGAACATTTTGAGATCTTCCAGAAGGTGTAGGTAAATGAGGGAAGTGATTTACACTTTGAGTATTTGGTGCAGGTGTAGAGTAGTATGTGTTGTTAAATTTTTGAATATTCCTGTTATTTTGAAAATTATTTGTTTTTCTTCTGGTTTGGATATATTTTTGATTATTAGTATCTTGATTATTTGTAGAATTTTTAGCAAAAACTGGACAACCTCTGTAATTTGCTGTATGATTTTTGAAACAGTTACAACATTTTGGGTTGCTGTTTTTGGTTTGTTACATTTTGAGTAATGGTGGTTGTCAGTACAACGAACACATCTAGGTTCCATTTTGCAGTTTGCCTGAGTGTGATTGAACCTCTGACAATTTTTACATTGTATAGGGCTTATTTTATTTTTAAATTTAATTTTAACAATACTATTGAATAATTTATTTAATTTCACAATATCTCTTCCCTGGTCATTATCATAGAGTTCTAATGCACATATTTCTAATGATTCTCGATTTTTGCCAAACAGTCTATAGACAGATATTATTGGGTAATTTTTAAGTAACTCTGTTTTGATTTCATCATTTGAATATGATAATGGTACATCATATATTATTGCAGAGAGTGTTTTATTAGTAGGATCTCTATATGTGAAGTAAGGTATTTCATTGGAGTCACAGTGGGTTCTATATTTTCTAAAATCCATTATAGTTTTAAAGAATATTGAGATGTGAGAGTTTTTAACTTTTGTTTCGAAATCATTAGTAGTTATGGATTTAATTTCTGTTATAAAACTCGAGAAGTTACGTAATATGTTGGCAGATTTTGGGATATTGATAGGAGGAATGTTAATACTCTCTAAGTTTGATGTGTTATCACTTACGTCTTTATCTTCTGGGTCACTTGCTGCTGAAAGTCTGGTTTCAGTACTACCAATGTTATGCCTGGAGTTTGAACTAGCACTATTTTCACTACACTGATCATCTGTTCTTTTTCGCTTGGAGTTGGTATAATCATTTTGGCTTTTCTCCAAATTTGGATTAGGTAGAATACTATTTTCACTTTGAGGGTTATAAGGAACACTTTGCTGGAAGGAATAAATTACCTCTTGTTGTGATTGTACTATTTCCCTTAGTTCTTGAGCTTGTTGGTGTAGGATTGCGATCTGCTGTTCTAAAAAGGCAATTTTTGGATCTTGATAAGTTGAGCCCTAACCATAAACAGTATTTTGCACTTCACCAAGGTTTTCATGTAGATTTGTATCGTTTACCACAGCTATCGCTGTTGATATTAGCTGACCTGTTGAAGGGCAACTTGTGTTGTCCATTTTTCACCAGATCTTGCTACACGAAATTATACAAGTCGTTATTTCGTTGCGAAATGCCGCAATGCGGCATTTTGGCCGTGGCCCACACCGAACTTGGTGTGGTTTTATTGTCACTTCTTAGTATCGCACTAATAAGTAATCACTGTCACTTGCTGAACGTCCGCTGATAGCGGTAGGCACGAGCGCTCGCGGGGAGGTCTTTTCTCTACGAGAGTTGAGCTCCGAATAAAAGATCCAATACTGATTGTAAGAAATAATTTTCGTTAAATAGATCTGATATATCATTCTGTCAATAATTCGTATTCATTGAGACAAACAAATATAAGTTAATTTTAACTCGTTGCCTCCTGGCAACTCAATACTAAAAAGAATATAACTTTCCTTCTATCGAATACTATTTATCTTCCATACGAAATAATATTTTTGCAATGAATAATATAGCATAATAAAGTTTATAATTTAATATAAACGAGACAGAAAGCAAATGAAATGCTTGACACAGTCAAAGTAAGAATGTAGCATTTGCAATTTACTCCTGGCAATCTGGTGATAACGTATAAACCATTTCTTTTCTTCAGTGTCTACTGATTCTATCTTTCATTCAATATAATTTTTATAAACAACTTCTCCTAACAAGTGAGTTGGCCTGTAAACCACAATAACTAGAGAAGTCATCGCACCCGACCTGTGAAGACCGGCGCCACCGCAGCAGCGAACCTCCTCGCCCGCGGCGCGGCCGCGCCGTCTCCGCCCCACCGCTGATACGGTTCCGAGCTTAGCGCCCCAATAGATCTCAAGAGTGCAGCCACAAAGTCCGCCCTAAGTTCGAGCGAGAGTCCCTCCCGAATCGAAGCTTAGTCTGTAAAGTCTCTATGGAATTTATCCTACTTCGTAGCCGTCGCCGTCGTCGACCCGCTGCCGTTGCTCTGCTGTGCCAGCGTCAAAGACGCGGAGACAGGGGAAAAAGGAGAGAGGGCTAAAGAAGGAGTGGTAAAGAGGGGTGGGCGTGTGCTGGCAGAGAGATTACTGAGGGGGTCGGAGAATTGCAGTCAAGGGACTGTGCGAGGTCGCTAGAGGTCGCTGCGGTCAGTGGATGTCAAGCCAACGAGTTCTGCTGGGTCTCGAAGTCCATGGCGGAAAATAACTTAAAAAGCTTTTGGCGCAGCTTTTTAAATGGATACACTGATGACAACTTCGAACTTTCCTTTATTTTGATGTCACGCTAGTGTATTTTTACTTGAATTAAAAATAATTAAAAAATTCAAATTTCTCTAGCCTTATTCTGTTTAAAACAAATGGAGTAAGAAAGTGTTGAGTATGACGGAAAGAATACGTCTAAACTAGTTTCGATTCTCTGCTCAAATAAAACACTGAAGTATTTAACTACGATTATTTATCAACATCTGAATTTTTGAACTATTGGTGAAATATATTTTACATGCATAAATTGTTCTCCATAATCTAATATTTTTATTTTAACGACTTCTAGACACCGGATTCTAGACAAACGTAAGGCTAATAAAATCAACTGTGAAATGGGAAGTACATGGAACTTCTTTATATTGAAGAGATTAGGCCATCGCGCATGTAAAAATGAATAAGAAATACGAGTAAGTACTTTAAGATTTTCTAATATGACTGGTAACCATGCGTATATTATGTATTTCACCATGAAGAGTTACATTTGAGTTTTTACATTAAAGGAAACAATATTACAAAAAATGTTAAAAAGTTCATGTAATAAAGAACATTCTGCAATCAGGAAATACGTTTGCTCCCGGAGTTGGTTTTTCGTCGTCCATAGTCCATTTTTGGAATCTATGAAGCATATTTCATGGTGTTCACATCAACTACGCATAACCAGCACTTTCATATAAAAAAACACCACCTCCGCCACCCTACCGAGGTGGGGCCGAGAATTCTGATGTACGGCGCGTTCGGTCAATCTGTTAAGCACTTTATTTCGTTGCTCCATCCGCGTCCGGAGCACAGCAAACATTTAGAGGTATTGTATTTTTAAAGGCTCGTTCCTGCCCTCCTCGCGGCGTGGGTGGCGTAATTAAGGAATAATTCATAGAATCTGCGTACATAAAGAAGGGAAGAAACGAACCCGGCGGGCAGGTAGTGGCGCATCAAACATTCACGGAGCCAAGGCCGAGGCGAAGAGGGGCCGTGAGCGGCCAAGCGCGGTGTCTGGCTCCCGGGACCCGGCTGGGTCGACGATTGGCTCCTTCAGGCAAGGTGCCAGCCCGCCCCGGTGATAACCCTCACATTATTCTGGGTTAAAAATGTATATGTGACGCTTGAGACGCCCATGTTGAAAAACTTTGTAATAATGCTAGTAAATTAATGTTTAAGTGTTAGCTCAATTTATTAAACACATTATTATTCTCTGTTGTTGATCGATAGTGCAATATTCATTTTTAATAAGTTGAGTCATATTTTTGACAAGCTTACAAAAGATAGATAATATGCTCCAAAAGCAATAAAAATTAATTTCGAGAATAACATGGATATAATATAATGTTTCTACGTCTCTCTACAAATGTTTAATTCATGAGTAGTCGTAGAGTTTTCGCGTACATCAAGTTCAAATTTGCTTAATTATGATTTAATTTCAACTATTCAGCATTTAATTGTTGCTACCTAATCCACTTCTTCGGGAGTTTTAGGAATTTTATTGAATTATATTCAGTTTTCGATCTGCTTTTGAATTAGTATTTTTATGAAATGACTATTCTCTTATTTTTCTTCATCATATTAAGTAGGGAAATTTATCTCGTTGGAAATAATAATCATAAAAGAATATAGGGTGCGTTGAAAAACATATGTCACAGAGAGCTATGCCTATGAATAAATATGATTGCAATACAATTCTTAAAGCTGTAATTCCTCTTAAAAAGAAAATTAAACAACAGAATATCAAGGACTCAAGATCCAATATCTAATTTTTAAATTATTTTCCGCAAATCCCTTTATCTACTTTCTCAACCATCTCTACTTGCAAGTAACTCATCGGAAGCTACCTTGTCGCTACCCCCACTCCATCACCAGCGTCACCACCCACGGAGCCGCCGGCGGCGACAGCGGCGGCTTCACGGCGGTAAGACCCGCAACTTATCAGCACTGGCGGCGGCGGCGACGGCGGCGGCGCTTCCGGCACGGGAGCAAAATGATAAAACCTGCACCCGTTTCTACTTACTTTCCGCGCCGCGCCTCACTATCTAAATCAAGCGGGGCGGCAATATTTCAACCGGGGAGAGCCCCGCGAGAGGAAGCGGACGGCCGTGGTGGCGGTGGCGCGGGGGAGGCGGGGCCCGCCTAACGTATGTACCTGGCACGCGGAGCCCGGCACTCGGGTTACGGTATTAAAACAGAACGCCCGGTCTCTTTAATTAAATGCAGGCTGGGCGCGTGTGCGCGGCCCCGGGGAGGGAGCGTTCTCGCCTCGCGTCTCTGAAGACTCCACTGGCGCGCAGCGCAGTCTGCTGGAGGTGTGACCGTGTTTGGCCAGAAGAAAGGGTTGGCAGGCAATGGTGACAGCGTTGGTACTTCTCAGGGTACACTTCATGAAAGTAATGATTGTGTTATTTGAATGGTAGACAGTTGTAGTTGTTGTGTTGTTAGGGATGGCTTAACACTTGTAATGTTAAATGTAGGAAAGATGATGATACATATAGTTTTCTTTAGACAGACAATGTTTTAATAACATAACTTCCCAACGAAGTTATGCGGACAAGCGTTTCACAGTAAAATCTACACTTTTATGAAAGACAAAGAAACAGGAAATTAAGTAAAAATATTTCCTTGAAATGTGGCGTTTAGGTTCGAAGAAAGCGAAGACATCATGGTGAGTGAACATGGCAGGCAAACTAAATGGTAAAGGCGATACAAGAATAATGTCATATATATATATATATATATATATATATATATATATATATGAATAATTGGGGAGAACGAAAGGAGGAAACCAGAAGCGGACACACAAGGTAAGACATCCAGCAAGAATGCTTCGAGGATGAGGACAATGAGGTCTGCAGGGGTGGCCTCCCCACACTAATGCTGGAACTACTCTCATATGGCGACGAAGAGAGTGGCGCGTGCGAGTTATTACAGACAATATTTACCAGCGTTACGGCTTATTTCCGCGTCACCTTCGAGGGAGCGACGCCGTCGAAGCACCACAGGCGCGGTCTGGAAGCAAAAGCGAGAGACGAGAGAAGGAGAGGCGCAACAACAAAAACGAGGTTGAACGGAGAAGTGGGAAGAAGGGCCGGGCGGCGGGAGGGTGAGAAAAGCGAGAAAGAGTTGTGTGGGCTAAAGAAGACTGAGCTGATGATTGTGAAGGTGTGTCTTACATGGACCAATATAGACATGGCAGGGAGGAGGGATGTTGAGAAAAGTGGAATAGAGGCTTTGTCCGAGCTCTATTGACGATGTCACCTCCAGTATCTCAGAAGACGTGAAGTTGCTGTATATTTTGAGACAGTCGGTATATTCCATGTCGGAGTATATATTCCATGGGAGTTCTTTGAAAGTATTCAGGTTATTCAGGTTTAAAAAGAGTTCATAGGAACATGAAGGCTCGCATTTCTTGTTTCATTTAATTTCTTTTCAAAGAAAAAACCTGCTAGCTAAAAATATTTTGATAAGTCATTCAAGCAAAAACTAATAGGAGGAAAATTAATTAATAATTCAAGATCATGTTCTTTGCAAGAGTATGCCAATCGTGATTATTTAGGTCATACAAACAATAAATAATAAATGAGTGAATGCATAAACATGCATGACACATGCATAATGCATAATCTACTTTGTGTACTACTCTGACAATATGAAAGAGAACTTGGACACTTTTTAAAATTAATATAGTAAGTTGTTAATATATTTCTTTAAACATTTATTAAAATTTTCGAGAAAATGTTTTAAGTATCCCAGTTAGTACTTTCATTCTGAGTTTATTTTGGTCTCTTCATGGATTGCATTAAATGCGATATTCGTGAGTCAGTGCTGGGGTTAGCTGTTGATAAGATTAGTATGAGCGCAAGATTTTTAAAGTCATGGGAGAAACGGAACGGAGTGATTGAATGAAAATAACAGCTTCGATATCTAGATCGAAGTTCGTGATATTTGTTGTAGAGGCGATGAGAGACTATGAAGGCAAAGGATAGAATGGAAAAGTAAAAAGGTAGAAAGACGGTAGAGTGAGTGAAAATGAGACGAAAGGCATGATGGAGGAGGAGATAACGTGGAATTTGTAGTGTTTAGAAGAGGTGGAGTTACTGGTAAAAGTGACGGTATTCGAAGAAGTCAATTGAAGAGGTAACGGTGAAGTCAATTGAAGAGGTAACGGTTGTTATATAAGTGATGGTAATGAAGCCTGTGATGTCGATTGTGTTGGAGAGCCCAATGGCAGCGATGGCGTTGGAAGAAGGTGAAGGTACTGCAAAGACTGTTGTCAAGCAAACCTGGCAGGTTTCGTCGCCAACCAATCTGTATCAATGAACATCAACTTTCCTTCGTTGTATTCAATTTCAGCCGCGCGCGGTCCGCATACGAACCAGGGCTAAGTTCCTGGAATTATCGCCTTCACTCCCACGCGAAGACGCCCTTTTTCTCTCATAATGGAGGAGGCGAAAAAGACAGTTGAAGAAAAGTCGTAAAAAGGCTTGGAAACTCGTCCATCTGTCATCGCTCTTCTGATTGAATTATCTCGCAACCTGTCACCCCCTCTCTCCTCCTCACCTCAGTGAAGGTGGAGAAGGGGGCGATAATAGGCGCGGTCTTCGCTCTTCTCCTTTATTCTCATTCTTGTTCTGACGGGTCGCCCCCCAGCCCCGCCCCTTTCTCCCCCGACCGCCCTCATCTGATTCCGTCGCAGGCAGTTTATCACGCCACTGACTAACGCTGGGGAATATTAAGTCTGCTCGCCGCTAAGTCGCCATTACGTCGGTCGACAGGCGCAAGTTCTGCGAGGCGAGATTTAAAGATCGTTATGTCGGCTCGGGTTTCACACAGCGGCGCTAGTGCTACCGAGGGCCCGACGTCGGAGGGGCTCCGAAGGGGCTTCGCCGGCAGTGGGTGCCTAAAATGAGAGAATTAATGCTGTAGTTCACGAGTCTGTCCAATATAGCGCGATTTAATTAAAGGAAGTCACAGAGGCGGTCACTCATGTAGATAACGAGAAGTGTTGGTGTTATCTACAATGTGGTAATTTCAAAGATATCAATAGATCGTGTGTATTCTTTATGACTAAATACTAAATTATTAATTTAGTGACTGTGGTTGTTGGTGAAAAAAGAACCACCCAGAGTACGTGTACAGAGCTAAATGGCATCTAGGCGTGCTATGAGTTCATTAAACTTTTCATAATTATTTCAAATTTGTGATTTCTCCATATAATCATGAACAATTATTAGTAATCTTCAAACTTCCTGTAATACAAATGTTTACAATTTCACGGTCGAATCATTATTAATTTCCAAAATACATCTATTATATCATTGCAAGTTATTGAAAAGAAATAGATCCTTCATAATTAACACATGCCATCAAATGGCGCGACAAATGAAATTATAAACTAATAGTGCTATAATTGTTTAAATCGGTATGTAATGACAAATAAAACAAAACACACAATTGAGAGAGAAATATTATATTATTTCGTTATTTATACAGCGGAAGCTTAATTTTCCATTCTGCTTTCACCCAGCGGTCGTGATCTAATTACTTTCAAATTCTCTACATCTAAAATATTCATAACAGTCAAAATAGAGTACACACTACAACACATTTACTGTTCAAATGCCATTACATTCTAAAATGACAAAAACTCAGCACTCAGCACTTAATATATTACCAACAACAAGTGCGATATTTCGCGCTTAACTAGCTCACTTGCACAACTGCGAAATCAGCAGAAACTGCCATTTAATAAAGATTCTTGGCACGATGTATTTTCAAAGCCACTCAGCTAGAAATACACTCGGTCTTTTGTTAGAAAACGCAAAAAAGAGTTGTACAGAGTACGATACTGATGGAAAATATTCACCGTGGGGACTTCCGGGGGTGAACAAGGTGTTAAAGGATTTCGCCACTTTTTGTGCGACCAGTTGCTGTTTGAAATCATTATAAATATTCATGTAACGGCAAACAGGGGGCTTACACTCGTGCAGATACGCAGCGCACGCTTGCAAAACGCTCCCGTTCTAATTGTGCCGACAAATTTATGAACTCACTGTACACTGGAAAGATTATTTAATGAAAGTACAAAACATAATTCATCTGGAACGTCCCATAAAACGTTACAGCTTTAGTAATTACGCCACGGAAGTTTGTAGATCCGAAAGCGTGTTAATTTTTCCTGTTAAAATATTGATCACCGAGCAATCGTTATAATGTACCGACTAAAAATGAGTCTGGTTTTCATGGGCCTTCCCTCCCGGGGGCTCCTAGTTTCGGCCGAGGCTCATTTTCGGGACGCGCCAACTTTATGAGGCGTGTTATGAGCGATGCATTAGCCTGGCAACTTCGCCATTAGTAAATGACGCTCGACTAATTTTTTCAGCTTTCCTCAAGGGAACATTTATGAACAGTTTCCTCTGCGATATATATGAACCAGACAATTAATAGAGCACTTACTTATAAACATAGTTCAATGAGTCATCACCCTTAACAGAGCTTCCATTACATATACCACGGGTGCTCGTGTTTTCTATTTGCTTTGTAATTTTCAACTTTTCGTTGGCGGTTATCTTGAATCTTGCTCTATTAAAACTTTCATATACCAGTTTATAACATATTTTCTTAATATGCTTTATTTCGAAACCAGTTTAAAGTACATTTTTTCTCAATATGTGTGGTATTTCATTGATATACTTAATTGATAATATAAGTTAATAATTTTGCAAATTTTTTATTTAATATAATTCTTGTTTTATACTGAATGAAATGCATTTATAGATTTTTATTCAAAATACTTTATGATACTTAATATCTACATGCTTTCATATTATATTGAGTGATAGATTGCAATTAGCCTTAGAATAAACACGTCACAATTATAAATAAACTTTCTCTCTCAAATGTAATTCACATATCTTAAGCTATTGATTTTTTTTTGTTGCTTGTCACCTCCGTTGTCATCTCTAATATAAATTCCCATTTAGAGCTGGTTGGCACTACTCAATTAGAGTGGGTTGGCATAGAACCAATTAGCACCATCCTCTATTTGCAAAGTATCTTCACAAAAATATCTAATATTTTTATACACACCTACTACCATTTTGACAATTTACATTTTCGGTCATTTTTGGCTTATCTTCAAAAGGAGAAATACTTGTATATCATTTTAAAAAGTACCAAAACTTCAATGGTTTTTAAATTAGGTTCTAGGTTTAATCTATCGTAACTGTCATTATAGTTTTCAGATATTTCTCTTTAATTATTTGTAGCTTTTAATTTTTGCCTGGTTTGTTTATCTTTCTTCTTAGTGTGAAAGTTAAAATAATTATATGAGATTGAATATTCAGTTTTTCAAACAGAGAAGAAGGATTTTTTATTAAAATGTGTAAGAAAACAATATTTTTAAATACTTAATTTTGACACGACGAAGACTACTGTAACTGCCAATATGTTTGTTCTGACAAACAGTAATAGACCGTTTGCATTCATTAGTTCAAATAAAATATTGCAAAATTATTCATTTTGACATTACTTTACTACTTCGCATTTTAATGGGAGTATTGTATCGACCTATCTCAAGACCAAATGCAACTAAGCTCACAAATTGGTTAGTTGGCACATATTTACTTGATGACTTTTAAGGATTTTAAAATTTCGAAGACAAACATTCATGAAAAAAACGGAAAGCACCCTCACAGCTTTCATTACCACAACAGTCTTTTTGCGACTAAACAGGAGATACACAAACCATTCGAAACGGCAAACTGGTCCCAACCAGCCCTGGTCAACCCTACTCCTCACATGAAGAATATTATTGTCAAATTCCGCTCCATTGAACTAAACAAAAATGTCTTAATAGAATGGTAGAGAACACGTGCGTGTTCGATTTTTGAATCGAAAAAACTGGTCGATATCTCACGCTCTGGAGCCGGAAACTAGGATTCACGAAGACCTCTAAAGATGAACTTGGTAGCCAAGGAAGCCTCTCCGCTGAGTGACGTCAGCACCGCAGCACCTGACCGGCGCGGCGATGCACCACGGCCCCACAGGCAACGCCTGATTGGGCCCGTCACGCGCAGCTCCGCCAGGAATACTCCTCTGCACAATGGCGCTCGCCTAGACGCCCATATTCCTTAATTTGTTGTCCTTAACAACAATCGCACCGGAGCGGGCGCACTCAATTACGCCGGCCATTGTCCGCGAGTCCGCTTTCGCAATCACCCACTCCCCACCTCGCCCCTCTCCACCTTCACCAATGCAATCCCCTCGCCGCACCTCCGACCAACGCCTAGCCCCGCACTCCTCTGGCGCTTGCTTCTGCCCCCACCCCCTTCAGCTGAGAGCTGCATTTGTAACTGAGCGCACGGGTTTTCTTCCCCGCGTATCCTCTTTTATTTTCGTTTTATTTTCTCTGTTTATTTTTCTCTGTCTATTAATATTCCATTTGCTTTTGGAAGTGATTCGAGTTCTCATATCCACATTATAACGTAATCAATTTATAAAAATTCTTGGAATTTACAGAACAGCTTTCACCATTACAATAAGATATTTGCACTTATTTTTCGACTTACGATCACATAGACTTGTTTTTGAGGCTTCTACCTCCGTTGAAATTTCATGTGTCAACGCATTCAGACTAACAACCAAAATCGGGAAAAAATGAAGCCATTATCTTTGTTTCTAATTCTCTCGCGAATTTTGGGAGTCATTCTAAGAGGGCCAAATTTCGCTTTGCACCACATCACTCAGTCTTGTCTATCCATCTGCAGTTCGTACCACCCGTTTTCACGCAACACTGCCCCCACCAGCAGTCACCGCTCTCTCCACCAGCCCGATCGTGTTTGGGTTGGGAGCGTCGACGGGCGCACAAAGTGGGTTAGACCGCGCGCCTCATCGCGCCACCCGCCCCGCCCCTTCCACCCCACTCCCCGCCAAGCCCTCCTCTCCCCGCGTCACGTAAGCCCCGGAGCGGAGGGCTCGCCTCCGCGCTCTCGGCCGTCCGACCCGAGCCAACCACGCCTCATTAGTCCGATAAAAATTGTGCAAATACTCGCCCGATCGTAAGCAAACACGGGGCGTCTAAGTGAATTCCATTTGCGAGCGCGCGCGCGGGGAGTGGCGAGCGAGAGCAAATACCTGTTCCCCGCTAGCGCTCCTGCCGCCGCACACGCGGGGAAGCGCGGGGAAAGTTTTCGAACAACAACGGCACTTTTGACAGCTGTCGATTTTCACAAAACAGAAGCTTGTTCGTTGAAGTGTTTTTGCATTTGGGTTGGCACTAACGGAGGCAGGGTTTCGCGACCCCTTCATACGATGGGCTCCTTCTCCAAACAGCACATTCTCTGAGCGGTGGAGTCATGTATGTGCTGGTGACTAGTTCTCAAGCAGGGGAGGCAATTTTCGTTTTCTAGAATATTATTAAAAATCTGAAATATTTGTGAGAACAGAACAATATTGCAACATTGATAGACATTTTTAGAAGAAAACGCAGAAGCTACGTTTAATTTTTAATTTAATGACAATCGTTTTAGCTTCCAAGAATTGAGTAGTTAGATTTTTTCCGGATGTTGAAATATCTTTTGCAAAGAATTTTAGGAAAGCATAATTTTATTTTCAAATAATTTGAATGAAAGAAGTAGATAATTTTACCCTTTACACAAAAGAACATGTACTCATTCAATTTCAGAATGAAAAGTGTTATTTGAATAAAAGAAACACATTTCAAAAATAAAATAACTTATATTTAAAATTAAAATCACTGTTCTTTTCCAATATAGCGTGATAATTAATAAAGAGAGACAAATATTTGCTGAGTTATTAATTATTTGTAATATTTAGTAATTAAGAAGCCTGAACATAAAGTGTTATTTATAGCATAAATGTGACAAACACACTTCTGATACTTTTAAACTGAATTAAACTTAGCATCTTCTCTGAAGGAGAAAACATCTAATTTTATATAAATTTTATGCTCCGAAATAATAGTACAGAAGAAACCTATGAATCCGTGTTGTTTAAAATTTCTATATCATTTGCCTTCATGTATTAATTCTATAATGGAACACAGGTTGGAATATATACCTCACTGAATAGGAAGGCTGACTGAAACGTGTTTCCAAGTGAAACTAATTATTTGAAGTGAATTCATTGGATGGATGGTATTGGTACCCTATTCATGTCACTCAACGAAATCCATTACATTCTATTCCCGTGTATTTCTAACAAGAGGCACCAATCTGATGATCAAAATTGATGAGTTTTGGTTACTGGCTACATATAACTCGCCAGATTCTAAATTATTAGCAAATACATCTAAGCGGTACACGTAATGAAAAATTGAAACATTCTATCACAGAAATAATTGACATGTAAGAATAAGTATACGAACATATTCGTGATAACAATTCAAAACATCACACATTCATATTTTAATTCATTACAAACAGAAGGTAGCCGAGGGCTCCCCAACAACCGCCCGCCCCGCGCAGGCGCTGTCGGAAACGACGCGCGTCTCCGCGAACATGGTGGCAGCCCGCGGCGGGCGAGCAGCGGCCGTGGAGCGCCCGTTGGCCGGGGGAGGGAAGCGCATCTTGTTTGCGGCGCGCGCGGCACCCGCGGGCCACGCGGCCGGCGCTGCGTTCACATATTTGCGCTCTCCGCGATTTATGGCGGTTGCGTTTTCGCCTCAATCGATAGCAGCAATGCGAAGCGCGATGCGCGCCTCGGCCGCCGCCGCAACCCGATACGCGATCGCCGGCGCAAACGTTTGGCCAGCGGCGAGAGCTTCCGGAGCCGCCCGTGCCGGCGAATGAGTGTGTTTATGATCGAAGCCCCCGCGGAAAGAGTGCGCGCGTACGTGCGGAATGTTGGTTCGAGGAGAGGAGCGCTGCGCACGTATGCTCTTTGCCAGAAGAGTGCTGATTGCTTTGCGAGTGTTTTTTTTTTGTCGAACAGTCACGTAGGGCTTTTCTGATCGAATGTGTGTTTTTCCATTTGGACTTCCTTCGTTCAAAAGAATAATTTGCATTGCAACGATTGCTGAGATGTGATTTTTATGTCGGTAGGGAATTCTTTTAAGTTTTTACTTCAAATATATTTTCACTGAAACACACGTGTAGTAGACATAAATAAATATCTTGAAATGAATACAGAAAAATTGAATAACTTCACGAAAATACGAAAATGAATTGAAATATGTAAAAAGGCTAAGACGAAAGAAGAACTGAAAGGGTGAAAATTTATAATGTGAATGTGAATTGTGATTAAAATGTGAAAGGGAAAAGAAAGAGTTTCAAAGAAACACATTCATAAACACGCACAATCAATTGCCATGCAAGTTTGTATACATATACAAATTCTCCTCAGCCCGGAGGAACAAACAGAAACTGGACAAGGGGCAGTATCAAATTTTAAAAATGGATATAGAGAACGAAATAAAAGGTTTATAATATGAAGGGAAAGATTAATGATGAAATAAAGAAAATATATTGTTCACGAGAAGACGGTATTCAACCCTAAGAAAACTTGACTTGTAACTTGTAATTCCAATAAAAAGAAAATGAGAATGAAAAAACACATAAAAACCTAACGAAAAATAGAAAGAAGACGAAATTATCGAGTGAAGAAAATGACTTAAAAATCTATGTATATAAAACAATAGGGTTTGTTACAACATTTACAACTCAAGAATGGCTGAATAAATTTGAATTTTCTTTGATTTGTGGGATTTATCTTCTCTCCGAATATCTGAATAACTATTAAAACATCAAAAAATTCATTATATGGCATTGCAGAACAAAACTAAATAATCATGTAAAATACAACCCGTTACACACTTGGCAGGATTTTTTTGAACCCATGTCGTTAAATAACTCCTAAACGAAGGGTTCTAGGGCAATAAAAACTAAAATGTTGAGGCTAATAGACTCAAAGAAACATTTATCGCAACGTAATCAACAGGATGAGATCTTTAAAGATAATGTTTAATTCTATTACATTTTTGCTGGTCCGGCGCATCTCAATATTACCTCCACCTGCTCAGTGACGTGCCGAATCTGCAACTAAATGTGAATGAGGCGGACAGAGAGAGGGAGAGACGAATACAGACAGAGAAAGACACACATATAAACAGAGTCAGACAGACAGGGACAGAGAGGGAGAGAAAGAGAGAGAGAGAGAAAGAGAGAGACGGAAAGAGTGAGAGAAGGAGAGAAACGGAAAGACAGAGAGGCGAAGAGAGAGTTGGAGAGAGAGTCGATGAGAGAGACGAAGAGACACAGAGAGACGGAGAGAAAGGGAAAGAGAAGGAGAAAGAGGGAGATGAAGGGCAGAACAATGTCTACTGGGTTCCGCTAGTATAAAGTCCAATGACTATATCAAATGAAAATACAAATGAAGAACAAAAGATAAGATAGATTTTGAAGCATAGAAACCGTGGGGTAACTCGAAGAATCGATAGGGAAGGGACGAAGGAAACGAAGAAAACGAAGGAAGAGGGGCGCGCGACCGTGGAGCGGAGGGCGAAGCGAGAGCAAGGACGGCTAGGGAATGAGGAGATGGGCGGGCGGGGAGGGCGCAGAGACAGAGGAACGCGACGGAAGTGGGTGGAGGAGACGCGACGACGCTGCCCTCACAATAAGGGAGTGTGTTGCATGTATATGAGTGAGTGTAGAGAGCGGAAACCTATTCTGCATCGCTAACTCAATTTAGAGCGCCAACAGCACCAGAACTTGGGAGTAATTTGATTAGCCGTGACGTCTCGTTGAACAATTACCACCTTAGCAACACCAGGCAGCCCTGAATGGGGAAGCGGGGAAAAGAGGTCGACGTTGGCAGCGGTATGAGTGCGACCGTTGTGTTGTTGACGACTCAAGTTTGTCTTTTCAGTCAGGAACCATTTACACATCTGCCGAAGGTTTTTTTAAACTCGTTTGCTCTGAACCAGAGTAAAAAGGTTGGTCATGAAAACTGGTGAATTGTGACATCGTGACTGATTCGTATTTTGAAGATGAAGTCTTTGTAGGCATTTATAACGAATAAATTCTTTGTAAAGAAAATGTTAGGGTTTATTTACTTAATGACAGAGATACGCCCAGACAGAATGTTTTGAAATGTTTAATTCATTTACTCTTGCTAATTCACAAAGATTGAAAAGAGATTACTTTCAGTGGCACGTACATTTAATTTAATAATACAGGTACTTGCATTTGTTTTTTTTGTTTTTTTGAGGAATATGAATGTAAAGTCATGCAACTAAATTTAATGGATTTTTTACATTTTGAACGAGACGGAATCCACAAAAATACAATCAGTAAAATACGCAATTCTTTGGAACTCAATAAATTCTAAGGTATTGTAATGTATTATAAATGTCTCCAGCAATACGAATGTGGAAACAGAACTAAAAAGCACAAACAAAAAATAAAGAAAAAATACCATTTAAATGACCTGTAGGTAGGGTTCTTAGTGACATTTTCATTCCCGAGTTATAGAAAACTTATTTGCAAGGGTAAACGAACTGCAGATTTGATTTTTCTCCATTGCTAACAAAATAGTAACCTGCTTTCATCGCTAATACCACTACAGGCAAAAGGAGAGCTCAACAAAACTGGCGCGTGAATATTATCGAAAGCAGACACATGTAAGCATTGAGTTACACCCAGTAACTGGAAACATTTTTTAAAAAAGTTTTCTTTTGATAGGAGTCGCAGAAGAATAAAAAAATCTATGTCCTGTATCTTTCAGAACATATTTAGTACAAAGCCTTGCGACCATTGACACGAGTTGAAATTATTGAAGCATCAAGTACACAAGAAGTGATCAAAAAGCTTTTACTTACCAAAGAATGGAAATTGACCTCTGACAATCATTCAGTTTTTAAAATTAGATTGAAAAATTGTAATTATATCCAATGAAATTTATTCACAAAAATTAACACATTACCCTTACTACAAGAATAATTAATATAGTATTTCACAAGGCTCCTTGCAATATTTCAGATGGAGGATTTTCCGCACCAAGATCAAAATGTTGGTCTAAAGAGAACACAAAAAGTCCTAACTAAACATTACTGCGCGTGACGCGCACCATCTTGGCCAGCACATTTTCCCCGACGGTGCATTCAGTCTCTCCTGCCCGCCAGACGCCGCTCCGACTGCGGGACGAAGAAAGCAGACAGTAAAACGAAGAAAGAGGAAAAAGGGGTTTAAGAGATACTCGTGATAAACGCCAGTTAATAGCCGCTGTGATCCTGGGAGAGAAATTGGCCTAAATATTTAAAAGGCGGCATGGCGATGCGTGTTTGAGATCAATAGAACCAATGAGGGTCTGAGCGCGGAATACATACGACGCGCCCGGGGGCCCGCTTCATGCAAAATGCATGGCGGGGAGCCGCCCGAGGACGAAGAAGGCGCGAGGCAGCGCCAGACGGAGAAGGAGCGAGCCTTCGAAGGGGACGGACGCTGAATAGAAATAGATACATAAAGAGAAGAGGCACGCTTTCGCAGTCAGGAGTGCTGATATGGGATTGGCCCGAACCCGGCTGGCGGTATCCCCGGAGGCAATCAATGTGCCTCAAAGCAAAAGGAATATGGTGATAAAGATGTGCAAATGTCGGTGGAGGAGAAAAGTTAATGATACGGCTTTCGAAGTTCTTTTATCTTCGTCGGGGTCTTTCCCGCCTCCCAGCGCCACCGGGGTATATGGACTGGTGGACGATTGGGGACTGCAGCGCGGGTCCTCTAACTACGACGAGGATGAAGGGGGGACGGAGAGCGGAGATGGTCTCAAGTAGGTCGCGTCCTAAGCGCTCGGCGACGGCGAAAACAACACTTGCTCCCGCCAGATACGAAGCGAGTATATTCCTTCTTTCGAGCCATGGGGGAAAATGAGACAGACGCTTGTCAGCGAGTTCAATACCCCCTTGCCAGAAGGGAATTTGTTGACGATGTGCAACTTAATTTCTTGTCTATTGTCCTCAAGACTAAGATTAAACGGTTCAAAAACAGCAAGGGGTGTCCCAAGGAGGAATGTTGTGTAAGATTCAGTAACAATAAGATTCAGTTACAATGAACTGAGTCACGACACTACGAATAGAAATTCATGCTTCAGAAAATCTTAACGCTGTTTAATAACAAAGACCTTATTTCATGAACATACTTAGAGGACTACAAGTTGACATTTACAGATTCCTTAAAGAAGCGAAACATCAAATTTAGCAAAGTAACTGATGTGAATAAATTATTTATGCGTCTAAAAAACAACAATGATTTTATTTATATCCAATAAGCATCTCTGAAAACCATTGCTTGCAGTATTTCTCTAGCTTCAAGGAATATTTTGCTGTGAATAACACTCAATATATAAAAATTAAACTTCTGTTTATAAAGAAGTAGCAGCAACCAAAATGATCGTTGGTCCTGTGGAAAGAAATAATTGAAGAACACACATGAAATACATTCTATGGTAAACCACCGATAAAGAACAATGAACTTATGTTAAAAATGATGTCAATTCATTGTCATATGTCAATGAATTGACATAATTTTTAACATGTCTTTATAATAACCACAGTTGCTTATCATATTTCTAACGGACACAATGCTCGTGTAACATTAGACGCAATCCAACCATTCCCACATCCGCTATATATTTCGCGACCTAGAATGCTAGACGGTTAAAAAAACACATTAACGTTATTGGCTTCCTACCCTCATTCGCCGATGGACAATAAAGTGGAGCACAGAAGCACAGGAAATGAACTCTGGCGACGCGCGTCGCGTTCGCGCATCGACATGCGCGCTGGGTCGGGAGTGATAGCACTAAAAGAGCGTTTAGGGCGCGGAACCACGTGGCCCATCCGGTACTTCCCCGCCATCGCCACCGGCGCCGCCGCCTTCATCCCGTGCGTGGGGCGATCCATTGTCTTCAGCGCCGCCGTGAGAGGCACCGCGATCCGCCGAAAAAGCCGAACCCTGTCCGCAGGCCGGCGTCTATTTCTCATTCTCGCGGGGTCGCTCCATAAAGGGAGAAGGACATTAGAGGCCGCGGCGACGGCAATGAAGTGAGCGCCGAGGGGCTGGAGGGCGATGGGCAGAGTATGCGGAAACCGGGAAGTTACGGGGCGATGAAAACCGTGACGACGTGGGGATAGACGACTGAGATGTGGGGAAGGCGGAATAACGTGAGTGAGTGAACTCTCGTATGAGACATGGGAATGTGAAAGGGTTATGGAGATGAAGATGTGGATGTGAAGGCAGCTTGAAAATAGTGATTTGGTGGAAGATTTGAGAAGGAAAATTCATCTCATCCTACGAACGTTGATTAAGCAGTGAAGGGTCATTCGCAAACTCTGTGGAGAATTACAGATAAAACGAGATGTAGTAAAGGAAAATGTGATTAGAATTTCAAATAAATAATCAAAACACTAATAGAATACAATAGGGCGTCTGTAAATAATTTCAAAAATGAGATTAAGCGTCATTTCTCACAATTGTGCGTAAAAGTTAACTAAGTGCAAACGAACGTTTACCGCTGAACACTACCAACTGAATCATGCAAAGCAATATTTTTCTAAAAACGAATTGCAAACTTTCATGTAATACTAACAAAGTTGCAATTTTACATTCGTGGCATTTACTTCTTATATAAACAATTTGCGACTATTCTGACTTGTTTTTTATTTGTGAATTAATATTAACGATTAAAATGAAATGGAAAAATATATTTTTTTGCAAACCGCTCAAAATTTTACTTAATGAATTGCCGAAAGATAATTTCATCTCTTCGAACAAAAAAACGTGTGAAAAAGTCGATGCAACGGCGCAGTAGAGGGCGCCTCGCCCCTTCACCCTTATCGAAGAGCAATCGCTTCTTTGTCCGTAATCGCCCTCTCTCTAGGCGCTGTCCTCGAGTCCTCTCCCCACTCTCCGCCCCGTCTCGTCCCCCTGAGCAGATAGCGCGGTAAGTGTTGCTGCTATTGTGACAGCACCGCGCCCGAGATGTTCGACAAGGCCACAATTTTCCTTTTCTCGTCCGTTCCCTGTATTTCGTTACGGTCCCTCCTCGCCTTCTTGTCCTCGAGTCCGCCTTGCCACTTATTGGATTTTCCTTTTGGTCTCTTTGAGGCAGTTAGGTGCTATGTTGCGCCCTTGTTGCCGCTGCCCGCACGACCGCCGCCCCCCCCTCCCCCTGCCGCGCAGGTCGGCCGGCGGCAGCCGCATGGCCGCCCTCTCGCACCCGTCCGACCGCCCACGTCCTTGCTCCGCTGCCTCGCGCTTTCTTACCGCCCTTGCACAATAAACAATGGTACCGGGGGAAGGGCGAGGGAGTTCCCGTGTCTTCTTTGTTTGGGGCGGGCGATGGCCTTGGTGATGGACGACGAGCAGAACATACTAGTTGCCACGTTCCGAGAGCCTCACACATCAGTGGTGGGACGTTAGTACTGTGAAGTGACAATGTTGTATAAAGCCTGTTGCCTTATGATTTAAAAATACTGTGCATGTGATATTTGAGTAATAATGAACATATAATTTTTGTATTTAAACCATTTAATATGAGTTGGATATTGTAGAGTTCCATTTCAAAACGTTTCGCAGTTGAAGTATTTTGACAAACGTGATGCAGCTAAAAATAAAAAGACAAGAGCATAAATTTAATATTAAACGGATACTTCATACTAAAATTATTAAAGTATTATATAAACACTTTTAACTAGTATAATTTCAAATAATACTTTTAATTGTAAGACTCAGACATGTAAGCAAGAGGTTTTTGTTAGAAATGCAGCAGTTTATTACGGAAAAGCTAAAAAAATTAAGCTCTGATATTCTTCATGTCATTTCAATAAATTACTGTAATTAACGAAAACAAAACTTACATGTGTAAATAGCTTTTACGGCTCCGGGATTTCAGAAGCCATTAAGTATGGCATCCAAGACTTTATAAGGTTATTTAAAGAATAAAGAGAGTTTTATAAAACGTTCTTCTATTCCTGACTTCATAAGAAAGAAACCATTGTGAGTGATCCGTACTGGAATATTAGGCACATGACATTGTTCGGTAAGCATGACGAAATAGGAACAAGAAGCGTCTGCATTCTGCCAGAGTTAAGACTCCAAATGTGAGTAAGGAGAAAAGACCACAAATACGCTCTCACGCAGAACCTGCCAGCAGATTAAATCATCCTACACAATAGAGACAAACTAATGAAACTAGAATTCGCTTCTTGTTAGACACGGACAAGAAGCTTAGGAGGCATTCAGGAGAGCCACTTTTCTCCTTCCGAGAGCCGTCAGCTTGTATTTGCCGAATAAATGGAACGCTTCTGCCTGCATCGTTTATAATCGTGCAATCTCTCCACGCTCTTTCAAAAAAAAAAAAAAAAAAAAAAAAGACTCAGCTCCCTTCTTCAGAAACAAAAAAATTGAGAACGCGTGTGCGTGTTGCCGAAGGAAACTCGCGTTTGCCTCTTGGAAAGTACAGAGCAACGGCGAGGGCAAAGGAGAGAAAGCGAAGCGCGGTGGGCGAGGAGGCGCAGGTCGCGCGCGGCAGCACGTTGCGACCGGGGGCGGATGCGAGCCGAACGCCCAAGCAGGAGATGCAGAGGCCCCAATTAAGCCGCAATTATGCGAGTATCAATGCGCTCCCAGCGCACAAACCAACTTCCCTCCCTGCTTTTCTCCGGCGCGCCCTCGTCTCGCTCGACAGCCAATTACAAACTCTCGGGTAGCACTGGGAGAAAAATCCTTCCCGCGCTAGTGAATTTGCCAGAAGATATTTCGCTCTTCGGGACGACGGGCGGACGGGCGAGCGGGCAGTGAGCAAAATGTTTTATAAGTCGTAAAATTCGATGCCTTTTAAAAGGGCTTTGCGAAATTGGCGAAAACACTCAGATAAGGTGATGGCGTTCCTTACTTGGTTTAGAGACAACAACAATTACTGAGCTCTAGAAATTGTTATGATGACTGAATATGTGATTCTTTAAAGATTAATATCACCTATGAGATTCTCGGCGAGAAAAAAGCATAAAATATGAATACAGTATGCTCAAAAATCATCAATTGGAGCAAGCAGAAACCCATTTGTACCAACCAACATTTCCTCAAAGCATGCCCGTAGCTTTTATAAACTAATCACACACAAAGAAAAAAGAACAGTTGCAGCATACCTGATCCATTATTCCGTAAAAAGGGAACGCATGATAATACAGGCCCAACCAGGTTCACTGTTCCTGTTTCGTGACGGAGATAGTTTGAACGAAAAGTTGCATCGTGAAGAGTATCTTGTTGCACCCCTCTGAAATAACCTTGTCAGAAGTGCACGGATACGAGCTGCTTAACCCAAGCAACCTTATCGGGGAAGCTGACTACTCGGCGTAAGCGAGCAACACTGGTTGGAGGATCCAGCCTACCGTCATGACGTATCCGGACGATACAGATAGAAGGAGCCAGCCTTCCGTGTCGGCTTACACAGGTTACTGGTTGAAGGGCCAGCCGAACGTGTTGCCTTATTTAAACATTTCTTATTGGTGATACAAGTTACTGATCGTTGACGGGTATAGGATGGGTTATGCGTATGGATGGGCCACGGCCCGAAAGTAAGTGAATTCACTTACTCACCCATTCACCTACTTTCGGGCCGTGACCCTGATCGGACTTGACTTGCAATGGACCTGTGTGCTTTAGCAACTCCATGTTGGAGTTGGTCTGTAGGCAGACATGAAGTTTGACCATTTTGTATATTAGTAAGCTCTGAGGAAAGAATTACATATTCCAAAACGTTGGCAAACTAATGTTTCTTTATTAATTGACCGATCCCGTGATCCATATCCCACAATTTATTAACGGTCGTGAATTCTACAATGATAAATCAAATTTATATTTATGTTATTTCAATTTCTGTAATCTAAATATACAAACATACAATAAAAATCAGATCAAATTAGTTAAATTACTTTAAAAACTCAACTTCAAATGCACTCAACGTTGATTTACCTGCTGGGTCTGCAATTTGAATCAACTCATTGCTTACAAACCTCTTTGCCCATTTGACAGTGTATAAGCTCATTATAGGCCTGCATTTGCAACTCCTACTCTTCCAACATGTTAATGTCATGACTGAACTATTGTTATTATCTCCTGAATGCAACAATAAAAAAATGTAGAGAAGAATGGGCACTCAACAACAGCGAATAAATGGAGTAGGAAGTTGGGATAAATCATAAATTTAGTATTGTGTAAGGAGGGAGAAGACACTAGTTAGCACATAGCGTGTTAGATCCTAACAGTTTTCTTTGTTTGTTGTTTTACTACAAATTTTAATCCTTCAGAACACATGTTAAATTTCCAAAGCAAGTACACAAGTCTATGTGCAAGAATTGCAAAATAATGCCAAATAATTAAGTCACAAAGAAAAATGCAGATACAGAAAGCCATAACTCAGTAACACTGGTAACTGACATTGGGGAGGGGAAAATAATTAAGTGCAGACTCTTAGTCCACTTGCATGTAAAAAAATAAATAAAATGTTAAAAAACCATGTATGTAAAAAAAATAAAAATATATATTTCATTAAATTTTGTGAAATCACCTATGACAATTCAAAAATTGGAAATAGCAGGATTACCTCCAGTGAAGTCATTTAAAATTGTTGAAGACATTACAATGTTTTTGAAATTAGCGTTTGGTCATGTGAGTGTGACTGCCAAAGAAAAATTGTATAAAGCAATAAATTAAAGTTCTGATTTGAAACTTCTCCAAAATGTTAAAAAAATTGTGGTTAAAGAGCAGAAAATACACAATTTGACCTCACCCTTTGGATCAGAATTCATCTTAGAAATATGCTCCAATTGTATCAGCTGATGTAGAAGAACGTTCAAAACCATTCATTTCTGACAAGGGGATGAATTTGACTAAGTAAAATTAAGAAAAATTGTTTATTGTTCATTGTTACAAAAGGGAATGAAAACAAATCAAGCTAAAATTTGATTGTGCATGTTTTGTCAAATTTTAACCGGCATATGTGTGCAGGTTTTAGCATTTTAAAGTAAACAAAAATTCTGTCTAGTGATATTGAATTGTTTTATTTCAAGAGAAAAGTATTTCGTTCACTTGGCTAGGGAAATGTTTCTGAAAATTATCCAGGTCCACACAATTACAACAATAATGACATTTCCTTGCCTATCAACCATTAACACAATCTGGGATATTTTCTCTGGTAATTTTGAAAATGAAAAATAGCCAAAATCATTGCATAATGTTTGAGAATGCAATGTTATCCATACTATAAGCCACAAACAGCACACTGTGGAGAACCCTAAATTATGAAAAATTTGAAAGCCTTTTTCCTCAGTTACCAAAGTAAAAATTAATAATCATTCAAAAGTAAATTACAGATTGTCGTACTCCATGAGCTTGTTTTGGAAATCTGGTTGTAAATCTGTGTCCTTCTGAGGAAAAAAACAGCAATTTGGAGTTTATGACACTTTTCTAGGGGGAATGTGAAATGTTTTTTTCATTATTGTTACTTTGTCATTTAGAGAGCACAACATCATAGTACACATTGAAACTATAACAGAATTATAACACTAGTTATTGTAACGAATTTTGCGACACCGGCCGGCACCACCACGAACTACCTGTACGCGCGGATTGCGTCATCTGCCGGCGCCACCACGAGCTGCCTGTGAGCGCGGGTTGCGTCATCTGCCTGCACTAATTATTCCAGAACGTTCGCGGGGTCCGGAAAGTTCTCGACGGCACTCGCCGAGTATAAATACGCGGCGGCCGGCGACCGTGGTGAGTCTTAAGTCCGCAGTGGAAGCTGAACTGTGAAGTGTGTGCATCGCGGTGAATAGCAGTGCAGTGATTGTGCTCAGTGACGTGAACCGTGGTCAGTGCATCGTACTGTGGTCAGTGACGTGAACCGTGGTCAGTGCATCGAACTGTGGTTAGTGCAATGGACTATGACCAGTGCATCGAACTGTGACCAGTGCAGTGAACTGTGGCCAGTGCTTAGGACTGTACGAGTGTGTAAGATAAGTGAACAGTATAAATAAATAATCAAGTGTTTTCAGTGGTTGTGTTAAGAAACAAAATAAACGTTTTTGTTAAAATAATACCAGACTTTTAATTCACCACCTAGAATCGTAACATTATATTACCTAATGCTATATATGAATGAAATCACTAAGGTCCATGATGCTTGCAAAATGTGTATTGGCATCACCTTCAAATACATGACCATGATCTTGTTATAATATGCAATAGGCATTTGGAATTCATGGTATCCATTGTTATCTGCTATCAATAAACCAATTTCCATCACCTGTGCCAAAACTACCTGAAAAATACAATCAATACAATAATATTTAAAAATATAGTTAATGTGATAATTGTAAAAAATTAGAAAAATGAAAAAATTGAGTGTTTTACAACAATTTCTCATTTTATTTTGAAGAATGTACTCTTATTTTGTCCAGATATTTATAGAACTTGATCAGCTTTTGTCTCAATTTAAATAATCAAAATTATGTGTAATTATAGCATGTGAAAAGACTAAACGACAATTAATTCTACAATTTATAATTGCCATTAATGGCATTTCAAGACTATATTAAAATAATTTTAATTCATTGGCAGCACAGTAAATATTATTTTTTTATATTTTAATACTCATTTGCAATGCCTAATTGAGTATTAAAAACTAATCAAATAACTTATTCTCTTTTTAAAAAGGTACTTTTTTGACTATTAAAAAAGCCCAAATGAATGTAATAAAATGAGTTTGGAATCTGAGCCCTCTATAACCACTTAACAACATTAAAATTTGAATTGAAAGGATTTAAACCTAGGATATAAAAGAAATCATTGTTTTACTTGTTCGACAAAAGCTTTGGGAAGAATTTTACAATTAATTTACATTAACGTAACTATGATCTGGATTAGTGGCCAAATGCAGTATTGTACATAATGTCCATACAAACATTTCATTACCACATGCATTTCTATTAATACAACACATAATAGAACCTTAAAGCTACAATTCCATTCCACCTTTCTCTAAGGTCTCTCTCGGTTGACAATTCTTCCTTGCTCCCAAATTGACGTTGAAAATGAAGGTATCATTTAATTTTTTTCCAACTGCATTCGAATATCCCGTTCACTCCCAATTAAATAAGACTTTCACTTCGAAGAGGTAATTTTGACAGCGTATTCTAACGTCCATTTAAAGATATCCGCCAATATCCACTAATTTAAGTTCACACTAATGCAGCACGATGAGTTTCAATATGGTAGATACGGATATTTCAGCTAACTCACTTGTAAGTTCAGCGATTTGCTTCACCGGTAACGACGGATTCCTATACAATAACGAATTGCAAACTTTCAGAACGATGCGCTTTTCACCACTTCGAAGAAATTTTGTTTATTGTAAGGCCAGCCTCTCTCTCGGACATTCTAAATCGAACTGCACAGCATGTCCTTGCAGGCCGATCGGCGGCGTGGCGCAGCGATTCCACGAACCGTCCCACGCTTGACCCGCGCTTGACCCCATGTCGAACCGCAGTTCCTCACGTGCGTAGGCTTATCGCCCAGCAACATGCACGCAGCGCACAATGGTCTCCTTTTTTGTTGCAGAAGTTTTGATGCAAGGTTAATTTAACGAACGATGACACATAAATTAGTTCTTATGCAAAGAATTAACATTGGTATTTCTTACATCTGGATTTTTCTTAAGATGAAGGGATAATATTGCGTTGTGGCCAGGCTGCAGGTTACAGGCTTTGGCGAGTGCGCATCTTCCTATCCCCCCCCCCACACACACTTCCACAGAGCCCGCCGGGGACTTGGGGCTGGTAGCTGATAAATACATAACGTAATTACTCTGCCTTTCGACATTTATATTTACAACATGTGTAACAATGCAGACGAAAAATAATCTATATATTTAAAAAAATAAGATATTCTGCCATGGCTTCGGTTAGAGCTTCTACTGAACCGATTGTTGTATTTTTTCTTTTAAATTAAAAAAATATGATCCCTAGATGTGTTATCAAATATTGTTTGTGTTGATTCACCAACTTTTTACGGTGTAAATTAATTAATTAAATTATTCTTTAATAGTACGCTTATCAATAGTCAATTGTTTTCTTTCAAAGGGTGGCAGTTTGAAAATCGATATACATGAGTCCATAGATGTGAGACCATGCTGCTTGATGTTTTGTTTTGATTGTTGAGATTTGTTTACAATTCGTCACGATTTTGTTTCAGTATAATAATTGCATTGTGATGTTGACAGTTTGCATGTATTTGCTTCTGTGGTGTATTTTGTAGAGAACATTCGCACAGTGGATTTTGCTCGGTTGAACTGAAGTAGTGAAATTGTTTACAGGTTATGACGAATTCCGAACTGTTGTCCACGCGCCCCGAAAGACGCAAACGTATATTAACTGGCCGCAGGGAAAGAGAAAGTGAGCGTAGGTGTCGTGATAGTGAGGTCATTTCGTTTTCTATTGGGTCATTGTCTATGAAATGTCAGTTTTGTTCTGCTTTGTACTTTCCATGTGAGAGAAATTCTGCAAACGATTTACTCTGTGCTGCTTAAATGTGGAAATAAGTATACCTTCGAGCAATATGCCAGAAGAAATCAAACAGTTGTTTATAGGAGATGATGACATATCAAAAAACTTTAGAAATAATATCCTTCAGTATAATAGTGCTATATCTTTTGTGCCGATTTTGCATTGCCACCTGGTCAAGGGTCATACGTGTTCAAAATTTTGGGAACTCATCACAGAATATCTTCATTATACTCTCAAGATCCAAACAATGCAATATATTGTGAACATTAGTCTGAGTACAGTATTTTACATCTCAGATCTCACCGTCAAATTTTGACGGGTTCTCACTAGTATAATTATTAAAGTTTGTCTCAAACTTCATTCCCATTTTGAAAAAGAATGACAGAGGTTTTCTTCGGTTGATAGTCATATTTATCGTATCATGCTTCTACTATTAATTGAAATAATGTTGTGTATATATATATATACACAATATATATGTATATATATATATATATATATATACACAATATATATGTATATATATATATATATATATATATATATATATATGTATATTGAAATGAATAAATACTATATATTAATCAATTATACACTATTGAAAAATACAGTAAACAATAAATACCATTTGTTTATAGTTTAACGAATTTTGAATGTTTAAAAAAATATAATTTCAATTCGTAATCAACCTGACAAGGTACCTCGCTGCTGTGACCAGCAACAGCTCTGCAACATGATTAGGCTTGATGAGGCCGACAGGTCCGTTTATGAAGTAACATCACCATCTCAGAAATCACTGGCCGGATGGTCCAGCAAGGTTGATTTTTAACTTAGATGCTGCCGTTACCAGGAAAAGGAGTCGAGCAACAAGGTTTCCGTTTCGCGTAGGAAGGTTTTGTGTAACTACTGAAATTTTGTTGTGATTCATGGGATCCTTTTTTTCAGTGCAGAATCCATTACAATATAGATTATTTGGTTAACAAAGACTGAGCGGGACGGGGCACTTGGTCGGGTAAAGACCATGCGATCGGGCGCACCGAGAGCACGGCAGTCACTAACACCTTCCCTTTCTGGTTCCAAAACTCATATTTAAAGTCCTGCGCGTTCCGATGCGCACCGCCCGCCGGAGGAGCGCGACGCACAGCGGTGACCGAGAGAGAGAGAGAGAGAGAGAGGAAGCTGCAGCGTCGACGCCTAATCTGTCCGGAACCCACCAAGCTGCGGCGCTGGAGGGGCAGGGCGGGGCGTGGCGGTAGCTCCATTTCTCTCACCTCCCCTCCCCGCTTGCCGCGCGCCACGCTCGCCCCCGCATCCGCCCCGGTACCCCGCCGCTACCCGCCACTCCGCCCGCACCCCCATATCTGATGCTGTTGCTTGCTGAATAAACATAGCCTCATTACTGCCTCGCTGGACAGAAAAGAGCACCACAATAATTAACATGGAGATTGAGCTGTTCACTACCTGCTTCCGCCGCGACGCTCCTCTCGGCCCCGCCCTGCGCTGTCCCGCCCAGGCCCCCGCCCTCTGACCCCCGCTCTTGTACTCCCCGCGGGATCGGGAAAGGAGGGTTGGGTTGAGGCGGGAAAAGGAGGACAGGATGGGGCGCGGGCCGCCAGAGGACGCTGCATTCCGCGACGGTTGGGGCAGGTGCGACACGGGTGGACGAATTGGTATGTGAGCGAGGCCTGAATGTCTGTGGTATAGATGAGCAGAAGAAAGGGAAAGAAGACCGGAGTCATATAAGCGAGAATCGGGGAAGAGAAAAAGGATAATGTGAAGCAAAAAAGGAATGATAAAACAGAAGGCGATGGCAGTGTATACGTGCATTGTGTGGGATTCGCGATTTGTTGGAATGATATTTTACATCAAATGAAAACAACACAAGAAACAACGAAAAAAGTCGAAACAACGAAAAAGATGAAAATGAGTCATTTTTTTAATGAGCAAGAATACGAAACGGTGAATGAGAGCAAAAACGAACGAAGAAAATTATAGGAGTGAGGTTAGGAAGAAGGAGGGGGATGCAAAGGAAACAATTAGCTATCGTTTTGTTCTGACGTTGCCGAACTCCAGCGTTGTCGATGACCTTTCAAAGAACTCGTCATGCGCATAATGCACAGTTACGAGTTTCGAATGATAGGGTGTCGTGTTTGTAAACAGTCGATGTGAGTCTATTGGAGAATTCAATTTAGTTCGGGCAATTTTGTGTAGGTTGATGACGAAAACAGACCGGGTATCATAGCCATGCAAGGAAATATAACTTATAAAAAATAATACAAGTTCAAGTGTGCCAGCTTATATGTTTATTCATATAACCACTAAATTTGAAATAAGTTTTTGGCGGAGAAGTATCGATTATGGAGTACATGATTCATATTACTAAAAATAATTACAATAACAACATAAAGCAGTGAAATAGTGAAGATTTAAGATCTAACAAATTTAATTCACATAATTAGAGTGTCTCGTAAGATGAGAAAAACTTCCTTTGCATTAAAGGTGTTGATGCCACTAAGGTACGATGTCACTCACTTTAACGCACATTTGCTCTCCAATTTGGGTAAAACGATTTATTGATGAGTGTGGGCTTTCACGATGATGAGTAAGTACCGAGATGGACAATACGATCAAAATAATGCTGATGATGACGAAGGATATTTGTGAATTCGTTAAACGTCGTTTGCATTTACGACCCATCATGTTGGACATCTTTGAAATTGGAAGCTTAATATTCTGAACCATTATACATCAACTAAAATATTCTTCCTGTCCTGATAGGATCTAATGTGCGCACGCACATGCATACTACTCACACCCATTAGATACCAGTTATTTTGTGTAGAATCCCTTTGAGGTTCTACTAATATTAGAATGACAGTTAATTGCTAAAATCAGAAGAATGAGAAACCCTGTTAGAGAAAATTAAATTGAAAAAAGTATCTTTAAACTGTGTACTCTATATTCTTAAGTTGCTTGCTCTGCATTGTTAAAATGGAAGCAAAAACAAATTTATCCTGCTGTTTGTCAGGTAATAAATAAATATATAAGCGTGTCTCAATTAATGTTTACTTCCTTTGAAAATGAAATGAACTTTGGGTCAAATGTTTGCAATTGCAACAACCCAAAGTGTCAAAAACTAATCTTTTATTTCCAAACACCTAAATTCCTCTTAGTTCCATCCCCCAAAGGACGACCGCCTCCCAGACAAACTACATCCGCCCCTCCCAGAAACCTATTTGTAATATGAGGCGCGCGTCGGGGCCAGGATTCACGCGTGAGCGGACGCGTAGCTAACGCACTCAGAGAAAATATTGAAGCGCTTTAGCGAGTCATTCGGCGCTGGCGCGGGGTGCGGAGCGGGGGAAGGGGGAGGGGCGCAGGGCTAATTTCGCGCCGCAGAGCGAACGATGGCGCCGCGTGCAGCGGGTGGGGGTGGGGACTGGGGTGGGGGGAGAGTACGGCACGAGGGCGCCGGGCAGAGACGTGGACCGGCGAAGCAGACCTCGTACGCTCGCGCCTCGTCCGTCGCCAGGAGTCGGAGGGAGACGAAACGGGAATGCGGTACGAGGAAGGCGGAAGAGGACGCTCGCGGAGAGGCGGACGCAGCGGGACGGTGGAGACGCGGAGGAGCTCATTAGGGCACGTCATATCCGGCGACACTGTCTTCGTCACTTCCGGTGCCTCCCCAGGGCTCGTGTGACAAGTCTATTATGTAACATTTGCGGGGCTCCCCGCATCACTCATTCGCCCTGCGGCGGTGGCGGTGACGAGAGCGGTGCGGGTGAGAGCGGCGCAGGACGACTTGGTGACCCACGGGCGCCTCGCCTCCGCCCTCGTATTTGCATGGTGCAGGGCGAAGAGAGCGCGCTTTCGTCAAAGGCCGGCCCCGGGCCATCCGCCGCCGAGAGGCCTGCGAAAGTGAGCGTGGCGCTGGTGGGCGAAGGGTGCGGCGGGGTAATTGCCAGGGCATCACAATCGTAGCGATGAAAAAGAACTAATCGGTGGAGAACTAAGGGTGTGTGTGAAAAAACACTTGGAATGTTCGTATGTTATCGTATTCTAGAAATATGTACAGTGTTGAATTCGCACGAGTGCTATGACTTACCCGGGCGACGTACTAAAAGCGCTATGTTCTAGATTTTACTTGCTGATTGAATATGATTTGAACACATCATTTCCCCTCAGAATTATTGGTAAATTATAAAATAGGTTATAATTAGGTTATAATAGGGTTATAATTAAGAGCTTGTAAACTATGTCGTGTGTAATACAGATCATTTGCCGTAGCTATGATTGAAAGCGTTAACTAAGATTAAAAATTCTAAAATATTGTTCATCAATTGAAAGGAGTACATTTAAAATTATTTTCTAATAATATACGATTTGATGATGCAGTATGATGGACAGTCTGAAATAAATTTTCAGAGATATGTGGCCGTATAAAACCGTGCGGAGATTATTTTCATAAATAATACCACATGTATATAACCGATGTTAAAAGATAAATAATTACTCCAAGCAGTAAATTTCTCAGAATGCGTCTCATTTCTGAAAAACTGGTGCGTTCTGCTCAAAGACAAACGGGTCCCCGCGGAAAGTGTTACCTCAGCGCCTAAGTGCCGCGGGGAGTCGACGGCGAAGTACTCGCAGTTCGCTAGCTTTTCCCCTCAAATTGCGGGAGCAGGGTTTGTTGAAGGCGCGTCCTAAGCAAATGGCAGCGTGCGGCGGGAGTGTAGGGGACTGTGGGGGAGACTGAGGCCCTCCAGGAGACTGTTTGACCGCGCAGGGCGCTCGCACGTCCACTTGGAGGACGCCGCTGGGGCGCTGGAGGGGCCGGGAGTGGCGAGGCACAAGCGGTGATGATGGCGGGCATGCTGAATGACGGGAAGTGATGTAGCGGGAGTGGAATTATTATGACGGCTACTCGGAAGGAAGGTTCCAGTGGTAGCTGAGGTAGTTGGTAGACAGTGCGATAGGCAGATTGGGTAAAAAGAAAAAGGGGTGAGAGTAGTGAAGGGCAGTGACTACTAAGAAGGCCGATTTAAAAAAGAAATGAGGTGAAGTGGCGGTAAAATTAGATCATCAAGGACATGGGGGGATAATAGCAAAATTTTGTTAGAGAAGTCAACATGATGGTAGCAAAGGGTACGAAATACTAAACGGAGGACCTGTTTTAGTGGTGGTCATCTTTAATAGGAATATATTATTTTATGTATTATGGCAGCAACGACACAATGTGGTCTTACAAATGAAAGGAAGTGGAAAGGGTTGAAGCCGCCGCTAGTGTTGCTGAACAAATTTCTCGGGAACGTAATTAATCGGGTGGGATCTGGTCAGGAAACGAAGGCACTGTTAATGGCAGAAGAAATCCACGTAAAACGTCCAATGAGGGTGTGAAATGTTAACTAAGAATCCCGTGCGCGGTGTCGATGATACAGTTTACCTAGAAAACCTGCGCTGTATTTTCAGTGTTCCAACCAAAGACATTGGACATTACCTAGACACACATATTGCGCTAGAGTAGTGTTACAAATTGGAGGGCGCCATATTGTAGGCAACTAGTTCACTGACAGGCATGTTGTTTGCCCGTTCGTAACGTGTTGTGGTAATTTCCAAGTAAATTTTGATTTTGCAGTGCTTTTGAGTTACTAATACTTAGTAAACACAAGAGCTTTTTTATTATGGTAGGGTCCTGTGCATAATATGGCTGCGCAAACAGAGATGTACCCGGAAACAAATTATCTTTTCACAAGTGAGTGTACATGTGTTTTTGAAAATGTTGATGCATATCTCTAGTTAATTTGGAGCTAATAACGTGTGAAATGAAGTAGTGATATAAGAATACATATGTTTACAGGTTTCCGATGAATGATAAACAGTTATTGACAAAATGGTTGATTGCTGTGAAAATGAATTTTATCCCCACTCAAAATCGTCGGTTCTGTTCGGATCATTTCAAACCAGAAGACTTCTGGAAAGGTAGTCAGAAAAAGATTTTGAAGAATTCAGCAGTGCCTTCTACATTTAGTTTTTCTGAAAAAGAGAATGGATTGCAGGTGTGTGAGCCAAGAAATGTAGTAAATAAAATGATGTATAATAAAAGCTAATATAATGATGGAAGTACAATGTTTACGATAGGAATGTACACAATACCGTCGTGATTTGTAATATGATGTATTGAAGAACATTAGTTTTTGTAGAAAAAACTAATTTTCCTTTTGTAATTTTTGCTAGCAACAGAAGAAGGTACATACCATTTTTTTTCTTGTTTCTCACACCAGAAGTAATCAACATACAGACTGTAAATTAATAGAATCGATTCCGCTGAGAGACGCTGGTTCTGAGAATGCATTAGTAAATCCTGTAATTAAATGTCCCGAGCAACCATTTAAGGGCGAGCGTGGGGAAGTGTAAGCAGCAGTGCTGAGAGTAATTTTCCTCGGGACATCAACTTAGCTCTGAATTTCTAAAGAATGACGTGGTTTTGTGGGTCGACCGCAACACTCCTGTCTCACAGCTTGGAAAGCCAAATCGTCCTCTTGCATTTACATAGGTCTAGCAAAACTAATCAATTTTACGATTGCGGACTTACAAATTAATTTTTACTATTGTTTTTTACTGAACAATATTTCTATATGCAATTCGTACCCTGACATATTCTTCTGTTTGTAACTTTAGTTTCGTGAAAAAATATCGGTTATTTAGGTTTTGTAAAAGTTGTTACAGGATTTCTTACTACTATATACGTCTCAATCCATACTATTAAGCATACGATGTCGTAAGTTATCAGCAATACTCATTACTGTGCTATAACTGTTTTCCCTTCTCTATTCTATTCTCTTTATTACTCCAACGATCACCACGAACTTCCACCACTCTCCCCACCATGCTCTGAACAATCATAATCTCCTCTACATTCCTCTCGTTCCATTTTACACTAGTTTTACTTCGTCACAACATCCTCCTTTTGTAACATGTTCATCGTCACATTCTGCAGCGACAAAACATCACGCTTTTGTACCATTAAGAATATTACTGATTCCTTAAGAGATCGGTAGTCCTGGTGATGTATTTCCCGTAGTTCTCGAAGATTAGTGTTCGATCGTCATTCTAGAATATTCACAAGTTCTTAACAGTTAATAACATAATAATAAAGCTTCGTAAAGTAAGTAAAGTCTTAGAAACCCACCACACTCTTCTTGTTATTTATATTTTTCATAAGTTCCTTCATTATTAATTTTTTATAGCATCATCTTAATCGTCGTTGTCACCACAAAAATCTTTTCTCTCTGACTACCTTGTCTTAATTCCCTCTTTCATGTTGGTCCTCCATCTTCGTTTTCATTTGAGCCTTTCAGTTTTACTACAATCAACGCTACCTTGATTGCTGCCGCCTTTACAAAATTCCCCTTCTGTCTCTACCTCACTGCACAACAATCTCCTCTTCCTTAGTCTTCCTTCATTCCGATTTCCGTCTTCACCATTATTACAGCTCGCTTTCCTACTTTACTATCATCACCACTAGAATTATAACATTCGTTTTTCTCACCACACCTCTCTCCTTCCTTTTCAACCTTGCGTCACAGATTTCGCTTAGCCCGTGCTTTCTTTCTCATCCCCACCTTCCCTACATACGTTTTGCAGACACTCCAGATTTCCTACAACTACCACCGCCACCGCCACCGCCACCGCCGTTATCCTCCAAGCGCGTTGGCCGCCACGCAGTCACCAGCGCCTCTGGCTCTGGACGTGTTGAGGATGCGTGGGGAAGGAAACAAAGGGGCGCAGTCAGCGGAGCGCAACGCGAGCGCACGGGGGCGGCCCGCTCGCGACGAGGTTATCTACTTTGCGCGTGCACGGAGCACTGGGCACGCGGTACCTCTGGAGGAGCTGTGTATTAACTGCGCAAGGGTTTGTTTGATGTGCTCGCGGAGTTTCCTCGAAGCAAGTCGTATTAGCGGCCGCTCTGCGGGGACCGCCACGGTCAAACGCGACGCTGCCACCGCCCCCCTGCCGCCGCGCACCTTACGCACACAGAATGTCCGAAATCAAGACGGTGCGATGGCAGAGGGACTGCAAACTGCGACTCGGGTTTGCGGAGGTACTTATTTACCTTCTAGAATGCGGTGAAATACCTGACTCCCGCGCAAGCGCAAATTTTGTAATTTCAAAGTCATACAAGAGCACTCGAAGAGGTCAGTGGATATTATGTTCGTCCAAATAGTTGAGTGAGTTAAGCAGGAGTTTGCAAGTGAAAGCTGACACACTTCACTTCTATATAAAAGCTTAAATTTGAAGTATGTTTCTCAAGGAGCATGACACATCAAAAGACACAGACAGTATGAAACTTAACTTATTCCAAAATAGTCAGTAGTTCATCGCCAAATCAAATAATAAATCACTTCGAAATTAGTAAATTGGCTGTATATCTCGAATAGAAATATAATGAGTAAAATATCTCATTTTTACTTTCTCTAAGGAAAGATTATGCATCTGTACCAGCTATAAACACAAAAAACATGACATCAAGAAAACATTGGTCTACATCCCTGAAAACAAGACACAGTTTTGTCATTCAATCACATTATGGCCCGTAACAATGACATCTCATGAAGATTAAGATGAAGATGACTGAGCATACAGACAATCCTAATAGTAAAATGTCTTTCTAAAACGTTTAACAAAGAACGTTTATTAAAATAAAATGTTCTTTTTGTGAAATTTTATTTTTTATGAAAAGTAATTTAACGCAAGAAATAATTTGGAAATACGTTTCCTGTAAAAAGGAAACATGTCCGTATCCGAAAATAAATCCCCTCTCCTTACCTTCGGTCATAAATGATTTTTGTCATGGCATAAAATAAGTATATTTATAATTAGATAACAAAAATGTAAACAGAAAAATGGGATAAAACTGGTTTTATGAGTTTTGTGTGTCTCTTGTAAAATTGGGAAATGTGGACTGGTTGCCTTTCTGCAGTTACCGATTTCTATATTCCCTAACGTCAAGCACAAAGAGTGATAATCGAATGCCAGCGAAACACCCGAAATGTGTTCCAACCATACCGTGCCCTTTTCTCACCCCCTCAGGTTAATTGAGTTGCTGCGTGTACCTCCTTCTGCTTGCCCGCGGTGGTAAGCACGCAACCGCAGCGCCCCCTGGCCCGAGGCCTGGTGCGTGTGTCACGTGTCGGGAGGCGCCGGGCGGGCCAAGACGGATCGCGAGCGAGCACGTGCGCGCGTCAGGCGCCCGTCCCGTCCCGCGGCGCCGCGCCGCGCCGCGCCGCGCCGCCGCTCCGATCGGGCCCGAATGATTGATATTCGACAGGGTGGGGCCGAGGTGAGCCAGTGCGGCGCGGAGAGGCTCCGGAGGAGGAGGAGGCGGCGGCAGGAATTGAGGTCCACCCACATCAACCTCTCCCTTCGTCTGCTAGAACGTTCATAAACACCTTGCTAACCGTCAGAATTTTCTACTTTCCTATTTTGTGCCGGATATTCTGCCTAATGTAGATTGCCCAATCGTTAATTATCTCATGTGACGCGATCCATTCTTCTGTTTTCTCAGTCTTTCCTAATGTTATTCGAACGTATCGTTTGAACAAGTTTTGTAATTCTTTTTTAAACGATTTCGAACAATCGCGTTGTGGGAACCAGCAAGTATAACAATATATTTCTTTAAAAACAATAATCAACAATATATTTGACAACAATATAACAACAATATAACAATATATTCAACGATATATTTTTTTAAAATTCTTTCCGCGAAACGAATCTATTGCATGTAATCCATGATTATATTTTTTTGAAAGTAAATTTATTAAGTTTGCAAAAACATCTCTTCTGACACATTGAGTAATGATAATTACCTTCAACCTATGAGTCTTTTTTAATAAAAGATGTCTTTACACTTTATAAACAATCTAGTTTTCCTGGCTCATGAATTCTATCTAATATTCTTTTTTCCTGAAATATACTTGTCAAGCACGAGGTACGTTCACACCCCAATCGGTCCGATCATGTATTTTACACATCCATTCTATCTTATTTCAGGTACTTTTTTCTAGTAACCGTTCTCTTTTTTCCTCCTCGCAACCACTGAACTTAGCACCTACATTCCTTCTCTTTTACCTTCCACCTATCCCATTTACTCCCAACCTATTTCCGATCCAACTACCTAGGGCAATACCTCCTTGGAACGACGGCGAGTAGGCGAGTGGCGGAACGAGTGCGGGTGCTGTGTGAAGTGGCGTGGCTTTTGCGAGATCCACCCGACCACGCCCACCCACCTTCATCCCGTTCTCCTGGGCCTTCACCGTCCACACAGGGCGTCAGACGCTCTCGTCTCATGCCACTCAGCGGGTCAGCGACGGGTAAACGCGATATAGGAATTACGTGCTTCTTAAGCGAAAAATTGTAGTTCAGGCGAACGGTTGTTGTTCTCTTTCTGCCCCCTCCCTTTCCCTACCTGAACTGAGCCTTCCCCACCCCCAGGTCCGGGGACGGCGTTGCTCGCATCGGAGGGTGACGGGAAGGTGTTTCTCGTGATAACTGAACGCTCGCGGGTATGAATTGTATCTGGGAGTTTGCTCACGGCTCCCCGAGGACGGTCCATAACTCAACGTGACGTGCGGAACAGACGTTGACAGCGTTCATCCATCCGTTGCCAAGTGCCAGCAGGGAATGCACCAGAATTCACTCGGCTTTATTTTATTTATTTTTCTATTTTTCCCTGCGTCTCCACAAGAGCTCGAATTGTTCTTTGATCGTGGCTAATAAATTGCGCTATCCTACTTAATCGACAGTCACATCATCATTGCTTACAGTGAAAGAAAGTAATGATAAATGGCGTGGAATTTCAATATGCATTCTAAATGTAGAAGATAAAATAAGAAAATGAAAAGTATATAATCGTCACTGAAACTGTATGCAATTCGAATCCTAATATTACTCGATTACATGCAAAAACGAATTTTTTTGTGATAACTATATTTAGAGATAAAAGGTATGTATTACAATGCAAACAAGAACAATCATTTTTTTTTCAGTATTTGAAATAAAGTGCAGAAATTAACATTTTTGAAAGAATAACAGTATTAAATCAGTACGAAAGGAAGTAAAGACAATGTAGAAACATGACGTAAACATATGAGCCCACCTTCTTACCATCTTTTGGAAATAAAAATAAAGTCGAAGTAAAGCAACACCATAAGGGTTTCCGCTTTTAAATAAACCCTAATTGTTTTCGTAGGTCCTCACCACTTTCACAAATTGCATTCACTACTTGCCAGATTACACATACCCATGACCACCTGAAAATATAAAATCATTTCCCTGTACGTTCCAGTGAAGCCGGATGGGAGTACATCCGGGATGCTCACTGGCTTCCCGGCATGCAAAGGGTTGCACCAGAGGCGCGTCCCGCCGCCGCGCCGTGGTCGTCACCGCCGCCGTCCACCCCGGGGCCGCGAGCGGGCGCGCGCGCGCGCGCGCGGCGGCGGCGGCGGCGGCGGCAGCGGGAGCGTCCGCGCGTCATGCATGTTTTATGTCAATTAGAAGCAAACATAATTGAATGCTGCAGCGCGAGCAAACAGGGGTCGCTGTGCCATTAGCCGGCGCGCCCTCCCCCACGCACTCCTCGCCCGGCCTGCCGAGGCCGATGAACTGGATAAAGCTTTTAAAATTACGTGCGCGCTACGCGGAGGTGAACTGAAACACACGTTCCGCAATTTCGCCCTCTCGCGCCACGCCGCGCCGCGCCGCGCCGCCAGGCTTGTAGACTCCTGCACACGTCGTGTCTCGGCGGCACTGTGGTGTGATGCCCGTGCGTGGGCTTCCATATGCTATCGTACGGAGTGTTATCGTGGCGATTATAGTGAGCATGTTTGGTTTATAATTGAAGCCAGAGTTTTCGTCGTCGGAGTCGCTCTTTGCTGGTCTAGTGTCGTGAATTCCCTTCTTGCACTTCGTTATGTACTTCGTTTATCTTACGTTACTTTATTTTCTTTGTTTGGATTGCTTCACTGTCATTCGATTCTGTATGTCCTATTTACACACCGAAATTTCTTTAAAGAAAATTCCTTGTGCTCGTATTTTCTGAAACCGTCTACTCAAACATTTACATAGTGTCAAAACGCATAAAAGAAGGTTATATTAACAAAAAATAACAGCACGAGACTATTTCAAGAAAAACATTGTGAAGAATCTGTTTAAAATAACGAAGAATAGAATGCAAAACATTCAGAAAATACTTGAACAGTTCAAAAAAGAGAGAAAAATATTATTCTGAAGAAGAAGAAAAAACAAACAAAAAGTATTAAAACTCTCTGTTGTATTCAAGTTTTTATTTTTACATAAAATGCATAGGACACAACTAATAGAATTTAATTTTTTAGAGGTTTGCAGCAGAAAAAATCTGGTTTCCTAAAAAGTAGCTTGAAAACTGCTAAAGAACAATAAGTAGAATATTCTTGTATATCATTAGAATATAACAAATTTTTGACAGAAACAGCCTTCACGAATACTTTTATATCAGAGAACATTGTATGTACAGTACAGTCCTTTACATACCAATGATATTAAATAAGTTGTGGTGTAAATAAGGTGTTCAGTAACGCAACAAGTGACTAGAGAATATTTAATTGCGGACGGCCTCCTCCTTGGAGCTTGGTTTTCGCATGAGGTCAACTGTGACATGCACCATGATATGTTAAGTATGAGAATACAATAGGTACACTCAGATTGCGAATAGAGGAGAATAACACAATCAACAATTTGCATTTTATATTGGAAAATGAAACTGTTTCACTTCTCACACGGGGAACGGTTACATTGTTTTCTTTCAATTTCTGTGCGCATTAGAAATACGTAATGTAGATTCTTGATCTGTCCTTCTGTTATTTTCTTTACACAGCTTCCGACGGAGTAGGGATTGAATCCCCATGACTTGAAGTACATTTCTTTCATCTACTTCCTTGCATTGATCTGTAAGAACAACAGAGCTTAGCACTACCGAAAATTAATTACTGAAACCATATCTATTTTGTTCCTTCACTTTCATTCTGAACATTTCAGGAAACATTTCCCTATTTCTTAGAATTCCTGGAAATTTTCGTCCCCTCATTTCCGTGCAGTTCATCGCTGATTGTCCACTCCTATTTTTCCCTGTCCTCTCCTTCCTCCCCCACACACCCACGTCTCCCGTCCGCGCCCGCCACTCTCCCTCCTCGCCGCCGTGCCCCGCCGTGCCCCCGCCGCTTCGCCGCCCCGCGCGCGCGGTCGCGCCCCCTGTCGCGCAATTAAGGCCCATCCGCGAGAATGCTGAGTGTGCAGCGGCGCGCGCGTTATGAAGTTTCTGCGCTGACGAGTTTTGCGAGTTACTCGCTTTTTTTGCGTGGACGGCCGCTTCCGAGCTGTTTTCCTCGTTTATGAACTCTTCAAGATCGCTTTTTTTCTTTTCTTTACCGTTTAGTGTTATTGCCGTTGCTTAGTGCTCTTTTAGGCTTCTAATTTTAAATGTTTATCTTCATAGGAATATTTGTAGAATTTTGTTTTCGTTGTGTTGTTAACACAGCATCTACAGAAATCACTAGGCAAGCTCCGCGACATTTATTGTACATTTTATTAGTTTCTCAGACCACTAGGGTCAGCCAATCAATTAGAATCAATGACAAGGAACAAGATATAAAGATATATATTCTCAAGAAACACGGCTCTTTCCTTCGCACAGGTACTACTTTAGACATTCTAAACGCATCGTAAAATTTCTGCAATTAAACAAGAACATAAATTACCAACATATAATTATTATACGGCATATTTCAAGTTTCATAATCTAAACAATGATAATAAAGTAGTGTTTGCTGGTGAAAACAACCATCAAAGTACGTTGATGTAAAATTACGTCGTCTCGCAGCTACCACGGAATGAAATGAAATGTAGTAGTAAATATGTCTTAAACCACTCCATAAATACCTCGCGATAATGTCGACGCTACGGCCGCTAGGGGCGGTGCCTACGATATGGAAATGAGGGCGGCCCTCACCCTGGGCTTGCGGTGACGATGGCATCAAGGCTGGAGTGGGAGGAGGAAGTAAGCGGGTGGAAGGGTGGCCAATGGAAAGAGGAGGCAAAGATAAAATAGGAAGCGGGTAAGTGGTGACAATGGGTGTTGATGGCGGCAGTGGTGGAGGGAGCGAGAAAGTGTTGACGCAAAAGAAATTCTAACTGAAGGGAGAGATGATAAGAGAGTACTGAAGGAGAGAAAGAGGTGACGAATGTGTAATGTATTGTGAAAGTTAAAGATCTAGAGAGTGATGCTGTGATGGTGAGGAGAAGAATAAATGAGAATATACACACAATTACATACTTTGGGATAAAACGAGATTAAAGAAAATAAACTACTAGAAACGAGACATAATTGTCGCGAGAGCGTGCATAAATATGAAAATAAAATAAAACGAGGTCATGACTAAATATTTATTCTAGTAGCAAATAACCAATTATAAAAGATAACAATGGAAAAACTTAATACCCGAGAGAAATAGAAACTTTGAAATTGAAAAATGTATTAACTAACTCTTTTTGAAACAACGTTTTCTAAATATGTTTAGGGAAGCGTTCTTTCTAAAACATCGCGGAATTAACAGAGAATGACAGAGTTGTTTGAACATCTGAGAGTGAGGGATCGATGCGAGGCAAATTATAATTAGCGACGGACGTGTCCTGAGCGGGGATAGGCCGCATGGCGGCCAAGGCTGGAGGGCAGGCGAGGGAGACGGATGCGTTGGCTAATATTACGGCGCGCATTATCATCGCGGGAACTGCCGAGGGTGCGTACGTCAGACCGCGGATAGCATCGCGCGTGTGGGGCGAACGGGGCTGCGAGTGCGTAATTTCTGCCTGCCGGAGGAGGGGGAGGGGGCGGCGTCGCCGAAGGGACGTTACGTACGCGGGGAGGCTCTGTGCGGACCTCACACAGTTTCGTTGCGATAGACGAAGAGGAACGGTTACGATTTCGTGATGTCCAGTGATCTTGTACGTTCATTACGCCAAGGCAGCGTTATATTATGATGGTGGAGGGTCATGGATTTTGCGTGTGATAAGAGTTTAGGACGCTTTTCCGGGGAACAGAGTAGTACCGCCAACCACATTATCTTGTAAATATTTCTAAAACAAATAAACTCTCTAGATCTAAAATGAAGTCATTTCAAGAGTAAGAGTTATTATGAATTATTTATACACGAAAAAGTACAATTAATCACATAAATTTCTCTTTATTGTGACGTGCATCTAATGAACATTTGCATCGCATTGTAGAGAGGTTGATTGAATTCAATGTGTTTCACAGTATTCAAACTTACGCACCTTATCTTCTGCTGACATGTTTGCTATGCGTTAAATTCGTTATTTTCTGCGAGTTAATACATTTTACACATCAGATTGAATAATTAAAGTGATGATTTTATGATAATGAATATCTCAAAAATCAAAGATTGTTTTGGCTATAATGCCTGTGTGATCGGTTTGAATGTGACTTTACATCTGTGTGCAAAGTTCTCAAAGAATATACGTAATAAATTTCAGTTACGTTACAAAAACTGAGAAATATATCAAAGACCCTGTTATATTGTATTTGATATTTCTTTCTATTCACCATAGTGGAACACTCACCAAGTCGTAGAGGGGCTGCGTCCATGTACTCCTGACTATTCACCTCCCACAGCCAGCTGGGCCACCGCTCGCTGCAGGCCCCAGCACGGCCGCGGCCGCCGTCGGCGTGTTGGCGGTGTGTTGCAGGGGGCTCTGCGGTCCGCGCGGGTCGCCGCCACCCCGTTCGCCCCGCGCCGCTTCGCCGCCCTCCCGCGCCCGCCCCCCCCCCCTGATCGACGGAACGCCCTAACGGATAATCAATATCGCCCTTGGGCCCCGATAAAGGCATAACAAGGTAAACGTCACGCGTTTTGACGAATGTTTCTCAGCCTTCTCGTCGAAAACTCGTGCCCCCGCCGCCGCCGCTACCACCGCCGCGTGGCCTTGCTGTTTCCAGAGGGCGCGGCGCCCACGACCGCGCCGGCAGCTGTAGACGGGTGAGCGCGGGAAAGACACGGGCGCGCGCCCCCGACATGAAATGAAATAAAAATGGAGAAGAAAGTGGGACGCGAGACGGAATAGATGTTTCTCTCTTTCGAAGCACATAAAAATATTTTCAAGCTGGGGTGGTAGGACAGCACGTATTTTCTCACATTATTTGTAACTTTTGCATTTTTCGAAAAGTCAGAGAGTTGCACGAAAATAAGACATACGATGTTGTTTTAAGCGTCCTTTGCTCTATTCAAAAAATATATCCAAAATGTTTGAGCCAATTTTCAGAAATTGTTTAAAATGTTATTTTGATTGAAATTTTGATCTTTTAGAAAATATATAATATTACTTATTTAATGGAAATGCGTCTTTTGTAAGCGGACTGGTATGCTAGAATTATGTGACCCTTGCATTACTACACATTTAATACAGAGTTTTAAAATGTTTTCCAAGTTTACTAGTTATTCGCCAACTGCGTGTCACGAAAGTAGTAGATATAATCCAGAATCCAACCCACCTTCTGAGCGGTCACGCTTCTGTTAGATTTGTGTAACGTTGCACCGCCGCGCAGCAAATTGCGTGGTGAGATTTTGTGAGGTGGCTCGTAAACATATTTCCTCCAAGGGTGACCCTAGCCTTTGGAAAGATGTCCTGAATAGGTGCTTGCGCTGACAACTAAAGCGCCAATAACATTGGCTGATTCGCTTTAGCTCTTTTTCTCTCAAAAGGTTCCCGCACAACAGATATTATGATAATATCTTCCGTTCTGGGATCAAGACAATGTTTTCTGCAGGTATTTTATAGAAACACTTAAAATTGTATGGTTTTCCAGATTTCACAAGGTACTTGTTTTTCTATAAAATATAAGCAATGCCACTCGAGAGCTGAGAATATTTCCAATTTCGTTCACGCTGCCAAAAGTTGAATTATTTACACAATCCACCAAAATAAATTGTAGATAGAAACAGTACATTAAATATGAGATAAACATTAAAAACTCAGAAACTCGTTTAAAGCAACAAGGAAGGGGATTTAAACATATATTTCATAAAAAAAATTCATTGGCGAAAACATATCTTCATTTTCTTTAATATAAAATATAATAAAGACCCATTTGAAATGATTTGAATCGATAAGATATTGTAACGCTACTAATTCATTAAACGAATGTAATTTTGCAGAACATATTGAAAGCAGCGTTAGGCCTCCAAAGCCATTACCAAAACCCCAAACTTTCCGCACCCGTTCCCCAGACGTCAAAAGTTAGGAGCGCGGTGCCGGGTGTAGGCGTGGGGAAGGACATAACTACGGCCGCTAGCGCCGCCGCCCAGGCCCCCGCTCCCGCCGCCAGTGCCACCGCCTCCGGGCGTGCGGCCGTGCTCCCGTCGGCCGCAGGCGCGCCTCTCCGCCGCCGACGGCGCCGCCGCCGCCACCCCCCGCGGCCGCACATGATAAATGATGGTAATGATGATGAGTGACCCGGGGCATATCCGCGGGCGGGGTGCCGCCCTTTCACCGCTGCCGCCGCACACATCGCCTCCACCATCGCCCAAGCTGGTAGCGCTTCTGCCGTCACCGTCGCAAAGCGTGGCGCGGGGGCGGCGCGGGGGCGGCGCGGGGGCGGCGCGGGGGCGGCGCGGGGGCGGCGCGGGGGCGGCGCGGGGGCGGCGCGGGGGCGGCGCGGGGGCGGCGCGGGGGCGGCGCGGGGGCGGCGCGGGGGCGGCGCGGGGGCGGCGCGGGGGGCGGCGCGGGGGCGGCGCGGGGGCGGCGCGGGGGCGGCGCGGGGGCGGCGCGGGGGCGGCGCGGGGGCGGCGCGGGGGCGGCGCGGGGGGCGGCGCGGGGGCGGCGCGGGGGCGGCGCGGGGGCGGCGCGGGGGCGGCGCGGGGGCGGCGCGGGGGCGGCGCGGGGGCGGCGAGGGGGTGGCATGCGGGCGGAACGGGGGCGGGGCGGGGGAGGGGCGGGGGCGGGGCGGGGCGGGGGCGGCGCGGAGTGGCACTGGCGTGGCTGGGGCAGCGCGGAGACCAGGTCGGCATGGAGGCAGCACAGGGCAATGTGGAGAGTGTGTGGGTGCGGCGCGAGAGCTCAGCTGCCCCGCAGTGCGCACCGCAAATCCTTCATCGCAACGTGCCCCATCGCGTCAGCGGAAGAAATTTCGGGTAGACCCATAGAAAGCGCTGTCCGTGTGGAAGGAAGTTGCGACGTGATGTACTTCAAGCACTTTATTAACGGTTTTTACACAATTTGTTATTATCTATCACTTCACATTCTACAGGAGAAGTTCATTGGTCATTTCAATGCGTGAGTGTTATGAATTACTGTGCTTATTTAAGTGGAAATCTCTTTTTGTGCTAAATATTCAAAACTATATTCCTCTTTATTATTTTTCTGTCGATATTAAGACGAAAGATGTTGCTTTCTTATACAAAATGGTTAACTGACTATATTCGTCCGTTGTATTTCTAAGGAACTCTTTTAATAAATATTTTGGGCAGTCCATGCATTTTGCAACGAATTGTAAAGTTTTGGTATTAAGTAGAGAGAAAGAAAACAAGAAACTGATGTAAATGGAAATATAGTGTAACATGACAAACATTCAACACCGTGTCATTTAAAGAATGTGCATTAAACGTTAGCCTTTTGCATTAATTGCATTTTTGTTGCTTCTTTTCTTCTCTCCTTTTGAAACCGCCTATGGATTGCATACGTTGAGAGACGATTCATTGTTGCCAAGCACGTTCAAATCCAGACGTCGCAATATTTTTGTTTCTCTCTTTACGGCCTCTCTCATGAACGCTTCCCACTCCGATTCTCTGAAACACCCGCTGCCCGACAAACGAAATACGTGAACTCCAGAACGAAACAACTGCCCGATCACCTTATCACGAACCGTTCAATGAAAAAGAATCGTAAAGCGTTTACCTTACGCAGCAGTGAGTCCTGCTATCGCTCCCGATAAAGCTGAACGCGGGAGCAGCGACGGGGGCGGGGGCGGGGGCGGGCACGCATACAAGTGCGCTCGTGGCGTGGAACAGCCGTTGCACAACGGGACGCCTGGCTCGGCGTGATTTGGCTGGATTCGAGTTGCCAGAGCGGGGAGACTGCCCATAGTTCGCCATAGCGCGAGCATAGAGTGCGCCCCGCTAACGGCTGCTGGAACATTCTGTGCTGTTCGGAAGGCCGGCGGCGGTGGTGGCGGCATCGGCGATGGCGGCGGCGGCGGCGGTGGTGGCGACCGGCGGGCGAGCAAGGGCGGCGGGCGACCCGTACGGTCCAGAGGGCGTGAGCGGGGTCGTGGGCGGAAGCGGGGGCGGAGGAGGAGGCGGGGGAGTCGGAGAGGATGCGGCGGAGGGAAAAGTACAATGCTGTAACAAGGGCCAACAGGCGTGGAGGGCGCGTCGATGCGAACGGTTTCGACCCGGTTGCGTTCGAGGTCTAGTTTTGAACTCGGACACAAAAGCGACACCCGAGATATGGAGGTTGAGTTCTGGGAAGCACGTGCATTGGAGGAGAGATAAGCAACAACGGAACAAGGGTGAATCGTATGGGTGGTGCTAGAAATGCGGGGAATTATTTGTGGTGGAGAATAATAGAGAACAATGAAATAGTGAAAGTAGAAAATTTGTTAGTAAAGGAGTAATGTGGAAAAGAGTAATATTTATATAAATAGATTGTGAATTGTAAAATAATACTGATCTGAAAATGTCATGTTTTGTCAACATGTCATCAACATGGTTTCTCATGTTGATGGAGGAGACTAAAGAATAAAGAAATAGAAAGGGATCGGAATCGATTGCGCAGATATCTCGGATCGATGCAACAAATATTTTGACTTAAGGATGCAGTTACCGGACGATCACATTTGACTGCAGTTCACAGATGTGTTGTTAGGGATTCAGTTTATAAGTGAAGACATTCGAAAAACCTCAGGATGGCAGGTATATTGTTAGGATGAGAAGGTGAAAGTTCGTTCAAAGCGAAAAAAGCATGTGAAGAAATAGGAGAGAATAGTGCAGCATGCAGTAGGAACATAATGCAAACGAATTGGAAAATTTTTCATGTTAATTGATCTACAAATTTTTCTAGAATGGCTAAATAATGAAAGAAGCGAAGAATGCATATACGTGATAGACCATTGGGGCGACCAGTGCGAATTCTCGGAATAACGGATGATCCCAGAAAATGCATGACGGATACAGCAACTATGTATTCGTGTTTAAGGGATCACGAGGAGACGGCGAAAGCAACTAAAAATAGTTTGTGAAGATAAGGCAAGATACGCAGAAACTGGGAAGCGCATCTTTTTGGGTTGTGGCCTAATTGGGAAACGAAAACACGAACATTATAGTGTATCGTAAAATGACAAAGATGAACACGAGGTACGGTGAATCAACAGTGGTAAATGAACATTGGTGACAGTCAAAATGAGACAGGAATAATACGAACAGGAAATTTAGGGAGCACACGAAGAGAATGAAGAGAGGTGCGCAAGGTCAGAACTAGAGCAAGGGAGGGCAGGGTCAGGGCAGGTTATGGCAGGGCAGATTAGGGCAGGGCAGATTAGGGCAGGGCAGATTAGGGCAGGGCAGATTAGGGCAGGGCAGATTAGGGCAGGGCAGATTAGGGCAGGGCAGATTAGGGCAGGGCAGATTAGGGCAGGGCAGTTTAGGGCAGGGCAGATTAGGAAAGGGCAGATTAGGGCAGGGCAGGGCAGGGCAGGGCAGGGCAGGGTAGGGCAGGGTAGTGTAGTGTAGTGTAGGGAAGAACAGGGCAGAACAGGGCAGGGCAGAGAAGCACAGGGTAGGGCAGGGCATGCCAGGGCATGGCAAGGCAGTGCAAATGGAGGAGAAGAAAGCAAGGCGCTGGGGAGGACGGATTACAGGGCAGGGCGTGCTGTGCTTGCAAAGTGCGTTGCGGATGCGGTCGGAGGGCGCAGAGGAGATGGAGGTCGGAGCGAGGGCGCCGCGAAGAACGAACGGTGAGCGCAGACAGGGACCGGGACGAGGGACAGGGTACGCGGCGAGGGCACTCGGACGGACGCCCTGGTTGGCGCTTCGCTTGGTTCACTCGGGAATAACAATAAACTTTATATGCGCTTTAGCCGGATTACATCCGGCCGCGAGAGTCGCAGTTGCAGACGATGCAGCGAAGACAGAAGCGGTGAGGGGAGGAGCGGGAAGAGGCAGGGGTTTGGGAAAATGCGGGGAGCAGGTCACGCCGAGGCGACCCTGACACCCACCGATCGTTGGGGTTAGTTATAGACTTGTCTCTCCCACGCCAGTTTCATTCTATGGATTAATCTAATTTTTTTCCAAACGGCAGAATGTGTCACTTTAACGTGATTTTATTCCAGGTTAATTTGTTAGGTAGAATTTAGAATAATTGGTAAATTACTTAATAGTACGAATTTCCAAGAAATAACATGCATATTTCCGAACTAATAAATAATTTTGATATCCTACAATATGTGTATCATGCATACCAACAATTTATTTAATATTAAAAATAAAGTAGAAAATTTTAGTCAAGACAAACATTACTGTTTTGAAGTAGTTGAAGTCATAATAGTTTTCATCATATGTTCATGACTATTTACAATGGAATATATATATATATATATATATATATATATATATATATATATATATATATATATATATATATAAGAAAAGGCCAGTAAAATACGTTAAAACACTGAAATTAAGATTTTTTAAAATTTTATTTTTATATTGTTTGACATTACATTGTTCAGTTTACATATTAACTGTGCAAATGTTTGATGGACTTAATCTATCTTATACTAACTTTAACTAATACTAACTTAAAATTATACACATTACAATTATTTTTTAAAAAAAATAGCGGGAGAGGAAGCAGGAAGCATCTCAGATTGGTATTATTCCAGGTGTGCGAACATTGTGTAGAATGAGTGAAGGTGATATCTGTTATTAATTCTTCTTGGATAATTGGGGTTTTTGCCCAGTTTATAGAAGGATGATGCTTGTATTTGGGGAAGGCTTGTATAGAAATTGTGTGCGAGATAGGCTATTTGATGTTTTATTGTGTTTATATTCAGATCATTATGTAGTTGGTTGTTACTGATGAACCAAGGTGCTCTTGTGATTAATCTTAATATTTTATTTTGGATCACTTCCATTTTGTTTAGGTTTGTATTGGCAGCGTTGGTCCAGATGGGGCAAGCATAAAGTAGGGTTGGCCGGATTATTGATTTGTAGATTAATAGTGCATAAGATGTGGAGAGGTGATTGTGTTGATTCAGTAAGGGTCGTATTTGAATTAGTTTAGTTTTGGCTTGCTGCGTTTTTACCTCTATATATTGCTTCCAGTTGTTTCAGTATTGAAGTTTAAGCCCAAGTATTTTATTGTTTTGTTTGTTGGTGTCCAATTGATGGTGTCGTTTTTTATGAAAAGTGGATGAGGGTGTGTGAATGGTTTTAATGTGAATATTTTTGCTACAGATTTTGTTGGGTTCAACTTTATTTTCCAGATATTAGTCCAATTTGCAAGTAAATTTAAATGATTCTGAAGCTGTGTTTGAAGAGTTGTTAAAGAGTTCCCTGAGATGAAGCGTGCAGTGTCATCGGCAAATTGAGCAGTGTTTATTTGTGCTGAAATAGGAATATCTGCGGTGTATATATTAAACAACAAGGGGGAAAGCGGTGAACCTTGGGGAACCCCAGCAGCAATTTTCCTTGGATTAGAACATTCTTCTGAACCTTCGACTGACACAGAAAAAGTTCTATTTGTGATATAGCTAAGGTTAATAAATAATAGATATTTGGGTGTACCTATTGAAATTAATTTAAAAAAGAGAGCTGGATGTCATATTCTGTCAAATGCTTACGAGATGTCTACAAAAGCAGCTATGGTATGTTGTCCCTTTTGGAATGCAGTGTGAATGTACTCCGTAAGCCTTATTAGTTGGTGGGTGGTAGAGTATTGTGTTTTGAAGCCGAACTGATACTGAGGTATTCTGTTTATTTTCTTGATATATTTGTTCAATCTGATGAGTATTAATTTCTCTAAGATTTTTGACTTTATAGGTAGCAGGCTGATAGGTCTGTAATTTTCTGTTTTTGAGTGATTCTTGTTTGGTGTAGCTATTGGGTGAATGACCGAGTGTTTCCATATTTGAGGAAAATACCCTGTTCTCAAAATAGAATTCTAAATATTATTTAAAAAGGCTATGGCGTTCTCCGGTAGATTTTTTAAAATTTTTGTATTGATCCGATCGGGGCTTGGTGCTTTTTTATTTGGCATATCCTTTATTATTGTTATTTTTTCATTAGGGGATATGAATTGAATTGGGTGGAGAACATTATATAGGGGAGCATTGAATAATTTTAGAATTTCATCGTTTTTGGGATCTTTAGGGGAATTGTTGGGGGGTAAATGTGTCAACAAACTGAGAGGCTAGTACTTCAGCCTTTTCCCTTGGGAGTATTTTTTATCATCACTAGTTGCTAATGGGGGAATACTTGTTCTTTTTTTAAGAGTTTCTTGGTAAATTCCCATAGTGAGTTGTTTTTGGTACTTAAGTTATTGATGTAGAAATTGTATTGTTCTTGTTTATATTTATTAGGAACCTTTTTACAAATATTATTTAATAGATTTAGTTCTTTTTTAAAGAAGAAATTCTTAAGGAATTTCAAAGTCCTGTTTTATTTTTAATACGGATTAAGTTAATTATATTAGATGGGACCGGTTTATGTAGTATTATGTTAGTGTCTAAGATTTTTTCGATGTGACTGTTGTTATTTGTACTGATTATTATGTTGTTGAGGGTCGTGATGACTTGGTTAATTTCTTGGGGAAATTTCAGGTTGTGAAATGAAGGTATGGACTTTTTTACAGTTCCTTTAAAGTACTTCCAATTAATGTTGTATTTAAGGTTGGTGGGGGAGATGAGGGAGGTTTTTCTACGTGTGTTGATTTTATTACTGGTAAAGGATCTGATTCTAGTTCATGATACGTTGTAGATATGAATTGTGTTTTAATATTTATGACCGCTATGTCAAGTATGTCTGGAATTTTGTTTGGATCATATGGTATTTTATTTTCTGTGATTGAAGGATGAATATTTTTTATCACTATTGAGTATTTTTTACTAATTTTATCCGAATACGCGTGAAATTGTTTTTTGGTGGCCAGAAAATATTTAACTGCTTTCCGGAAGTCGGTCACTGACTGGAATTAGATTGTAATCTTTTGATTCTTGAATTCTGTGGTGAAGTTGTATGAGACGTTAGTTTTTATTTCACTCGCGAGGGTAACTTGATTTTCGAAGTTTGTAACAAAAATTGGTGGGATTTTATATTCCTCACTTAGATCCTCTGGGATCTCTTCGTTTAACCAACTAAATCTGTTTTTGATTTCTACATTGTACTGACTTTGTAAGTTCGACCCTGCCGAAGGCTCACTGTCTGTGGATACACGTTTTAAGTCTCTGTTATCACTGCCGTTATCGCTGGCTCGCTTTATTTGCGATATTACCTTGTTCTGATGCAGTAGGGTTGTAGCAGAAGTCTGTTGTGACTGAATTTGTTGCTCGGGCTGGCCTGATGATCCGGTCCCGAATCGGTTGTTGTTGCTTGCATTTGGTTGGAGATGGTACGGAATGTCGGAGTATTCCATGCTGTCCGTGGAGTTCACTTTGCCTTCGTCGGGAAGCACATCAGATGAACCTTCCGAATTGTAAATCGAATTTAGGGCTTCACTGACTATTCGCCCTGTGCTGGATAAATCATTGTTGTTCATTCAACTACTAAAGTACTAGTAGTGAATAAATGCGACAACTAAATAGTGTTTCGTACATTAAGTCACGACTGTTTCCTATAGTTCGTAGCTATGTTCAATTACACTTTCACACTAAACGATTCTATCTGCTGGTAGCGGAGTGAGAGCTCTGGCCCGCAGCTGAAGCGAGAATGAAATTAAGATTATCATCCAGAAATAACATTTTTTCTACATGCTGACTTTTACCTTCGAGTGGCTGTAACAATGTTATATGTTACTTCTGTACGTGGTTCCACTGTGTACCTTCATAGGCCTGCAAGTCTACTCCGTCTCTCGATGCTCTCCTCCAGAGCCAGTTCATCGATGCGGGAGCTGGGGCCCTCGACGGGACATGAAGACGCGGGCGCACGCGGTGGTACGGGAGGCGTGATCGAAAATTGTGATCTGGGGAGAGCGAAGAATGCATACCAAACTGCTGCAGCCATCATCACGGGCCCGATGTCTTTTGTACTTTTTGTCTTTCCCCTCCCCGTTGTCTTCTTTTTCCCTTTTTTCTCTCAGTGTGCGCGGCGACTTTTCCCTCCACATTTGTATTCCTTGTTTCTTGTAGACTTTTGCAAATTACATAATGCATATTCTATCCCATTTCTTCTTCCCCACTATTTACATTCACTCGGGCCCTGGAACTCACGTCTCCGCGTTTCTCCTCCCTTCCCCTCGCTCTGTGCGCGACTCTCCACGCGGGGCTGTCTCCAGTGCTGCCATCTGTCCGCGCGTTTATTCCAGCCACGGTGCTCTTGGGGCTGAAATAAGAACATCGAAGAAAGAAAAGAAACACGAACAAAAGTGAATATCCTTCCCCACCATATTTTCGTTACTCAAATTATATTCCACAGACCGCTCGCCACTGTAAGGTATATGTTAATTTTTTTGGTTCCGCCGCGCCAATCTGAAGGTATATTTCTTCGCTTCTCGCTCTCTTTTGGAAACGGCGCAAGGCGAAGGGGCTCGGCACTAAAGAAAGCAGTTGATACCGCAGCAATATTCGCGGAGGTACAAATAACCCACCGGGCGCCGCGGGTTAGGCCGTAACGATTTCCGCCGTAGAAAGGAGCGGGTGGGGAGAGACACCAGGGTAAATCAAGAGAAAGAAAGAGTAAGAGAGCGTAGAAACGGGAGTATAAGGAATCAACAGACAAGAGGTCAGAAGGAGAAACATGCAAATCAAGAACATGGAAGGGAGGAGATCTCTCAGACGAAAGAACAATTGACAAGTGAACGGAGGGGCGAAGAAAGAAAGAGAGAGAGGGAGAGAGGCAGACAGACAGGCAGACAGACAGATAGAGACAGACGGAATGGAGAAACTGCACGTTAAAGGAACGCCAGGAAGCTGGGAGACCAAGAGGTTGGAAGGTTGGAGGCGGAAGCGCGGGAGGGCAGCAGGTAAGACGTGTGGAGTCGTGAAGTCGCAGAGACATCGGTGGCGGTAGCGCGTGGCCGCTCTGGCAGCAGCTGCTGCTGGCGGCGCGCCTTGTGCCCGGCCCTTCAGCCTTTAAAGCCTCGGCTCGCGGAGAAGCTTTGGAGCGAGTGAGTGCTCTGCCGCTACGCTTTATGGTTGCAGGTTCAAAAACACGATGAACAGAAAGAATGTGGTATTACTACAGAATTAATGCTTCCGAAAAGATTTCATTTGATTCATCAGCGACGTGCTATATTTGGCCATTCTCTGTCAACACATTTTATGATAACTGAAAAAAAGTAATGAGTAGTTAATGTTATAAATTCACGTCAACGGAAGGAAATGTGACAAAGTAAATAAATTATAGAAATTTAGAGTATTGAGGCAAGAACACACGAAATACAAGAATACAATGCAATAAGTATATAAGTTGAAATCAATAATCTAATACCATTAGTTTCAATGATTGACTTTCATCATTATAACTAAACGAAACTGATGTTGAAAAGCAGAACAAAGTACTGCTAGCGATTAATGATGAAAACAGATCGACCATTCATAAAAGTGAAAAAAATGTAAATTTCTGGACTAGATACCAGTTTTGGCGAATAGGAGACCATTATTCGCAATTTCAACATTTCAAATGTACTAATTTCAAAACGTTTCATCGCATGTTACTTATTACGCGTCGCGAAGACAGAAAATGGAAAGCAATGCTATGCTCAGTACTAGAATGCTTTATTCGTGAAAGGAACACCTGTTCGCGATAAAGGGTCGTAATGCAACCGCCTCAGGGGGTTTATTACAGAGAAATATATGCGCACACACGAACCCATCTCCGGCGGGCAGAGCAGACAAGTGCCTGCCGACGGGAGCTCTCGCGGCTGGCAGGCAGGCATCGGACGCGCGCCCGCGGGATATGAGGGAGCTGTGCCGCCGACGATAAATTGCAAACACACCTTCGCCGCCCCGAGCGAGATATTGTATTCCATCCCGTTTGTATTGCGTTCTCGTAAGGAAGTTTGCACAAGACAACTGCGCTTTCGTTATTTGCAGAGCCTTAGGTCACAGCAGCGCTCGAAGGAAAGGAGGGCGGAGGCTGGAAGAAGAAAGACGAGGGAGCACGGGGGGGAGGGAAGGAAAGGAAAGGAAGGGCTATAGAGACGGTAGTATGGTGACCAAAGGGATGGTTTGGATGATGGGTGAGCTAGTGATGATAGTGGATTGAAAAGTCAAGGAATAAATGAAACGAAATGAAACATTTGAACGGATGTTAATGAGAAAAGCGGTAAACAACCCAAAAGATTTCTAGACCGAGACTCAAAAGAAAAAAAAAATGAAGATGAGAATGATCGTGAGATGGCGAGCGATTGAGGGAAGTGAGGCACTGGGAATGGCTCAGTATGGAGGAAGAAAGGACGACTGGCGCACAGTTGCTGTCAGCGGGACGTCTAAGGAGTTTGGCGGTGACGGCAGCGTTATGAGCAAGGAAATGCAAGGGAGCGATAGGTTTTCTTTGCTCTGGCACTCGCTGGAGAGTGAGCGCGGCTGGCGAGTGATCGATAGCAGACGCAGAAGCCGCCTCCCGCCTCTTGTGCTCGCTCGCGCTCTAGTCTTCCGTCGGTGAGCAGCCTATTGCTGGAATTTTTGAAGCCGCTCTTCTTTTCCGAGAAATCATGAATGTATTGCCAGCACATTATATATATATATATATATATATATATATATATATATATATATATATATATATATAAATTATTTCTAAATTTTATAAAAGTGTTGTGAATCTGGATGAAAAGAGTAATAAAATTGAGTTTTTTGTATCAACAAGAAAGAAAAATTTTGCCTTCAAGGATCTTTAGAAAAATTAAAATAACATTATTTTACAGAGAAATATGATTACTTTATCGTCTTAAGCACATATTACTCAGAAAATCAAATAATAAACGTACCAAAAGTAATATTCTCGTCGTTATTCCAATTTTCATACTACCTGTACAGATATAAAAAATCAATATTCTAGAAAATATAAAAATAGAAAAGATTCTAAAAATATTCCGAACCTTTTTTCCCGCTCGAAAGTAATAAACGCGCTCACAACTCTTTAACAGTAACGATACCCGTCTACATGAACTTGGAAGAAATTTGAAGCGCGCTGGAGAGCCGTAGTTTCGAAAGTTTGAAGTTGGGCGAAGCGTTGACAGCGCACTCGGCCCCACCGACACCTGCCGCAGCCTTGCTGGCGGCGAGGAACGCGACAGAGGCGGGGAGTAAAGCTCATGGCAGGTTCTGCTTACCAAATTACCCTGTCAACATTCGTCAGCGGTAATTGCTCTTGTTACTGTCAATTATTGCTCTTTAAATATTCACTCGCGCGTGGATCAATGCCTTACGAACTGCGGTCACTCACCGCGCCACTGCTGTCTTCTGGGCGTGCCAGTGAATGGCGCTCCACTCTTCATCAAAGAGTAGTGAAAAGCGAAATGATAGACTTCGTAATTACGTGTACGGATGAATAATGAAGTCTATTGTAATTAATGAATCTTTAAATAAAATTATCTCAAGAGACAAATTAATATAATACCCAGCAAGTTTATATTTTTTCAGACGTCGAATATCTGGAAACATTAAAATAATTAATACCAAAGAAAATAAAATTAGTTTAAAAATATTAACTGAGGAATCACCTCTTGTTGCAAAGAAAACAAAGAAATGAAATAAAAAGTGTTCATAATTTTTCTGCAAGAAAACGTATTTAATTTAAGATCGTACAAAACGACTTATAATTTATTATCTTAAAGTAAATACATAATATTTCTGATGTGGTTTAAATATCTAAATCATATTTTGATTCACGGACTGAAATGTTCGTATCATTCGGGGGAAAGCTTCAAAACCTAGACACATGAGTTCGTAGTCTGATGCAGTGAACTCTATAAAGATTTTTCAATTTAAACCTCTTTAAAAGGATACCAGTGTCTGACGTTTGTTTCCTCAAATATCAAAAAGAAGACAGAAGTCCTCTCCGTTATCCTCCCGTTCTGAAATCTCACCTGCGCCGGCGATCGGATTAGGAGTAGCGGCGCGTATTCTTACAGACGCGCGAAGCAAGCGGCTCGTTTTTGAACCGAAAGGTTCCGGGCTGCGGCGCGACGCCTGCCCGCCAGTGGCAAGAGTAAGCTATTTAGCGGGAAACCTCGTGGTCCGAGGACTCCCCGCTTTGTGCCACGTGAGCTGACGCGCGCGCCCAGCGACTGTCACCGACAACTGAAGTGTCATCCTACGCCGCCTGCGCGCTGCCGCATCGGCGTGTCCCGCCCCGCCACCCGCTCCCACCAGGAGGCCGCGGCGCGTGCTCTTTGTCGTTCTAAGCCCCCTGTACTGTCCTCTAAGCCTTCTGCGTACGACCGCGCTCTGCGGCCTGTTTTGTACCTGGGAGCGGCGACACCTGTCTGCGCAAAGAGCTCGCGCTGCTGCGGTGAGGGACGTGGAGCGACGCGGCGACGCGTCGTGCCACGCGGCGCCGCACCACACCGAGTCGGAGAAAGGCGAGGCGCGAGAGAACGAATCTTCGGGCTCGGTGACGCGAGAGAACGAATCCTACGAAGCGACGGGGCGACAAAGTTACAGTGAGCAGAGCTAGTGATGTGAAGCCCGGTGCAAGATGCGAACAGAAATGTACCCGCTCATTCGGTGGAAGGTACGACGCAACCCTTCCAATTGGCTGATTTCCTGAGAATTCGTACCGCCAAAGGAAATATTTTAGGTAGGTTTGAAGCTGCGAAGTTTGTTCAGGCGAGACTAATTGAAAACATAAACAAGAAAAAAGAAATATATTTTAAGTATCGTTTCCGCAGACATTCAAATAATTTAAAATGTTTTTATGAACACTATAATGTACCACTAAGGCTTTGTTAAAGAAAAGTTGTGGTGAAAATGTTATTAACTATTTTAGACGTTGATAACCAACACTTTACCAATGAGATAACAAAAAATGCACAAAATGTTACGTGATAGACAAATTAATGTTATTAAAGGAATTAAAAAACTATAAATTTTCTTAAATAGCATCAAGGAAGTCATCCATTACAGGGGTAGAATAATTAGAAACTAAAGATACGCAATTTAGCTGAAAGGGTTTAATTTATCGCGGAAGATCATAGCAGATAGTCCATCACAAGCACACAGGAACACCTCACACCTCACAATCTCGCCGCGCTGTCTTCCGAGACCAGCGGCCTTGCCACACTCGCGCCTCCTAGACGTGCAGGGGTTTTCGTCCTCGCGCGACAACTTTCGTAATTGGGGTAAGACGCGGGCAGATGAGGGAACCGCGCCCCGTACTTCGCTCCCTGCCGCCCACGCCTTATCACGCGCTCCGTACACAACTTGAGTCACCCTCCACACACACATGCGCGCGCGCACAAGTCCTCGTCACGGGCACGCGACGAAATGAGACTCCTGCCCCGCCGCTCCCCGCTCCTCGCATGCGAGGGGGGGGAGGGCTGGTGAGAAGTTAGCCCGGAGGTGTCTTAAGTGTTCTTACCCCGAGGCAGCTCCCCGGAGCGGCGTCTCGCGGCTCGTGGCGGCCCGCCCATCCGCCCGCTCGTCCGCGTTAAAGTTTTTGTTATTTCAACCTCTTGAACCAACAAGCTCGCCAACGCGGTGCCCGCAAGTTGCTGGAGGGCGGTCGGAGACTGGAGGTTGTTGGAGGGTCGGGAAGGAGGGGGAGGTTCGGAGGGAGGTAGTCAAACTCGCGCTAGTTCTAAACACTCGCCGACGAGATAACGCGACGAGGCAGCCGAGCAGGTTCTATTAGCAGCGCGGCGCCGCGCCGCCGTAGCCAACCATGGTGTCGCCGTCTGCAGGGCCGCCCGTCTCGGCGCGGCGCGGCGCGGCGCGGCGCGGCGCGGAGCGGAACGCAGCGTCAATATTCTACTTCCACCCGCGTCCTTTTCCACACCTTCAGCTCTACGCGCACTTCCACCTCCGTGCCCTCTTTTTTGCGCATCGCCCTTTATTCGGTTTCTATTCACCCATGCCTGAGTATTGCCTGGTACTCGTCGATTTCTACATCTGCAATGTCTTGCTCTGGGGAGTCCCTATTCCCTTTGCATATACTGTTCCTGTTTGAGACGGTCCGAAGTTTTCATCCCTCACTTCACAACACCCCTTACAAGGGAAGTAACAGATCCTTCATGTCGAAACACCGCTCGAAATTTTTATAACACACTCAATGCACTATCAGAATCTCATATCCAAAATATTAGCTGCCAGTTTCCACTGCAAGGCCTTCAAATAAAACATTGAAAAACACATAATAACTAGGAAAAATATCGGGACCTCTACCTCCGTTTGGGCAGCCCTTACTGCGGGCGAGCTGGTGCGAGGGATCCGAAGCTCACGGATGAGTTGGACAGCTCCGTCAGCGGCCCTGCAATAAACGGGCTGCGTAGTTTCGCGCTCAGTCTGTCTTTCCTTGTTACGGAAGAAAGAACACTCGCAATGGCCGCAGAGCAAGTTGCTTTAAATCCCGTTAACATAGTCGATTTCGTCTTGAGTTACTTTCGTGACAAAGGTTTATCTCCGACGGGAAGTATAAATGAAAAAGAAGGCGAAATGGGTCAATGCATCATTGAATTGATTGAAAATAATAGCACAGGAGTGGAGCGCTATGAAGAATCAACCCTCGATGTATGTGAAGAAAGTGTTTGTGAATCAAGTGATAATGACAGTGATACAGACTACGATAAGCATACTTCTACCACGAATGATAATATGGGCAAGTGTTTATTAGAATTAGACAGCGAATCGCCGGAAACTAGTGATTCTAAATGTCAGTCACCCTGCAAATCGTCCCGTTCAATTTATTATCCAAGCCCTGTGAAAAATGCAAATGAAGATGTTAGCATTAGCTACAAGAAGAAAACCGTGGAATTCTGGTTGAATGAGGGCGGTAAGAAACGATATTCAATATCACATGTTCGTAGAACTTTTCGCCGCGTGTCGTCAGAGTGACAACTATATTTGTGTAAGAAGCAAGTAGAAAACATGACAGCAAATCCTAGAGAACACAAAGAAAATTATGTATGAGAAACTTTGGTCACGATTTGAGCTTGCAACAAGGACGAATCAAAATGTGAATGATGAAGATCTGCGACAGTGGACCCTGAAAATTTCACAAGGAACTGGCAGCGAAAATAAGAATTTTTCCGCCTCTCACACCTGGATCAAACGATTTGAAAAAGCACATAAAATTACGAGCAGGAAAATAACAAAATTTTTATCACGCACTCATGTTCACTACGAAACCGAAAAGGATGTGGTTGCAGAGGAATTTCTCGAAAATGCCAAAGAGAGATTTTCACATTACTCACCGTCTTCTGTGTACAATACCAACCAAAGTGGATTTGAATGCTAAATGCGATCAAAACACTTTGTCGTTTTGTAGGCTAAAAACACACGCAGACAGTTGCTCAATCAGTTAGTGCTTTATCACTATCGTACACTTCAATGCAAATAATAAGTATGGATGGATCTTTATTGCCTAAATTATTTATTGTGTTGCAGGAACCAAAAGTATTTTTCGGTCCTGTAGTCTCCAAAAGAATGTTTCAAGCCGCAAACCTAATTGTTGCTGCTAAAAAATCAGGAAAAAAGGGAAATAAAGAGTTAAAACAGTGGTTTAAAGAAGCGTTCTTCCCATTTGCAAGTGAAAATTTTGCTCTACTTTCAGACTCATGGACCACGTACATTGACAAATCTTATATTGAAGATATTCCTTTAGGCAAGACAATTGAATTGCTCCAGATACCTCCCAGAAGCACAGAAAAAATTCAACCACTTGATAAGTTCTTCTTCCGACAGTGGAAAGCTATGTATCGCCGCTTATAAGAAAAATATTGTCCCTCACAAGAGTATCAATGCCAAAGTTTCTGATAGAGACACTATTCTTCAATTGCAATCCTTCATTCATTTTCAATTTTCATCTCCTCGTTTCCGAAACATGATATAATATTCTTGGTTTGCTACAAGGTAAATAACAGAACGTCCTCCTGAATTTGTAGTGCACGTCAAATATTGCCTTGAAACTTCGAAAAGGCAATGTGAAGAAGAATGTGACAATGAAGTTTTTATTAGTTGTGCGTGGTGTCAAAAACATTTATGTTTTAAACATTCAGTGTAAACCATTTTTGCTTTTTATTCATGCCGCACTAACTTGCAACAAGAGACTGCCCCTGGCTTTTGCTTGCCAGCCCGCTGGCCTTTTCGGCCGGCCGCTCGACAGTCGTAGGGATGTCCAGCGGCGCCGCGATACTACATTGCTAGGTAAGATTTTACCTTCGATTTGGAGCCTTTTAGTGGAAACTGTCAATTAATATTTTGGATATGGGATCCTGGTAGTGTATTGCGTGTGTCATAAAAATTTTGAGGGGTGTTTCGACATGAAGTATCTGTTACTTCTCTTGTTAGATATTCCTGTTTCCATCTATGTTGTCCTCCATTCACTTCCGGATCGCTTGTGCCTTCGTTGTTGCCTTCAAGTTCGATAACTCCTGTCTGTTTTCTCTCTTTCCTCGTGCATTTTTATCACTTCAATCTTCGCTCCAATGCATTACTTACTTTGTTTATGGACAGGCATAATTTTTACATAATATTTTTATATTTATCAGTGATTTCTTTTGAGTTAAGGCTAGTACATTTCTGATACATACCCTCATTTAGTCAGGAAATAACATTTGTACAGTTATCTCCTAAGTTAAAATACAGAATAATGTAATCCAGAGAATTTTTCCCATTTGTTCCTTTTCTGGTTTTAAGTTACCGCTATATAGCTCTCTTTGACTGGAGATCCCCTCTACTATTTATAATCTTTACGGAGCAGGATATTAAACAAACCAGAAGATGTACTAAAAAATGCAAAATTAGAAATTGGAAAATGAGACCGGCATGGATACAAGCATTGGTGTATGCGGGCGATATTTTATTGTTCGTCAAAAACCCAAGAGAGCTGGAAGAGATAGTAATTGAGTGGAGGTATGCACTGGAGGATAGGGGTATGAAGATAAACATTTACCTTGCTCTTGCAAAGTAATGTGTGTAGGCAAAGAAAAGGAGGAAATAAACATTAAGTGAAGAGAAGAAAGCATGGAGCAAGTAACAAGTTATGAGTATCTTGTAACAATAATTTCGGAAGACCGAAAACATGAGGAAGAACTGAATAATAATAGAGTGAAGAAAGCAAACTCTGTGTAGTATCAAATAAATAAGCATTTACTAAGAATAAATATAGGCACTAAAACAAAACTCCAAATTTATAAGTCCGTATATATACCAACATTTATATATGGAACTAAAAGTATGTCACAAAATACTAAAACAGAACGTAAAAGCACAGCAGTGGAAATGAAATTCCTACGCAGAATAGTAGGGAAAACAAGAAGAGATCGAATAAGGAATAATACAACCAGAGATAAACTAAAAAGTACACCGCTACTCAAATAAATGGGAAGCAAGGCACGAAAGTAGTACGGACATGTTATTAGAATGGCAGAGGATAGAAAGCCTAAGCAAATGATCGAAGCCATGCCAATGGGAAAGAGACCACCTGGATGGCCAAGAAGAACATGGGACGCACATATACAGGATATATGCCAAAGGAGCGGAGCTACACTAGGAGAGGTGAAGCGCAAGGCAAAAGACAAAATGGAGTACGTCAAATCCCTAAGCCAACGCTGAGTGGCATCAGGGAAAGAAGAAGACTAGATATCATTTTATTTTTCGTCCTAACATTTATACTATCTTTTTTCCTGACCGAGCGGATGGCCTTTGGAAATCCTCTTTGGAGACCTCCTTCCCGTCTGGAAAGGAACATTTCTCAATATTCGAGTAGAGCAATGTGATTTTTCAAATTCTTATATTTTTTAAAAAATAATAGTAATACATTTAGTTTTTAGGGGATATACATGCAGACGATAATAAAAGTAATTCCTTGAATACCAACTAAGATACTTCTTGCAATTATAGTTCTTTTACCATCACAGATGTTTTCTATTCAAGGAATGTAAAGGATATGTTGTCTCTTCATAAATTGACTCAATTTTCAACAATACATTGCTACGTCTTACAGAGCAGTTAACAAATGCAACTAGATATTCGTCGGTATTTTTACGAACATTCTCATAGTAAATCAATTCCAGAACTCAAAACTATTCTTTCTTGCTTCAGATCTCAGATTCAAAGCTATTTGAAATAGGTCATTAAACTGCATAGAATACGTTTGTGGAAAATATTATTCGCATAAAAATAAATTCATTGATCCAAACAAACATTCCCGAATTACAGAAAGATTATTTTCATCCATAAATCTCCCCTTCATTTACATTTTTCTCATTTACATTCTCTTACTCCCACACTAGCCAGATATATCTGCTTTAGTCTCCATTTCGGACCTCAAAGTGATCTGTCAACAAACGAATCGGAAACTTTTCCGAAGTCCAAATTTCATCCTTTCGAAACCTCATCACACACGGCGCGCTTCGCCTCGCCTCGAGTCCCTCACCGCTCGGGCGAAGCCGGCGCCGCCGCCCCCGCGTTTTTCTCTTCTCGCATTGCGCGGCGAGTTAAAATCAGTCAGAAAATCGTAGCGTCGGCTCAGCAGTCACGGGCACTGGGGAGGGAGGAGCTCTGGCGACGGGGCGCCGGTGGTGGGGGTAGGGGAGCGCAGGCGCGCGCCCAGCAAAGGTGAGGGCGGCGGTGGCGAGGTTGCAGCGGGCAAGGGCAGTCAAAGCGAAAGGTTTGCAACGGTGAAAGGCGATAGCCACATTAAAAACGAGGAAATGAAGAAGCACCGTGGAAAGGAAAATACATTTATACATCGGTGGAGAGAAAAGAATGACGGTCCATGTGGTGTACATGCGTTAGACGACGGCAGAAGTAGAGACCACAACGCCGAATCGAGATGTTTTCGACTGGGGCATCTGATAGGTACGAGTGAATCGAAACAAGAATGAAAATGAGAAATTGAATAAACTAGGAGAACGTAAGAGGTTCGTAAAACAGTATGCATGATGAATGAATTAACTGGTATTGCTAGATGCAAGAAAAAACTTGGAAGTGACAACAAAAATTACCAGACAAAATGGAAAACTGAGGGGCATGAATGACGAGCTGTCCATAAATTACCGAGCAGGCGCCGTCATGAGAAATACATTGATTCTGATTCCTAGTATTAATTTAATAGAAAATATGTTTAAACTGAAGATCGATTGTGAATTTTTTTTGCCGTCCTGAGTAACACATCGATCCCGATCCCCAGTATTAATTTAATAGAAAACGCGTTTAAACTACGGATCAATTGCAAATATTTTTTTCAATCTCAAAAAACGTTCAATTATGACACCAGTGATGAAAAACTATTTTTTATACCAATTTATATACTAAACATTTTTAATGTATGTACATTCAAATTTATTTTGTAAAATATTTTAATGTTTTAGTGTCTTATTTTTACACTGAATAAGAGAGAAATAGCGTTACGTAACACTAATAACGCCAAATAACGCCATCTACTCACACATAACACAGTATAACAGTGCCTCAACTCTCCTTCTTCTTCAGCGTTACGTAATTTGTAGACAACCCCTCAGGAACCGATGAAGAGAGAGATATGTGTTACATAAAAAACTGAGATGTGTTCTGTGAAATACGAGGAAAACATATCGCTCATCTAGTAAGTAATCAAGTAGTAGACACGAAGGTTTGATGCCGATAGAAGGGAAAGTCAGACCGAAATACCAAGAACCGCTGGTCATCGGAGAGTACGACGGGTGAGAACGTAAGCGCTGGGAACTGCAAATTTGCCCGAGGTGCTGCGCCGGGGCGGGGGGAGCGGGAGCGGTGATGCTGGACGCGGGGGGCGAGGGCCGGGGGGCCGGGGGGCAGGGAGAAGGGGGCGGAGACGGCAGCGCGCCGCGCGGGATGCTGCGTTGTTTGGCTGCAGCGCCGAGGCGCGGGGCTGCGAGCGCGGTCGGCCGGCGTTAACGCGCTTCCATTGTTAAGTACGGTACGCGCTGGACTGGACGGCTCCACGCACGGCCGCGCGCCGATTTTCAAATCCGATTACAGCTTACACCCAGAAAATCTCTCCCCAACAAGGTGGAGCGCCGGCACGGGCGAGGGCGAGGGCGAGGGCGAGGGCGTAGGCGTGGGCGAGGACGAGGGCGACGGCGACGGCGGTGGGTGGACGCCGCGGACTCGCCATCCCCGCTACCGCCATCAGCGCTGTTTGCGGCCTGGCGCGTAACGACGTGCTGGAGATAATTAAAATGAAATATAATGCGATTCCCCTGGAGCTGAGCCCCTCTCTCGCTGACCAAGCCTGGAGTATAACGGAACTTCTATTCACTGACTGCTCTATGAGTATTTAGCCCAGTGAACGGAGACTTACGGATGAGAGTTTTTGATATAGTTCTATATATAATAGGTTGTGCTATTGTTTGTATTCAGAGCTAATTCAAGATCATTCGTGGAAAGAAATTTAAATAAAAGTGCATGGGATCGGTTGGACTCAGATCTTCACTGAAAAATCTGAGGATATTTTCTGTACGAAACGTCATCAATGGACGTCGAAAATAAGAAATAAATAATTGGAACGTATGAGTTCAGCTCCCAGAAAGTAAACAAATACAATTCAAGTTAATTTTTAACTGATGAAAGGCCGAACACTGCGCCCAGAATATACAAATCTTTTTGCAAACTGAAAGGTAATGTATAACACTAGAAATTTTCTGTACGGTGTTCGAGCTTCCATTGGTGGCAACGACAAAGCGCATCCCCAAAGTGTTAGGTTGATTAAAAATCTACGATGCACGCGCGTGGAGGTCCGACCTGGCTTCCCGCCCTCACTCTCCGCGAGCCGACTGACGGAAACCCGCGTGCGGCGGGCAGAGCCGTGCCTACGCCGCAGTAACATTTAAAGCCGCGCATTACGGCTTTAACGAAGCTAGCCAACGGCGCCCGCGGGGGCCGGGGAGAAGTCGCAGGGGCGGTGGGGGTGGCGACGGCGCGGCGGCGCTGCAGTCAACAATCAAAGTTGCTCGGCGACCGGTGCGCCACCCCCGCTAAACACGCGTTCCGCCGCCAACTCTAATCGAAGCGCACCGAAGGCACATGACAGGTGGGCTATAGGAGCGAACATGAAGGGCCCGCGGCGGCGCCGGCGACGGTGGAGGCGACGTAGAGTAGCTCTCCCGAGCGCGGGCGGCGGAAATGAAGGGGGAGAAAAACGGCGACGGTGCTGGAGGAATCGAGTGGGGAATGAAGCCGAGATCTACTGCGATTCGATGACGATGGTGAAAACCGCGAAGACGGTCGAAGTGACGGTGACTGAAAAAGGCAGGTGTTGGCAAAATAGGGAAGGAGGAGAATAAATGGAGAAATAGACAGCTGCATCGGCAGTAGCGTACACAGCGGGAGTTGCAGGGAGGGAGTGGCTGTCGTGTTTGCGATAGCAGTTTCGAGAACGACGTCGGTGGTGGAAACGGTAGCGACGAAGGCGAAGGTGGAGGTGGGGGCGGTGGCAGTGGCGACGTGGAAGGGGGAAGGGTGGAATTGTGACGGGAAGAAAAGGAAAGCGCAGGTCCGCGCCGCAGGACAGACTTTCGGATATGGCCATGGGCAAAAGCTTCCGTATCACGCTCCTTGCTCCCCTTCTAAGCCGCGGACGTCCCCGCCCAAAGGAGACGAAGAGTAAAGATGGGAAATCCTGTAAGAAAGGACAGTGTGCGATTTCCACCGCGGCGAGGACGTCCCCTCGCAGCTGAAAGACAGCATTAGACGATATGATAAAGGATCAGAGGAGCTCGGTTCCTCAAGAAGGGGGAAAGGAACGAATAGAAAAGGACTGCCAATTCTCATCACCTTTCACGTCTTCACGAGCTATCTTCATTCGCATTCGCGTCGTCTGAACTTTGATAAAGAAAATGCCACAGACCTTACAGCACGAGGAAAACAGATGAATGCACGAAGAGAAGGAACAGGAAGAGGAAGACAGTCGCAGTACGCGAACCTTATCCGCCCTGTCATTGGATGTGACTTTCAATTAGGGGAAATACCAATGTAACGAATTCAAAGTTATCCGCTCCCCTTCCGCGACGCGCGCCTGCCTTGCTAGTTTTACCGCCCCTTTGCTTTAGCCTCTCTTCGTCTCGCGCCTTTCAGGCCCTCAAAGCCCCAGTCTTAGAAGACGTTATAGAATAGAGTTCCCATTATGCGTGGTGTAACTGGGAGTTGATGGAGCGAGTTAAAAAGGGGCTCGGAAAGTGAGTGGGAACACAAAGCGATGTGACGCGAGGCGACGCGAAGCGTGAAGCGGGCCCGGTCCGGAGGGATTGAGGGAGAGAGTGCTAGTTTCACATTTCAACCCGAGACTTATAACGATTCGCAACTCCAGGTAATGCAATACGTGAAGCGGAGGCGGGGCGGCGGCAATAGAGACGAGGCGTGCAGGTGGAGGTGGCTGCCTGGAGAACGAAAGCGGAGGAGCGAAGCTTGCGAGAAAGAGGCCGCATCCGGCCTGCTAGCAGCGACGCCCTATGCGTTGCTTCTCCTCTGTGTCGCCGCCGCCGCTGCCGCTTACATCGGAACAAGAAAGGGGAAGGAAACCTGGCGTGCTCGGGTCGCGAACCTGCCAATTTCGGAGATGCCAACTTCTCCGTGTCTCGTCTAATAATGGACGCCGGTTCCACCTCGAAGCGCCAGCACTTCCCCTCGTCCTGCCCCCTTCCCTTCAGCCGAACCTCATCCTCTTCGCCCCTTTCGACGCTCCGAAGTTGGCTGTACTACGCAACGGCGCTACGTTCCGCGCGGGAAGCACTGTACCGTTAACATGGAATGCATAATGAGACTTACTTCTGCATTGCTTATTGAGTATTCCTAGAGAAGCAGCCATCCGGGACATTATTTCTCTAAATCGTAAGTGTCTTTGATCCTTGGTCGTTCATTCGCAAACGCAGATATGTATAAAAACTAGATTTTGATGGATTCCGAGAAAAAGAGAGTGATGTACGGTAAGAAATTTGAAGAAACAAAAAGACATAATTTTGATATTACTGAACCGGAACAAAGGTGATGCATATGGCTTTGAAGCACATTCCTTTTAAATGTGCTCATAACATTATATGAAGGATATTTTTATGATACCAAGAAAAATAAAACTTTCTTTTTACATTTGAGAAAGTTTTAGAATTGACAAAGTAGAGCTAAAATTTAGGAATCAAAGACATAATCTCAAGTTGAACATTATATTAAGGTAATTAAAGTATTGTTAAACTAATTACATCAGTAAAAGAAAGCAATATTTTCAAATACTGTGTTAAGGAAAACTACTGACTTAATTTTATTTGTATTTATTTTATCGTCGCAATTTCCTTTTCTGGCAAAAAGCAAAAACTTTGTGCGAAATACGTAGTGCAGTATGCAGTTTCTAATTATATCAATATTATTTCAATTTAATTCATTCTTACCTCATAATTCTTGTTGTGATTCGTTTGCGAGTGGCCAATATTCCATTAAAAAAAATTGAAGTGCACGATTTGAGTGAAGAGTTGAACCCTACAACGCGATCAAATGCATGAGTTCGCTAAAATGATAGCATTCGAAATCACACGTTGGCAGCCAGCGACGGCGGCCAGCAGACTTACGCGTAGGGAGTAAAGAGGCGGCGACATGTTGGCGGGGAATGTGTGGGGAATGGACGGAACGACTAGTAGAGGACGACGGGGATGCGGCGGGGCGAGGACAGGGACACGACGGGTGCAACGGGAGGCGAATGCAGGACCACACACGCGCGCGGACACGAGCGCGCGCGCGGGCGGGCGCACACACACACACACACACACGCACAGACACACGCGCCTTTGCTCGCACACAAACACGGGGAGGCGCGCTAATCGTATCTGCTGATGAGACAATTTCCCGAGCCGCGAAATTAAACGGCCATACCACCGCCGCGATGATTGCGGCGCCGACTCTTACGCGCGCGCCCCCGCAGGCGGATGGCGGGCGCCGCTCGGCCCCTGGCGGCGCTGCCCCCGCCCTCCCGCGGCCGTCACGTCGCTAGATTGCTACCCCCCCGACCGCGCTGCCGCTAACCTCGTGCGCTCACACACTATGCTTAGTTTTGAATACCAGAGAAATCTCCTGGTCGTAATTCCAAAGTTTCTAAAACAACTCTTTTCAGTGCTCAGACAATATTGCACGGAATTTCTTGAAGGGATTATTATTTGGGTTTATTATTGGTTGTAGAATGTTTTACCACGAGGGAAGCTTTATGAAGACATGATATCTCAGTGGAAAAGATATATTTCATTTAAACCACAGCACTACACTTTTCAGAACATAGAAATTGAGAATGAATTATACTTGAAACATTAATTTTTCATGACATTTATAATTTAATAATTTAATTTACCATCATTAATATTGAAAGATACAGGACAACTGATAAAAAATCAAATTCATAATATTCCACTAAAACAGATAACTGGTTAAAAATTACACCTCGAACCAATGTGTTTTGCTCTATCAACTCTTCGAATATTTGAGGAAAAAAGGTTAGGCAACCGCGCTTCACATCCTCGTAAGGCGGAAAAATAACTCTTACCCTTCGAGTTGAAAGCGCTCGCGCACGCCGCTGACATTTCAACCGTACACAAGAGAAAGCAAAACACTTTTCTTCCATGATGGACGATAAGATTCCGGCTATTGACGTCAAAATTGTTGGAAAAGACGAAAGTGATTGCGAGAAATATGTTCGCTTGTTAGAAATGAAAACTGGACGACCAGAATAAAACACCTGTAAAACGCTACAGTGAAGCCATCATCTAATAGAAAATTCGTGGTCAATTACAATGACATATTTAAGCAGATACAAAGATGATAAAGGTTTAGAAGGAGAGTTCTATCTGCACACAAGACTGCTAACCTAAATGTTTGTACCCTTCACAATGTACCCAAATTTAAACAACTTTCCCCCCAAAACGATCTTCGGGTGTTATCGCAAAACGACGTCCCGCCTACAAATCGCTACTGAGAGAATATTGATGACGAGGTTATGATTATTATCTGACATAATATATCGCCATATTTTTCACAGCTTCGGAGGAGACCCGGTCCGCCATTGTTTTGTCGTGGCGCGAAGGGCAGCGAGGCATACCGATGACTGGCGCGCGCGCCTTTGTGGCTGCGCTGATGAATGCGACGGGGTGGGGCACGCGAGGCGGGGGCCCAGAACCGACGCTGATGGCCCCTCGGAATTGGATGGTCCGAGATGAGTTGCAGGTGAGAGCCACCCAGCCGGGCCCGGGCGCAGTCGCTATCTTCCCTGCGCCCGCGCCCGCCCCCACGACCACCCCGAGTTCGCCTCGCACCCGCCCGGCAACCGTCGTGGGCTTCTTGCGACCGGTGCCGTGAAATATGGCCGCCCCAACGCGCCTGGAATTGTTGTCTTCACGAGTAAAACTTTACCCGCGAAAGGAGAGGAGTAAATAAACGTCCCTTTGTTTTTTCTCCGCCGGTCCATTTTTTCGGTGCCTCTCCCACCGCCCTCGCCCCCGCTGCGTCGGCCCCGTCGCTCTGCCTCGCCTTTCTTCATCCCGCGCCGGCGCGTTCTTCTCACTCCATCTCCCGCGCAGATGGATGCGAGTTCGGCGAGAGGCGCCGGCCAGAGGGCGGCAGCGGTCAGCGGCGTGGGCGGAGGGGTAGGGCCGAGGCGGGCGCGGAGACGAAGCAACGTCGGGCCGCCGGACTACTGATTGTGCCAGTATGGGAGATGCGGTTCCGAGGGCGGCGGTTGGAAGGCGGAAGTGGACCGAATGGGAAAACCGAGGTGGAGTTCAAGGGTGATAAAACGGAGAAGGAGCAAATAGGTTGCAAGCCTAGCATGCCACCATGGATAACAGTTGGGGAAAATACCAACTGTATCTATGGGGAATGAGGAATATAATATATTCCTCATGCTCTTTTCCCCAAAAGTACTATTTTCTTTTACGTATATAAATATACTATCCGTAATATTTTTCTCTGGCAAAGATAAACTGGTTGAGTTGGAATAATAAATTAAAGAATGAATATTGAAAAAGTGAGGTAATTAATCAATGATATTAAGTAATTCCTTCTTAGTTAATTTTTATCTTTTTGTTCGTTGCATGTATTTAAATATTCCAACAGCAATCGAAACAAAATCAGAATAGAGTTGTGAGTGCGGGGTAGTATGTACGAAATGTGCATTAAAAGGACTTCAACTATAATAGATAATAAACTTAGAAATTAGTAAAGTTAAAGCGGAGCGAAAAAAACAAATGTAAAAATCAGAGTGTCTGTTAGTGTTGGGACGGGATGAGTGGCGAGAAAGATAAGATCAGCAGGTTTTTAGAAGGAGTGGGAGAAGCAGCGTTCACAGTTTCTCCGGGAATGGGCGCCTGCTGGACAGTCGGGTAAAGAATGGGGCGCACGACGGGCCGATGAGCGATTGCCAGCCGAGGAGAATGAACTGGGAAGCGCCTCTCCCCCTCCCCTTCGCCTCCGCCACCTACTCGGCCCGTGCCGCACGTGTGGCCACCCAGATTCGACCACAAGCAGCATCCTGTACGTCTGACCTCCCCCGAAAAAAATGAGAGCCGAAAATCGCGAGGTAGCCCACCGTACCTCTCCCCTCCCCCTTCCATCGCCACTCTACGAACACCCGTCGAGAACCCTCCCGACAGCATCCCCTACACCGTTTTAGCAACATATCTAACACTTTCTTTTTTCTCCGTTCTCCTATTATTCGTTACCCAAAAAGTTGTAAAACAAAGGAGGAGTGAAGGAGGAGGTGGGAGACAGAAAGCGGCCATGAACCCAAAAGTTTTCTTTCGCAGCAGAAAATAAAATTTAGTAGGTCCATAACGTTCTATCTTTGTCATATCCCTCTTTTTTATAGTAACCTTTCTTTCTCTACACCCCTCAGCGCCGACGTTCTTCGCCGCGCTACGCCCTCTCTCACATGCTAGAGTCTGTCTTAGAAAGTTTCCGAGCCGGCGGCCTGAGGCTGCCCGTTCTAATACGCGATGCCCGACCTGGCTGCTCGCCACGCACCCTCCTCACCTGAACCCCACCCGGCCTCATCGGAGGGGAGCGGGCGCGCGGCGCGGCCCTAACTAGGATGAATGTCCTCAGTTGGGCTCAGCGATGAGGAAAAGTGCAATAAAATGCTACACTCCGAAGAACTTTTATATTGTAATTTGTAGGGGCTGCTCCGAGATGGATGCCCCGAAGCGGGTGCGTCCGAACAAATACCGCTGGCCGGGTAAATAATATAACTCACTCGAGTGGAAACACTCCACGCCGATAAATTTGTATCACTGCTCTCTGCGATGGTCGATGAATCTTCGAGTAGTAATAACGGGGGACCTCAAACCCTTCACAAATTTACCTGCTGTCTCTCGACTGTAATAACGTCGAGTATCAACTCGCCTTGTTTACAGCGCCGGAACGAGAGGCATCGCTCAGATTTTCACGTGCTGCCAATAACGCGCGACGAAGCGTTGTGCAAGAGATCGCTCAAATAAAAACACGTGGAGGTTATATATTCCATTACCTCGGAGTCATATTGAATACTTCGTTCAGCGACGCGGCATAGCGCGCGTTCTTTAAATACTGCTCTAATTTCACATTCTTTACCTCTATAGCTGTTTTTATTAATTATTTTGCTCTCCGTCTCACTTTTCATTATTATTTCCCATTGTGAGCGCGGAGGTTTGATGTTTAATGGATATGAAACGCCCGAGCGAGCGGGACTTGCACAGGTTTTTCTGTGCGCTAGCCACGTTGCCTCTGCTCATTCAAGTGAATATTATGAAACACAGGGGTTCTGGAGGGGCGGGGTGGGAGGGCGCCGCGGAGATGTGGGGAGGGTCGAAAGGGTGGCAGAGAAGGGAGGGAGAGAGAGGGTGGGAGCGAGAGACCGAGGGAAGGAAGGGAGAAAGGAGGGGGAGAGACTCGGCAGTGCACACCCCACACTGTGCCTCCCCAACTTGTTTTCTAATAATACATATTTCTGTTCGCTCGGGAACCGCCCGCAAACTTCGCCCACACCCAGAGAACCTCCCTCTCGTTGCAGACTCATTCCCTTTCCAGGCTCCAGCCACGGCAGCCCCCGCAGCGCCGAATCCTCTGTGCCGTCACTGCCCCCTCATATCCCCTCCCGCCCCGCTCCCGCCACCGCCCGCGCTACAGTGGAAAGTGCGTCAAAGAGAGGCGAGAGGAGAAAAACAGGCGGCAGAAGCCATGTAAAACACCGCGACTGCGTTGAAATACGGCGGCGAAATTACATTCGGTTTACGTCCTCTTGCAGAGTGCGGGCTGCGCCGCTCACGGCCGCCCACTGCGTTCGCGCGGCCTCGCGGAGCCCCCGAGAATGAATCACCGGACTGTGGCTAATTTGTTTTACAATGTTCAGCGGACGTTCGCTTATCTTGAAACTAACCTACTCCCGCAAAGCTCAGCATGATCGTTTGGAAATCTTCGCAATGTGGTTAACATAGACCGCCGAAAGAAGTTTCGCGGGGCGTGCTGGCTTCTTTTGATGGCTTACACGTCTTTGGAACCGATATTGTCCGGCGAAGTGTGAATTTTCAGCAACGATGGATATTCTATGAGCGTGAATAAAACGTCCCTGCTTCGAAGCTTGCGTCCGATGTTGGGGTACGTTAACTATTTATCGACAACACTTGAAAACTTATGTGAGCAATTTCTTCCACTTCAGCACGGCTCTGAAAGCGCGTTTTCAGGCCGGAAGGGCAATAAAAATCGACAACGCAGTAAAGTTCAGGGAAAGTATATAACAATTTTAACACATCTGCAAACCGTTCTGCCTTTGAAATACTCTCTTAAATTATTAAATAATATTTAAAGGAACCAAATGTAGCATATTTAAAGCAAATTGAAAACGAGAATTGCCAACACATGAAGGTTCTTCATCTCGCATCCGACATGAGTCATTCTCCAGTTCAGTGAGCACGCAAGAACGATAGTCATCAGCAACATTGATCGTCGAAGCATGCCTCTAGGCCGTATCGAATTTCGAACAATTTCAGAGGTAATACTGTATTTCAACAGAGCCAATCTAAAACGCCCTTTTCCGGCCGTTTCCAATAGCGGGGCGCGGCCATGGAATGAGCCAGGAGGGACGCGTATTCGCATAACGAGGTCGCAGCGGGAGGAGATTTCAGCCTGTTGGGAAAGCAAGCCGAAAACACCCACACCCCTTTCTAATTTGCAGCATTTTTCATTGCCCGCTCCGCACGGACCCCGACCACGCCACCTCACCATCTCCCCTTACGGGGCTAGGGCAGAGAATCCGCGGGCAGAGAGTATGACCAGTCGTTCGGAAGGAAATTTGCTAGAGACGGGGAGTCGAAAGTCACGGGAAGTGGGCAGGGACAGTAAGCAGAGGACAGGAGGGATGGAGAGTTTCTTAGACAGAGGCAGTCAGAGGGGTCAGATATACAGAGGTATACCAGATGGAGATACTGGATGAGGAGGTGGAAAGGCCGGTGTGACCGGCAGGAGCAAAGAGGTACAGAAACAGCTGGGAATCAACAGAGGAGCCGGCAGTGGAAGGACTGGCAGATGAATGGGTTCGCCGGTTGGTGGGTTTTCGAGTTTCGAGCGAGCGAGTGGGCATGCAGCCGGGCCTGGGAAGGTCGGGAACGAGTAAGGAGTGGGCCGGCAGGAACGAGCAAGGTTGCACCGGGCGGCGCGAGCGGCAAGCGGCGGGAAGATTCTGCGCGCGTCTCATTACGCGCCCTGGCGACACCGTTATGTGCCTGTTTCCAATTAATTATTCATTAGAGCCACTTTGCTGTCCCGTCGCCCGCGCCGCGCCCGCGCGTGCTGCTCGCTTTTGTCTCTTTGTGCGGCGGTGGTGGCTGCGTGGGCGGCTTCGCGGCGACGAGGGGCGGTGAGGGCACAGCGGGCGACGAGAGAGAGAGAGAGAGAGAGAGAGAGAGAGAGAGAGAGAGAGAGAGAGAGAGAGAAGAGAGCGTGTGCGAGCGCAGACTGGCATGGGTGCGGGCGGGGTTGAGCTGCTGAAGAAGCATGGAAGGGAGAACGGTTGCGTGGATAGACGAACGTAGGTGAGGAGAAACCGTTGGATCGTCGATATAGGTTGGATAGGGGATGAGGTACAGGGTGTGTGTGTGTGTGTGTGTGTGTGTGTGTGTGTGTGTGTGTGTGTATATATATATATATATATATATATATATATATATATATATATATATATAGGGGATGAGTTACAGGGCTGGACAGTACAGGTGGAAGATGAAGTGAGGAATTTGAAAGGACAAGATAATGAGATATTAAGGAAATGGGAGTGATATTCGGTGAATGGGGTTGTCAACGTTATTGGAGAGTGCGTATAGTTGACATCCCTGGAACGAACAGGTGTGGATGGTTACGTGAGAAGTGAGAAATGTGGCGGTTAAGGTTTGAAATTGATTGGCTAGTATCTGTTACATAAATATGATCAGTTTCGTGGGAAGAGATGTCGAGTTGGAGAAGGAAGGAGGCAGTTTAAAATGTCAAAGGTTGTTTGGGTGGAATAGAACGCATGAAGAAACGCGAGCTAATGAATAGTTCTGAGACGCAAGCTTGAGGATGTACGCAGAGCTGGTTGGGGAAACGTATGGGCGTGGGCGGGCAAGCGTAGAACAATCGACTTCTTGTGGACGTTTGGGCAGGCACGCAGCACACAGCGGACGCCCAACGCCCATGCGCCGGCGCCGGCTGCAGCGTCATCGTCGCCGCCGCTAGATCGCGCGCGGGCGCCGCAGACGGCGTGGAATGCGCAACGGGGCCTGTCACCATCGCGGAACAAAGCGCTACGCCCGTTGCCATGGCGACGGTAGAGCGCGCGTGAGCAGAGTGGGAAGGGGGAGGGGCGGCGGGGGCGTCTCTCGCTCCGCCCTCGCCCTAGGTAGCGTCGGCCGAACGGAAGAACGCCGCCGCCCCGCCCTGCAGGTTTCGCCGCCCGCGCGCCGATTTCGTTTCAAGAGGATGGACGCAAAACGACGGACGGTGAGAGGACGCACTACCACGGGGACGAAAGGGAGCGAACAAGAAAATCGCAAGAATTAGAAGAGCGATGAATTGATTGTTAAATTTGAGTTGTAGGTCTTACTAAAACAAACAGAGCGGACAATGTATGTGATGGGAGAGGTCGCTGAGAGTATCAACTGATATCACTGCAGTGCCTCTAGCTTGTCAGCTAGATAGAGTTCAGTCGCTGTTTGGAGAAGAATTGTAGCAGCCGGCTGCTCTGATCAATAGTTTTCCGTTTTTTCTCCTCAATACCATGTGAATGCCCCAGGAGTACCCTAACAAACGGACCACGCGCAATATTTCGCGAATTATATCTCGCGAAAATAGAAATTGACGTATGTGGTCTGCGGCGTTAAGAGGACAGAACGTCTCCTTTGGAAGGTAGCGGTCAACGTTAGCTTGGCAGCGCTGAAACGGCTGGATGGCAAGTAAAGGGAGAGAAAGACGGGGATAGGCTATTCGGGAGGCAACGAAGACAACGAACACGTCGATGTGCTGGAAATTTGCTTTCTCCACCCTCCAATGCTCCAGGAAGTCCGGAAGGCGGGGCCCACAAAGGAAATGAGAAATATGTGGCGCGTTCACAGCGAGGCGGGGCCTGCGTTTAAGGAAATTCTTAACAAGTCCACAGCTTCCTAAAACGGCCTTACTTAAGACAATTAATGATCTCGACAAAGGCGCAAAAAGAACTAATTACTACGACTTTCTTTAAACGAGAAGGTTGCTAATTTGCAGGAGCAGCAAAAGTGACGCACAACGACAAATAAATATGCCTTTTTTTCTGAAAAGGAAGGAAGATGAGGGAAGGAACAACACAGAATTTGATCTTCACAAAAAGAAAAGTGATTTTTAATTACTTTCCGGATCGACGAACTAAAAAGCAAAAACTTTATTTTGATCGTTTGGGAAAACCTCATTAAAAGCATGTGCATTAAATCCAAAGACAATGTTAATAAAAATCGAATAATATATGATTTAAAAAAGAAGCTTAGTGTAAAATTCACCTGTAAAACTATATAATATTCTTTGCTACTTAATACTTTTGTCACAAATTGAGGCTTAAAGCTCCAATCTAAAAAGAGAGGAAACAGTCAGACTAGGCCGCTGAATGTCGTAGTTCAAAACTCATTCTCAAGGACAGAACGACTCCCCGGATAGTAATTCAAGCAGTGGAAAAACGTTTCGGGTAATTTACAATGCAATTACCACGGCGGGGAAACGAGAGAATTGGCGTGACCGCTACCGCCTGCCCGAGGAAGCGTCATTGATCCTGTCCTCGGCCTCCGTCCTCGCCGTCGCCGCCGCGGCAACCACCACTCGGGCGGACGCCGCTGCCCGGGGGCCCGCAGACGGGATCGGTTTCCTGTCAGGAGAGATCGCATCTGGAGAGAAACGTTAATACAGCAATGCAATTGTTTGTCGAATTGATTGACTTGGCCCAGGCGTCCTTTGTGGCGCTGCTGCTAATGAGCAGAGGGGTCGTTAGGGGCGGGGCCGCCGAGGCGGAGGCTGGCCGATGCCGAGCAGAGTGTGCGCGAGTGGAGTCTGGCGATAGCTTATTCGGAAGGGCTGCTTGCAGCAGGCAGGGGCGGCGATGGGGCAGACAGCGCGTCGCTGGGAGGAATACCTGCAGCGGAGGAAGTGTGGATGACGGTGCATACATACCATGACTAGCGATCTGCAGATTTACTCTTGTGCAATCTATAGTATTCAGCAGTCAGTCTATCTTACGTTCGTGTGCATTAAAATCACTTGGTTTCCTTGGAAATATGTCTTTTTTAATGTGATTCCCACAAATGAGTGTTACAGATAAGAGAAATTGTAATCTGATCAAATGAACGGCTATGTTTGCTCAAATCATATCGCTATGCTGTTCAAAATCAGTAGCTTTAAGTACAGCCGTAAACGCAGCAGAGCGATATTCCATGTAAAAGGTTGATTGACAAAAAAACGTCGTGAAATCGTGAGTTCATAAGGTTATTCGAATTACGGAATTTACGGATATTACGGAATTATTTGGGCATCAAAAATTATAGAGCAAGGGGAGGAGTAGCGATGCTTGTTTATTTGATTTCAAGTGATCCCAGAGCAGTAAGTCAGGTAGGAGAAAAAAGTTAAAGAGCATATACAAGGATCCTACTAAACATTTATTTAAACACTAAAACGATAATAAAACCATTGAATAAAGTTATTTAATGGGGAAGAATTAATATGGTATCATCTACCACGAAGGATCTTTGCGACAGAGTGAATGGGTGATGAAGAAGAGACGAAGGTGGCGCGCAAATCAGGAGATGTGTGTGTATGAGAGAGATGGAAATCAAACGTTGAGCGAGGGACGCACGGTTGCAGGTGGTCTGTTGAGGAACGAGAGGTTGGAGTTGACAGTACAGAGTCAGTGGAACGTGGCCGAGGCTACGAAGCGTGGGCGGGGAACTAAGATACGGGCGAACGAGTTAGCGGGAGAGCGCGGGAGGCTCGCAGGCGCGGCCAGAGGGCCGGGAGTTTGCGTGGCAATCCGAGCCCTCCGGTCAACAGAGTCCCGGGCTCCCTGGGCGCTCGCCCGTCCAAGGCACTTGCCTCTTCCGCTAGGGGGCGCGCCGCGCTGCGCCGCGCGAAAGCTGTCTTGCTGCTGTAGCTGCGTGAGCGATGCCACGGGGAGTGTCTTCCCCGTCCCTCACGCTCACTGTCCATCGCCCCGCCCCGAACCCTACCCTACGCCCCATGCTCCGTTCCCCCTCTTCCCGTGCCCCACCCCGCCGGCCCTCACCCCACCCAGGCCCCACCCTGCTCCGCTCGGCCCCTCCCGACCCCGCCTCGCGTCGCTGCACTGCACGGTCGCGCCGCCTCACCCCCTGGCTCCGCAGCCCCCCGGGACGCGCGCTTCGCCGGGGACTGACCGCGCATCCGCGCGCGAGTCCATCCACGCCACGTCGCGTAATTGCGATTGTAAAAGGAACCCGGCCAAGGGGGGGGGAGAACTTCTTAATGAAAAATTTCTGCTCGCGGAAAAGGAAAGCGAGTTTGCATTTTATAATGTACACGGGGGCATTATTAAAAACAGTCGGTCAAGGTAAATAACTCTTGTGTGACGTTATTGCGTTTGCCCTACGTTGTAACCTCTTGCGTAACACGATTTTACAGAATTTTGAGCTGACCTTGTTGACGCAGCATGGAAGTCGATTAACGCTTGTCAAAGCGAGGGTCAAGTAATACAAAGGATGTTTCATAACAGAATTTGATCATTATGCATCAGAGAGATGTGACTTTATTATACAAAGCACCTTCGGCCACCTGCACTGGATGATAAATTATCGGCTTACTGAGTATGTGATTTCAAGAAAATTTTTTCAATGATGTCATGAATATTCATTAAGTGAAGGTTCAAAATGGTCTTTATAAAGTACAATTATTAAAATTACTGTCCTTTACTTGTGAATACACGATTATTTCTTCTTGTTACCTAACATAGATACCTCACGCCAAAATAAATAATCTCCTATTCACATTTAAAAGAGTAAAATATTACACATGATACATTTTTTCCATTAAAATGTAAGGAAAATAATTTATTAATTCTCAACACGAGTAGCAACAAAATATTTTGAGTCTGAATTTATTTATTTAATGAAAATTGTTATTTGCTTTCCATATGATTTGAAGTTCAAATATTTGAATCAAAAGAATAAGTAATTTTTTATTAATTATTGATTCTTATATAATATTAATTTTGTTTTTCTGAAAATATATAAAATTTAATTCAATAGCGAAGCTATTAAGCATACATATTTTTGAAACTTTAAATTGACGGAGAAAACACCTTAATTGACAATTAATACGCCTAAAGATAAAACAATATTCTATCACACCAAGTAATGAGCAACACGAATTAAGTAAATGTATCAAGAACTGTATCATACAATTCAGTTTGCTCTTTTACACGCTGATGTAATAACCACCTAGAGATATAAAAAAATAATTGAGATGGTTTGAAGAGTTCATATTAAATTATAGACTTCCTCGGTCTTAAAAAGCTCCTCGAGGAAGAGGAAATGAGTCCAAGACAAGCAACATCAGCACACAAAAATCACTTCACGCGAAGCCAGGACTACGCGTGGGGAGGGGGCGCTTCCGGCGGCGCGACGTTCAACGGAGCGCAAAAGCGGCGACGCGAGAGAAAGAATTAGCAAGAGGTTTAAAATGAGGAACTTTCAGTATGAGTTTTTTGGGCCGACTCGTAATAAAAGTTCTCCATTTTGCGTTCAACCTCGCGAGAACCCACAATAGCCGGCCCCTCCTCCAACGGCGTCCTTTTCTTTCTCGTCCGAGGGAGGATGTCCGGGACGTTAACCGTCGCAGCCTTGTGGCGTGGGAGAAAGGGGCAAGGGGTTCGAAGGGCGCTGCGCGCGCGGGGCTCGCCTCCGTCAATACGACCAAATTCGCGCGGAGGGGGTGGGGGATACGTGCTGGAATGAACCGCTTGCTACTCAATGCGATTGAAGCCGCTCGCTCCCGCGCCCGCCCCGGGGCCACTGTACTTCGCCACGGGTTCACAATGACCGCCATTCTTATTCAAACGTTGCTGGTAGCAGCGCGGGCATTCAGCGGGGCCTTTGTGACTGACAGCGAGGTCCCCGGACAGCAAGAGAAGTGAGCTCCACACGTGGACGGAATATCCAGAGCCTACGCGTGGGAGGAGAGAAGGGGGCGAGGGCTTGACGGGCGGGGCGTTTCGAAAGGCGTCACGGTGCCCTCGGCGGCCGCCGGGAGGGTGCTTGCGTCCCGCGGGGACAAATGTCGCCATCTCGCACCCGCGGCGGACGGGCGAGAGCGGTGGGGGTAATGGTGACGATGGGGCACAATGGAAATGGCGGAAATCGCTCTGCGGGACTGGACAGCGATGGAGGAAATTGTGAGAGTTGACGCGGAGCAAAATCGGAACCCGAGGCGAGAGCTGGATGCGGAGAGGTACATGGAAATCAAGTGCAAGTGGAAGAACTTGGTGAGAGGGGGTGGAAGGAAATTGCGCACGAGTACTTCGAGGGGCGGGAGCAGATGATGCGAGGCTCGATCTGGAGGCGGGGTCTTGTGTGGGTGGTGTCGGTGAGGCAACAACGGAAGGCGGCGGTGTAACATCGGGAGCGATGGCAAGTTGAACCGTGACGGGGTCTGTAGGACGTTGGTAGTGGCGATGGGCTGAGCTCTAACCCACCGACGTTAATAAATTTCGGGGGTCCCATTTCCATATGTAGAAGGAGCTCATAAACGAACACCACAATCCGCTCCGCTCTACCCTGCCCCCCATCTATAAGGGCGAGGCCGTGTGGTGCTGAAAAAATCTGCTTTCGATTTTTATTCATACTGTTTGAGTTCTGTAGGATTTTTCCCTTCCGCAAGAGTTCGTCCTTACTTTTGAAACGAGTTTTGTTCGTGGTTGTGGCGTGGGAAAGGATAAATGCATCCATGCGTGCGATATTTGACGATGTTTTCTTGTATTTCAAGTTTCAGGCCAGAAAGTTTCAAATGACTAAACCAGAGTAATGGTACTAAATTGGAAATTACAATAAAATGTAAGCAACAATGAATTTCACTTACAAAAATGTATTTTCAATTTCAAAAATGTTTGTATTGTTTACACAATGTATGATTTTATACATTACTCGACTTCATCACTGAGTGGATACATTTTTTGCAAACATTTATACTGACATATTACTGTATAAATGATTAGCAGTCTCAAGAACTTTTTTAACTCTCTCAATAGCTCTTTATAGCTCTCAAATACACTTGTCTATAACTTATAAATGAAACTATGAACTGTATTTGTGGATTGTATGTCATAGAAATAATCAATCCGGCAACTCAGCAACTCATTTCAATTTAATTCATTAGGAACTGATAAATTATTAGTGTAATCGTCAACTCGTCTCTGAAATATTTACATACAATCACAATTTTTCGTATATATTTGTATTTTCTGTTTGTAAAATTATTAATGGAAATAAATACTCTAAACTGTCTCTCAGTCATAAAACAACTTTTCAAGTTCGAATTTTGTTGCAATGAAAGTAAAGGAGCAAACCAATTGTATTTGAAGAGAAAAGTCAAGAATTTTCTCTACAGATGATATCGGAAGCCATCAGCTAATGCATTAATAATATTTTCAGTGAGTTATTACGGAATGAAATTTCTCTTTCACGTCAAGAATTTGATACCTACATGACTGCAACAAAAACAGTTCCGAACTATCTTACAACTCCTATACATGAGAGCAAGAAGGCGGCATTGATCCAGAACTTTAAGAAGAATTTTAAAAGTAAAAAGACAAAACCGCAGCTGCTCCTCAAGAAACCGAACACGCACGTTCTAAGATGCGCGCGTCGTGAAGCATAGCTGGCCCACTAAGACTTGGCTGTAGCCAAGTCGGTGCCTTATTACTGAGATAATTAGGCGGCGAAAGGCGAGACGGCCCCGGCCGCCACGCCCCCCCCCCCCAACGCAGCCGCCCCCACCTCCGCGTCCCTGTCGCTCCCAGAGCGGGGGTGAGCTGCTGTGAGAAGAGATAGTAGTGAGAGAAAGGGGTTGGCAACCAAGAAGAAGGGAGGGGAAGTGTTCGTCATGGGAACTCAACGGTGATGGGAGAAAAGGGGCTAATGCTCACAAAGCGACTGGCAGAGAAAGTTGCGGTTGGAATACAGCACGAATGCTTTGGTAGGAGGCTTGACGTACGAGTTTCCAAGAACACCTTTATTGTTTTTCTACTAATTTTCCTTGTTTAAATAATTTTCTAAAATTCAAAAGTTATTTTCAATGATTTGTTTGCTATTAGAAGGTGAAATATTGGAAGGTGAATTTTTAGAATGTGTCTGGAGTGTAATAAAATGTATAAGAGAGATAAAATAACCTTGTAATTAAATCTTTGAAGTATATGTATTAAAACTTACATGTTTAATACTATGAATTTTTTATTTTAGACTTGCAGTAAAATTCCAAAATAAAATGAGAATTTTATCGACACATGTTTAATACATAATTACATTTTATTTCGGCCATAATATATAATTTTTACATGGCGTAATTAGAAAAAACTAACGAAGGGTCCCTATAGCGATTTGAGACATTATACTATATTGTACATTACTTTTCACAAACGCAATTACATTTTCTCCAGCTAATTTCAATCCTGAGTTTCTTGCTTCCGCGACGCAGCTGTAGAAGCCATCAGACCGTGGCGAAGCGATGGCGTTTGAGGCGTCCGCCTAGGCGGCGCGGGACGGAACTGGAACTGCGGAGCGGTGTCACCACTATTTATTTTACCTGCGACGGCGAAGGCGATAGCGGCAGCGACGTCTGCAAGGCGGAGGCAGCGGCTGCGGCAGTTCTCCCCGGAATAATCTTACAGCCATTCAGCCTTCGCGTAATGATGCCGCCACCGCTGCCGCCGCCACCGCCGCCGCCGCCGCCAACGCAGCGCGGAGAAGGACGGCAGATGTTTGCGTCGGTAATTACAATTTCAGAGAGGCTGCTCCGCCAAATGTGATTCCCCCAGCCACCCACAGAAACACTTCTGATTGCAATATTTAGAAAGTAATCCTGTCCGCAGGTCCCGCGTGGCGGCGGTGCGGGGCGACGGACCGTGGTAGGGCGGGACGGGGCGGAGCGGCGCGGCGTTCGGGCCGAATCGAAATGAAGATTACACAACAAAATAAACTAATGCTTAATGAACGCGTTAAATTTTTTATTACGTTGCCTCCTCGTTGATCGAGTTAGGCGCGTGCAAAAACATTCCGCAGCACTACATTATTCACGATAATTTAATAGGTAATCGACCAAGCGTTAGGAAATAATTTTCGCTCATATGCCGATTTTTTGGTTGAATACATTTTAATATCCGCTTGTTTTGGGATGGCGCTTTATGTACGGTTTTGTTCGGGAGTGATTTTTGACAAAACCTTACATTTTAAAAAGAGTTCGCTTTGAAAGGTTTTACATCGATTTAAATCATGATACATAGATACACAAGTGTGTCTGATTGCTATGCAATTCCCGCTTAGTTGTATATCTCTACCCCTGTCACTGACGTGTGCTCTGATCACAGATGGGACGAGGGTTCACAGCCACTACCTCGCGAACAGACTTCGTGCAAACAGGGCACTATGGCAATGGTTCTTGCTAATTGGGCAGCACAGACACTAATACCCTAATTATAGTTCAACCAATCACTTAATTTGATGATTTCATCACACAATTAGTGCGGTCATTACTTGGTAAATTAGTCGATTAAATAGACGGGTGATCAGAGCGTTAATGCCATTAAAAAGCCCCAAACTTGCGTCGCATTTATTAGCGCCGTGATGAATTCAAGTTACGAAATTGGAAGCTGATATATGGATGTGCGCAACTAGATGCAGCGACCGAAGAAATTTTTACACCACCCGCAGAGAGAAATGAGCGAATAATTGTTACGGGCCATTCGAGGCAGCAGTGCTGTGATGACTGCCCGGAGGCAAATGAACTTAACGGGATGTCGCAATGTCGCAATGTTGCAGGCTTCAACGGGGAGGATGCTATCTGAAGGGTCAGTGCAAGGTAGAGCAGAAGGTAAATGGAAGATAATAGTTGGAAAAACAGGGACAAATAGACGTCGAATTTAAAGATTATCACGATGAATGAGAAAGATACATGATAATTAATTAGTAAGAATAGGAGAAATAGTAGACGGTCGAAAGAACAAAGAAAGAAACAATTAGCCACTTCACTCCCCAGAGTCGCTCGGTGAAGAGTCACAGAGCGGAGGGAAGAGTGGAGGGAGAAGAGTGAAAAGAGGTGTAAAGAGTGAATGGAAGACGCGCAAGAGGGATTGAGAGGAACAGATGCATTCTGATGCATTAGAGAGAGAAGGAGAACGGAGCACGGGGGGTGGGGTGGAGGAGCGAGATCGCATGGCGCGAGCGTTGCTCCCACAACACAGGTCCCGCAATTGCGGAGGTCAATAACAGAGACCGCGCTATATTAATCTAAACTATATTTGCGGTAAACTCCTCGGCCGGTAGAGAGCGCATTTACAGCAGTATCTTAAACCGAAATATTCTATATTAAAGGAACTGGTCATCCGAGTGGCCGTTAATTAATGATCGATAGCAGACCGACTTGTAGCCCTTGGACGTGCTTGTTTATAATATACATCACAACTCAACCACGCTCCGCCAGAAACATTCAAATATCTCGTTGGTTCTCAAAGTGCTTCTAATTAAGAGGATCACGATCTTTTTAAGTTTATTTAAGGTTTAAAAAGTAAACTTCTAATCAGAAATGCAATGATACATAATATCTTCATATAAATAAAACCGTCGTGACGGATAACAAATATTTAAAAATCAACAAATAAAAGTTATGAATGTAGCATTGTTTAACAATTTACTCAACCAAAATTAAAATTGAAGCAAATTGTAATGTGAAATGAAGTATGTACGGAGGCAATTATTGACTTTTAATTGAAATTTAATTATATGCTATTTCTAATAACATTTGACTAAAAAAAATTGACTGCTTTTGTTGCGGAAATGGTTATGACCAGTACTTCAAAACTTCCTCTCATACTTCATAAATAGCCAAATACAATGAGTATGCTCGTGAAGCAAGCTTAAAATTCTCAGGAAGCAGGATCTTTTGGGTATGAGAAAGGTCTGAACACTTGACACAATGAATCAGATAAAATACGAATAAAATGAGCATATATTCAATGCAAAATTACAGTGGCACAATTATATAATAGGATTATGCACTTTAAATAGTTGGTCACTGAGAAAAAAAACAGAAAACAAGGCAAAACAAAAAATTGGCGTCACCTCGACTGTCTGAACACACTTTCACCAATTACAATTCACAATTAGCTCATTCCTCTTTCTGAATTTTTATCTACCATATTATTTTACTCTTTCTACTCTCTAGTTTTTCCGTGCACGGCTTTTACAATGAGTTGTACACTTGTTCTAAGGTACCCCGTTCACAAGTGCCAGTCTTGGGCTTCGCACTCACTATAACATTGTGAACTTTAAAGAGAGGAAAAAAAATAAAACGTAACATACACGTTACTTAAATTTGACCCCTTTACATATCACAGAAAGCAATTACTTTTAACACAATACAATAAACTATGACTTTTCCAGATAACATCACTGTACAACATATGAAAATCATGAATTATTTAAGTAAAATTGTACAAGGTATGGCCTTTTTGAATCAATTTAATAACACGTGCAGTAAATGAACTTGAAACTGCCACTCACATCGTTCGGAATACTTCTCGTACTTATTCTGACCTTTCACCGACTTTTAACACGAATTGTCGTGTATTTACTGCTATTCTCTTTCCCCAACTGATCGCCGCATAAAAGTTTCCAGTTATTTAACCTCAACAGTTCCGCATCGCTCGCCTGTAGGTGACCTTGTGGATTTTCTGCCGCTCGCAGCCTCGCGTTGCAACCCGTCTTCGCTCGCTGTCCCCCGATGTTACCAGTTTCCTTCCCTCGAGCTCTGGACTCCGCCACGTCTCCAATTCCCACACCCTTCTCCCGTTCTCCGGACTCGTACGATTCTCGTTCCAATCCAAATCTTTCTCACCTACGCTTCTCTCTTCCTGGGGTCGTCCTTCTTCTGCCGCGCCTCGTACAAGTTTGTTCGCGGTTCCAGCCTCGAATAATTAATGTTGCTGAAGTTATGCTTTAAATGCTCGGCCTACCTACCACACTTTGGGCGTGTGTGGGCTCAGCGTGTAATATGATATGCTGGATTTAGTTAATGTCCTTTTGCGCGAATTTTACAAATTTGAAATTATTTCGAAGTCAATCACTTTATTTGCTCTCTCAAATATTGTGAATGGTAATGCGAAGAATGTTCGTGCACTCCACTTCTCAATTACATTACTTTCGTTGATACGCTTCTCAAGCTAACTTTTAACTACCAAGTTAACATAAACTCCTATGCTATCAAGTTACAATTGCCTTCAGAACTCAGTCTAGTCGCCGTCGCTGCTGCAATCATAGAGAGCTCCTCCGAGGCGCGCCGCGATACTTATGGTACTCGCGCTTGGGGAAATTTTTTGAGGGGTGAATATTCTCCTCTTTTCGTGACCTCCCAGAAAAACATTATTCGCTAGTTCGGGCGTCAGAGTTCGAAAAGCTGTGGGTAGATGGCGCGTTTACAAGCCATCGTTCCGCTGCGTACTCGACTTCTTTCTGTTCGCGGGCTTCTTCTCGTAGCTGATGGTGGCGTTATGGGGTTGTCTAATCCCATGACGTCACAATATATATATATATATATATATATATATATATATATATATATATATATATATAGAAAGTCGTGTTAGTTACACTATTTATAACTCAAGAACAGCTGTACCGATTTGGCTGAAAATTGGTGAGCAGGAAGCTTAGAGCCAGGAGACGGACATAGGATACTGTTTATCCCGTTCGACAGCGTTCCTGTGTGAGAACGCACGTTTTTGCACGTTTTCGCACGTTTTCGCGTGATTTCGCATGTTAGCGGTCATTGTTGCCTGTTGTAACCCATTGTTGTAACGCCGCACTGATAACAGAAGGCGATAATGATAGCCGCCTTTCGTTCGCCGTTATATCTATATATAGTCGTGTTAGTTACACTATTTATAACTCAAGAACGGCTGTACCGATTTGGTGAGCAGGAAGCTTAGAGCCAGGAGACGGACATAGGATACTGTTTATCCCGTTCGACAGCGTTCCTGTGTGAGAACGCACGTTTTTGCACGTTTTCGCGTGATTTCGCGGGTTTTCGCACCTTTTCATGCGTTTTCGCATGTTTTCACGCGTTTTCGTATGTTTTCGCGCCTTTTCGCCTAAGTTTTCTGTGCAGAAGCGTTCTGCAGCGGAGAACAAGCAAGCAATCAAGCAAAGATACAAATGAAGCTAATAAAAGCGTGTTAAAAAGTGAAGTGAAGTATAATTAACAATACCGCGACCAAGACGATCGAATCTTTCCCGACAAAGCCGTAATGCAAGAAGGATACGAAACATTGCTAATGAAAGGACTGAAGAAGAATAAGAAAATTGCACGTGAAGAGTGCCGCGTTAGTATGTCTCGACTCGTGCTTCTCAATCACAAGAGCAACGTGAGGCAGCCCGTGAAACGGCTCGGTTGGCAATGCAAAATGGTCGAGCGAATTTTTTTATTTGTATTTTCTAATAAACAATTTAACTTAATAAATTCCAAAATCTGGTTATTTATTGCCTTTAACAGCCGGTCCCTATGATTACAGCTTTGTATTTCTCTCTTAAACAAAAATGAATTCAACGAAACGCTCTGCTACGTAATAGATTTTTTAATTATCTATTTAATATCAGAGCGTTTTTTAAAAATTCTTCTTTGTTTGAGAGAAAAACGCAAATCTGCAATTGCTTTATTATCACGAGTGCAACAAGGATAGTACAGTTTCTCACAGTGAGTGCGAAGCGAGAAAAAGATGGGACCGGCTGTTAAGGCGGGACAGATATAGCCGGGTCAGCTAGTGTATATATATCTATATCTATGTCTATATCTATATCTATATCTATATCTATATCTATATCTATATCTATATCTATATCTATATCTATATCTATATCTATATCTATATCTATATCTATATCTATATCTATATCTATATCTATATCTATATCTATATCTATATCTATATCTATATCTATGTCTATGTCTATGTCTATGTCTATGTCTATGTCTATGTCTATGTCTATGTCTATGTCTATGTCTATGTCTATGTCTATGTCTATGTCTATGTCTATGTCTATGTCTATATCTATATCTATGTCTATGTCTATGTCTATGTCTATGTCTATATCTATATCTATATCTATATCTATATCTATATCTATATCTATATCTATATCTATATCTATATCTATATCTATATCTATATCTATATCTATATCTATATCTATATCTATATCTATATCTATATCTATATATCTATATCTATACTAATATATAAAGACAGAAGTGCGTTGTCTTCCAACGCGGTAATCTCTGAATCTACTGAACCAATGCCGATGAAACTTTTATGCTAACTTCCTTGAAAGGTCTGTAGTGCTATAGGCTATGATTTACTACTATAAACCGTAGTATATTTACAAAATAATTACTTTTCTCGACATTTTTGGCATAGCTTTACATCACAGATTCAAGAGCGCATCAATGTCAATAGTTTAGCTGTGCGCCACCAGAGGATGACGTCCGAGATCTACTACTGGTTTCATCAATGTCCAGAATTATTACGAGATTCATTGGACTTGGAATAAGGTTATGTAATGTCCCTGTATGAACGATGGTGATTTGTTAGTTCTGAACATTGGTGGAATATTTGGAAGAAATCGGTAACTAAAGTGATAAAGATGACAAGGCATATGCATTATCCTTAATCCGTGGTATATACAAAGTGGCTATAAAACATTGGAGTTTGAATTTGTACAGAAATGAGGTAGGTTGATACAGTTCAATGTACAATAATATATAGTACAGCATATACAGTAATCTACAATTTATTATATATAGATATCGTATACATTCTAAATAACCTCTTCTTTTACAGAAAGTTGTAAACATTTAATTTCTTGAAACAATGCGAGTGTCAAGTTGTTAAAACAGATTAAACAAGTGCGAATAGATTGGCAGTCTATAAACGTTTTGAAACGGCTATTAAGAGAATTGCGACTTGCTGAAGTACTCACTCACACTATTGAAAATAATACTGCAAGGAGGGATGCAAATGTAAATAATTCTCTACGTAGTAGGATTGTTTTTCAATAGCACTCACAATTTGACTATTTACACAGTTCTCATGTTCAAATTGGTAAAATGTAAAATGTTTGTATGTTTTGGTTTCATCCAGTTGACTTTTTTCTTCATTATGTGCAGAAGATTAGTGCAGTAGTACTATGTAATTAAGCAATGATCACTTACATATTGAGAATAATCTGTGCTATTATTTTACATTGCAACTGCTCCCAACGCATGAATTGTTTTTTGTTATTCACATTTCAAGATCCTTAATATATAGCACTTCAGATCAAATAATGAAGCTAATATGGTTTTGTTCAGAAGATTGTCAATTTAGTGTGTACCCATAATGTACATGTTGATGGATCAGTATTGTTCTCATGCTTCAATGTTATGATTAATTGATTTACATAAAAAAATAAGTTTTATTCTACACGTAGTTTAAACTTATATATATTTTTCGTCTTCAAAATAATTATAAATACTGGCAATTACGTTCAATATTGATACTTTCATTTACTTTTATGATTATGATTCGTCAATTACGTTTTTACATACTATACATTCATATTCCATATCTATCTTCTAGCGTCTCCGTGCGATAACTCTGGCATGTTAAACTTCGCTTAAAACAGCCAGTCCCTTCAAGGTCACGATTTGACAGATCAATTTCAAATATTTGTTTATGAATACAAGAGAAGACAAAATATAAAAAAGAGTAAGTTTTACAATGTGACAATTTATTGACAGTATTGGAAGTAATATGTGAAACTCCACAAAAAAACAACACAAAATAGTGAGTCTACAAGTATTTTATTCTGTAGTTTAGGATTGTTTATTGTTTTTAGTTATAAAGTGAAGAAAGTTTAGGAGATGGAAGCCCAAATAAGAAAAATATAATTTTTTGTGAAAAAGTGAGCGAGGTAGACCGGAAATTTCCAAATGGGGGTGAAGAGAAGACAGGGCTATCGAAGCGTGGCCATGCAGAGCATGGCAGGGAGGAGCAGGGGGGGAGAAGGGATACAACAGAAGAGATAGTAGGCCCACCGCAGGGTATGAAAAAATGGAATTCCTCTCCCTGACTAATAATTTACTATAAACCCGAGCAACGCCGGGTACACCAGCTAGTGTATATATATATATATATATATATATATATATATATATATATATATATATATATATATATCCACCTAGGGAGTACTTGACCTTGACGCTGGTGGTGGAGCTTGTGTACCCCTATGACCCTGAGAGCTATGCCGGCGGTAGCGTAGCTACTGGTAGGGCCTCCCTTGCCGGACAGGTTGATGGGGAGGGGTCAGACGAAGAAGTAGTCCAGAAGAGGACCTCAACAACACCAGAAGAGGACCTACATCGAGGCGATGGCCTCGAAGGAACCCGTCTCGCTGGGGATTGAAAGGGAGAGCCCGTGCCCAGGGTAACGGGCGAAGTCTCTAACGGCCAAAGTTGGGCGGAAGGAGCAACTCTTCATGTGGGGTTGATACACATGATGGCAGGTGGAAAGGCCATAAGGTAGCAGCCCTATCACACCACAAACTTCGCGAGAGGCTGGTAACCTCTTCGGAGTCAAATTTCATACTCACAATCTTCACAAGATAAAGCCGGACGTAAACAGACGACGACCAACGCGCGAAAAGGACAAGAATAAAGGAATTTCGGAGGAATTAAGAATAGCAACTTGGAATGTAAGAGGATTGGGTTCTAAAGAGATGGAGCTGGAAAAACTAATGCTTGAGAGAAAAATACAAATTGCCATCATCACAGAAACTAAGAAAAAATTGAAAGGGACAAAAGAAATGGACGAATACATAATGATTTATAGTGGGGTATCTCAAAATATAAGGGCACGAGCAGGAATAGCCATTCTAATTCATAAAAGTTGGAAATCAAGAATTGAAAGCTACAATTTCATCAACGAAAGAGTGATATCTTTAAGATTGAGGATTTCCAGAGGTTACCTGACCATAATAGGACTGTATGCTTTAGAGGAAGGGAAAACAGAGGAAACGCAAGATCTATATCAACTACTCCAGAAACATATAGATAAAACAAATAGAAATGACCATCTCATAGTATGTGGTGATTTTAATGCGAGAGTAGGTAATACACCGATACCTGGAATAGTTGGGTCATTTGGAGAAAATAAACTAAACAATAATGGAAATGAACTTATACAATTTGCCAGCACAAACAATTTAAAGATCTCTAATACTTTCTTCAGAAAACGAGATGTAAATAAATATACTTGGTGCGCAAGAGGATATAAGTCAATAATTGATTATTTCCTAATAAATGAGAAATTGAAATCACAAATAAAAGATGTGCAAGTTTATCGAGGATGTGATATAGGATCTGATCACTTTATATTAATTAGTAAGTTCAATCTCTGGAAAAGATGGAGGACTACAAGACGACAGAAAAGTAATTTAGAAGAAGTATACAAAGTACATCTTCTGCAAGAAGAAAGTATAAAAATGCTGTACCAAACTAGATTGCAGAAATACTTATTAGAAACACCAACTGAGAACGATATTGAGAAAGAATGGAATAATGTGCAAAACTGCATTGAAAATGCGGCAAGAGAAGCTATAGGCAGAAAGAAGAAAATAAGGAGTAAAAAGGGTCTGAAAATTTGGAACAGCGAGATTGAAAACCTAGTAAAAAACAAGCAAACAGCTTATCTTCAGCACCTACAACAAAATACTGAGGAGAGTAAAGAAATATACAAGGAGAAACGTAATTTAGCAAAAACAGGTATTCGACAAGCTCAACAACAAGCGTGGGATACATTTATAAGCCAAATTGAAAATGATATACACGGAAGACAAAAGTTTGCCTATAAGATTCTTAAACATTTGAACAAAGATGAAAAGGAAACAGTGAGAATAGATGTAATTGATAAGACAGAATGGATTACGCACTATAAAAACCTCTGGTATAACGAAAATGAAACCCAAGAAGAAAAATGTGAAGCAATATGCAGTGAAGTCGATCCCATAACGATAAACGAGATCCAAGAGGCTTTGAAAGAACTTAAAAATAGGAAAGCAACGGGAACAGACAACATAAATGCAGAGCTATTAAAGTATGGTGGGATGATGCTCCACTGGCGACTGCAACACATCCTGAATTATTGTTGGCAAACTATTAAAATACCAGAATCTTGGAAAACAGCGAAAGTAATATCCATATTCAAGAAAGGTGATCGCAAAGATTGTAAGAATTACAGAGGAATCAGTATTCTAAATTCAGTATACAAATTGTACGCTAGAATATTAAATAAGAGGCTAAAATGTATCTCAGAAACTCTCATTGGCGAAGAACAAAATGGGTTTAGAAAAGGGAGATCGAGTACAGACAATATCTTCATACTTCAACAAATAATAGAAAAAAGAAAGGAATTCAATCAACAGACACACATAGCATTCATAGATTTTGTAAAAGCCTTCGATAACGTAAATAGAGTGAAACTCTGGTCTATAATGGAAATTAATGGCTATCCTCAAAAGTTGATAGAAGCAATAAAGAGCTTGTACAAAAACTCTACTATTGTAATAAAAGTAGGAATAAATGAAACTGATAAAATATTGATAAACAGAGGAGTGCGACAAGGATGTCCAGTCTCACCAACACTTTTTAATATTTATATTGATGACATTATCCAAAATTGGAAGCAAATTATTTATAAAGGTATTAAGCTAGCAAAAGAAAATATTTTGAATATTTTACTCTATGCAGACGACGCTTTAATATTCCAGGAAACAGAAGATGATTTACAGTATTCATTATTTCACTTAAATCATTTATGTAAAAAATACGATGTTGAAATTTCAAAACAAAAAACAAAGGTGATGGCATTTTGGGGAAAACATCTGATACGATCCAAAATTATTTTGGATAAAACAATTTTAGAGCAAGTCTCCAGTTTCAGCTACTTAGGTTGTCAAGTCGATCCAGATACCAGTAAAGACATCAACATTAAATTGGCAAGGTTCCAAAGAGTTTGTGGTACTATACATAATACATTAAAAAATAAGACAAGGCAAGATACAAGAATAAAGTTTTATAAGACTATGGCTCTTCCAACTCTTCTGTATGGCAGCGAAAGTTGGGTACCAACAAAAAGAATTTTAAGTAGAATACAGGCCACTGAAATGAAGTTTCTAAGAAGAACGCTAGGCTGCACGAAAGAAGATCATATTCGTAACGAGAAGATTAGGGAAAAACTACATGCCGAAGAAATTGGAAGTAAAATAACCAAATACCGAAACAACTGGTATGAACATATACAAAGGATGGATAATACAAGACTACCTAAATTAGCATTACTGTATCAACCGCATGGACGAAGAGACGTGGGCAGACCCAAAAAACGATGGAAGGAAAACTTGTGAAGACGGAACAGGCTCAAGCCTAATCCATGAAGTGCAGAAGAAGAAGAAGATATTATATATATATATATATATATATATATATATATATATATATATATATATATATATATATATATATATATGAAAAGCTTCCCGTGTATTCAAAACCTCCATTAAACATACCCCCGCGAGAGAGTGTGACACGTCAACTTCATTGCCAGGGCCAAAGCCACATGCCACTCATACTACGTGCATAGCAGCCATTGCTGCCTGCAGTGCAACGGACGTCTTTCGATTTCCTTCGGCGACCGACCAAAGTATGGTCCCGGCACTCAAAGGCGCAACGTACCAAAGGGCGCAGTACCGCAGTCGGAGCGCCGAAGGGTTAAAGGCCGCTCCAACCGAAGCAGGCGACTCGAACGAACGCTATATATTTCGCGAGGTGTCAGGCGAATTCCTGTCCTCGCCCTCCACCTCCTTCGCTCCGTTTCTTACCCGGCGGGCACAGCCCTTCTACACGTTTTTGTCTTATTCTTCGCCGGCTCCATATAATACGTTTGAATGACACCCCAAGAAAAAAGCCAGAAGTTGCTACGTATATATTTACGTCAAGTAGTGGCGAATGTTTTCTGACTGGTTAGTAGTCAACCGGGCAGGGTTGTGGCCGCGCGGGAGGCTGCGGTATCGCCTGTCGACGCAAGGACAGCTTTGAGAAGAACCGGCGGGACGAAGAGGAAAGCGACGAGATGGAGGCGGGATGGAGGAGGCGGATTCAGGCGGAGCAGCCTGAAGGGGACGGACAGAGAGACAGAGACGGAGAAAGAGAGAGAGGTTCTGTGCCATAACCAGAAGCTGTCAATGGTTATGATGGATGAGAATTATATGGGAGGCAGGTCGGCGGTGGAGGCGGCGGTGGCGTGGAGCGGCGACGCTGGGCGTTCGGGAGGGCTGGAGCTGCAGGGATATTGACGCGTTCCCCGCGAGGGCCGCAGGGGGCCATGTGTGTGTGAGTGTGGGCGACGGGCAGGCCGGCGGGCGGCAGGGCGGGAGGGACGCGGGCGCGGGCGAAGGACGAGTGGCGGGTGCACGGAAGTGGTATACGGGCGAGATATGTGGCACGCCGGCTCCGCCCCTCTCTCCGGATTCATTTCGAGTTTGAAGCGCAGCCGTCCTCCCCAGTCCGCACTCCACTGCCGCGCTTCACCTTTCAAAATCTATTCCCCCCTCCCCTCAACACGGCCCGGCACCACCGCCGGCCGACCCGCCAGCCCCGTTCACAATCCTCTCCGTCCTCCGCGGCCCCGACGGGTATATTGCGCTCGCTCTCGCGATTGCGCCAGCTAGCGCGCGACGCGTCTGCGGTTCGTCTTGTATTTTCATTCCATCAAAATATTGTGACGCGCGGGCGCGCCGAGCGGACCGATCGTCGAGTAGAAGGATGAGGAGTGGCCGCGGGGCGGTGTGGACGTAGATCAGTCGAGTGCACGCCTGGCCGGAGCAGATAACGACGGGCGCGTGCGTCGGGCGTGTTTTGAGTGCGGGCCATCGGCTCCCGCGCCACGCCCGCACACCACCCGCGCACCCCGCCATTCCGCCCCCACCCCCTCACGCGCGCCTCTCCGCGATGATTGCCCTTAAAGCCGCGTCCAAAGCCCGCGCGTCCAGATTCCTGAGGGGGCGGAGAGGGATCAGGATGTTGTGACAGTTAAATACCTCGCGACGCAGCCAGCGCCGCCGTTCGTCGGTCGCCGGCGTCGGGCCGTCCGCGTGCCGGGACGTCGACCAGCGATTACGTGATAATCACGTCAAACGGGCGGAGGGCGGCCGTCGTGCGGGCAGGGTGGGTCGGGGCGGGGCGCGTTGCCGCACGGCGAGTGGCGCGTGACGGGCTAACGGCTGACGGAGTTGACGGGCGCGGGCGCGCGCCCTGGCTTATCGAGGCCGTTGCCTGCGCCGCTGATAAGCGCTTCTGTGTGCTGGCAGGAGGCGCGAATGCAAAGCGATTTCGCCGAATCGTCGCCCGGCGTCGCCGCTGACGGGCTTCGGCTGGGACGCGGGCGCGCCGCGGAAGTCGACTTTTGACGGGTGGGATTGCGGGAGTGAGAGGCGTTGGGGCACGTTGACGCGCGAGAGGACGCAGCTCGTTTTCTCTGATATGTTATTTTCAGTCGCCAGTGACGAACATGCCATGGCGTATGTGTGTTGAGTTAGTCAGGCTTTGTATATTTGAATTAAATTTTTACGTATGATGATTTTGTGCAGATTGATAAACGCACTGCTGGCAACATTTTTTCAACTGCACACATTTATTTCGAAACGAGCATTTTCTTTTCGGTACGGTATTTAATGTTTAAACAAATAATTTATGTGAATCACAATTTATTTCTGAAGTGGGTCTTAAATTGCCTGAAGGGAAATGCCGTATTCATATGGGTTGCATAGTGTTTTGTGCTAATGCCTTCTAATACGCTTGAAACAGCTTTGATCGTATCGTGCAAAGTATGAGGACCTCATTACAGGGATAAAGATAGAAGCGACAATTCTGTACTCAGAAAATTTTTCACTCTCTGGAAGAAACGAGGGAGCGATTCGCCGGCACGTCCGCAGCATCCGAGGGCAGACGAAACGCCGGTCTCCACCACCTGGAGAACCTTATTCAGCCCATGTATTTAGTTTTATTACGCTCACGCCGTCCCATACATAATGCATTTCGAAAATGGAAAGACCTCACGCCGCGGAATGATCACAAAATTGTTATACGGCTCTTAAACTTGACGCGGAGAGGGGTGTGCGGTATGACGTGGTGTGAGGGTGAAAGAAGGGAGGTTGCGAGGAAGAACACTGTACGACGGGAGAAAGCGGAGGAACGCAGGTACGAGATAGAAATGGATGGGGAAGAAGACGTAGGCAGTGCTAGGGGGAAGGTGATGCTGGGAGATTTATAGGATGGTGGGAAAAGGTGAGGGAAACCAGGAAAAATAGATGAGAAATAGCTGTGTATGTGGGTAAAGAGACGGGGAGACAGGACTGGTAAAAGGACTAAGAGCCGTGAATAGAGATGGCTTGCGTAGGCTTGCTAGAGGAGCTGTAGGAAGCGACAAATAGCGTTGGACAGTGATGGGAAAAACTGAGGGGCGGCAGAGAATGAAGAGAAACGAAGAGAGAGGCAGCGGCTCGATAAGAGCTCCATATAGTAATAAGTGCCTGAAGTGTCGTTGGGGAGAACCTGCTGATAGAAATCAAGAGGATTTTATCGCTGAAGCACATTCTTCCTCTGGTGGCCGGAATTAAAGACGTCGAAACACAAACTCGTTGCCGAGGCCCCAGCCCCGACGTACTCTTCAGCTGACTGCACCATTAACACATAATATTTTACGGCAACTGTATGGCTATAGACGTAAAAGTTTCCACTTTTTGGCTCAGTCTGTTTTACAAGACAATGCATTATTATTCAACTGAATTTGTTTGAATCTGTATTGGTTTTTACAGTCACCTTTTTACGCAAAATTTCTCTTTTCTATATTATTTCAGACTTCTCCCTACATTAAATATATTCTGTCATTTTGTGGAAACACACCACATACGTATTATTTTAAGTTAAACAGAAGGACAAAAAAAAGCCCCGTCTTCGTAGAATTAAACATGAAATATATTTTAACAACTTCCTCATATTTCAAATATTTTTTCTCGTTGATAAACGACACAAACATTTCTTTAAGTACAATTCACATTCATCATTAATTAACAAGTATTTCACCTTTATATCTTTCTCTGGGTCTTCTATCCCAGCCTTCACATTTTCCTTTCCTCTAATAGATCATTCCAATTGATTTCAGTCGGATCTGTCTTTCCGCGGTGTCTTTTCTGTAGCAACTTTGTGCATGTCCACCCTCGCTGCCGCCGCCGCCGCCGCCGCCGCCGTTCGCCTGCGCCGCCTCCATCACCGCCTCGCCGCCTCGCCGGCGTCACCGTAAAACGCCGCACGAGACCGTAAAGCGACTCCGCTAATGAAAATGGCGTCGTTACGGCCTTCAAGGCTGTTATCCCCTGGCCACCATGAATAGCCAATGCACCGCCGGAACAATGAGCGTGAGAGAGGAGGGTGCGAGGGGATGCAGAGCTTCTGAAGCGCCTGGGTTCGATGCCAGTGTCGCATCCTGCACGGGAAACCTCCTCGGGACGGCCGGGCGGGCGCGAGGCTAAGTGGCGTTGTTGATCGTACTGGCCAGGAGTCGCCATAAAGCTACAAAATTCCAACGGCTCCGTGTGCGTTGCATGAGCTTTTGAAGGCGAGAACGCCAACGAGCTGGAGAATGCCGTGGAACCTCATTGAGGGCCACTTGGTGCGCATGACGTCTCAATTTTGTAGACTCGCTTAGGAACTGTAGCTGATAATTAAGTAGAGCACCATCATTTGCAAGGATTTCAAGTGAGTAAAGCACTTAAGTAGAGTGTAACTGCATAGAAATAATGGGGTTTGTAAAACATTATATTACGACGAACGAGATGAAAATGTTTTTCATTGTCACGAATGATTTTTATTTGTGATTTGTCTCAAGATGCTCAATATTGGGCATTCGTTTTCAGATAATATAAAGATAGAGCTTTATATTTCTGAACTACTGCTAAATTGTCGGAAACTACCTTCTGTCACTATAGTCACTCTGATGCCACCAATAGATATGATAAATTAACTTTTTGACTTCATTAAAAATTAATTAATTTAATTAAAAATTCAAGAATCGCTGGATAAATAAATAATAGGTGATTATTTCAGTTATATGTAAAAAATTGTTTTTCATTAAAAAAACAAATTAGTTTTGAATGATTAGAAAGATTACTTCAATCTTAATAATATCTATGACAAAATAATTAATATTTTCTAAGCAGCATTTGCTATGGGTGACATAACCTCAAATTAGTTACAGGTAATCCACTATTAATATATCCATTGTTAACTTAGATTTTTCATCTTAAGAATTATAAACATATAAATCTAATTTATAAATATTGAATAAAATTTTAAAAATAGAGTTTGTAATATAGTTTTTAACAATATAGTTTCAGATGCTGAAAAGGATCTCAAAAAAAGAGATCGAAATGCTTATCGTTGAAATAGAATTTTTGACACATGATTGTAATCAACACCTATTATTTATTAATTGAATTCATACGTTGAGTTACAAATGTATTAGTATTTTTCATCGTAAAGATGTGAGTTTGTACAAGAAATCCGAGATATTGAACCACTGTCGCGACATTTCTTTCCTCTACTTGGATATTTGTAATTATTACGAAGTTAATTTTTCGACTTCCACCTTCTGGTTTCAGTTAAACTGCAGTGATTGAAATATAAAATTGTGAATTGTTTCTGTCTTTTCTTGTCGTCTTGGAGTAAAATTGTTCTAGGCTACCAAATTGATTTACATGCAAGTAAGATAAAAAGCAGACAGTTAAAAGACATTTCGGGGTACAAATTTCGGGGTCAGGCGCACGATCCCGAGCGAGTGGCAAACTGGCAAGCGGCATCAGGTTATCTACACAGAGGACGCTGAGGCTCCTTTAGCGGCTCCGTCCCGGTTAGGAATGCCGGCGCCAGGGACCTCGGGAATCGTCACTCGCAGGGACAACGCGACTCGGGGCGGCTCCACCCGCGGCCGCCTGCAAACGGCGACGGAGGCGGCGGCTATTGTCTGCTCGGCGGACCGCGTGCGCCTGCGAAACCGGACCGGAACGGCGGTAAGGGATTGGCGCGCCCGCCGGGTTATAATCAATACCCCACGGTCGCAACATTCGGAGCCGCCGCCGAAGCGATCTGGGATTGGAGCGCTGTGAAACGTGATGAGAGCTAATAGCGGGAGGATCCCCCTGCGCCCTGCACTCGGCCCCTCCCCTCCTCACAGCTTGCACGGGCGCACACGCGCGTGAGCGCCGCGCGCCCGGCTGCGGATATCTGAGACTCCTTTATGAATGGAGAATACATCTCGTGTCATGTGAAATATGCCCGCGCACCGGCGCTCTATCTGATACCGCCCGCGATGATTAATGAAAAAAGTTCACTAATACATTTTTAATCCTGAAAAATTACTCCATATTTAATCTTTATAATTAAAGCGAAATCCTATTACTACGGGCGGGCAATCGCTTTCGAATTTAATTTTTCATAATCCATCTCGGGGGTCCATCGGAATATGTGCCGACGATGCGAATGTCTCTGTGAGGTAGGAGGGACGGAAAACTCGAAATGAGAAGATGGGATAATGCGAAGTGGTTTTATTTCACAAACTTGAAATTATTACATAAAATGGCTATTCTTCACTCCACTTATCTCCAAAGAGCGTCACAGAATATAAAAGATCCTTTTTACGTGCCCGGCGTTCTCGTGACACCTCCGAGTCGGGGCTCCCTTCGTCAGCTTGTGCGCGAGCCATCCTTCCTTCTCCCTTTTCCTCCTACCCCTACTCTCACTTCCATCCTCCTCCCCCTTCCTCTGCCATCGCCTTTCCCCGCCCCCAATCTGGTTCACCATTACCTAACGCCAAATTCATTTAAGTTGTAGCTGCGTCTCTTAGGCGGCAGACAATCTACATAATGTAACTCAATGAGAAGGGAAAGGGAGAAGAAGGAATAGAATGCAAATTAATAGAAAGTGAAGAGCAGGAAAAAGAACGGTATAAAAGTGTACGATTTAAATTTACAAAACTTGATAGAATATTTTAGTGGCGCGACGCCGGGAACTGCACGATGCTGCCGCGAACTCGACACCTTCACAGTGTTTCTCAACAAATGTGCGAAAACAAAATATCAAAGTGCAATTGGTAATGAAATGTACATGTGAAGTACAGTACTATAATGACGTTTATTAACACAAAGGAAAACCATTACTACTTAACTAACTTCACAAACGGAACTGTGACATCCTCAGTGAAAATTTTTGCGCCACGTGTACCTTCCAAGATTTCTGTTAAAAACTGTGAACTCGCTTCGACAAAAAAATCATGTCCTTTTCGTGAGAAAAGAAAAATACAGAAGTTGAAGTCTCCGTAATAGTTTTTACCCTTCATTCCAGAGCCTAAATCTCGTACGCAAAACAGTGCAGTTAATACCGGAAAATTAACCTTGCTCCGAAAGCGTACAGGCGTACGCAAAAAGACAGCAACCCTAGAACGCGAATGCCATAAATAAAAGCTGGACAGTTCAGGTGAATTAGTGCGTCCCATGAAGTATTGCAAGAGGTGGGAAGGGGTTAGGAGTGGATGTAGGGTGGAACATGAAGAGGCGGGTAGGGGGATGACCGCGGTGGGGTGGATTGTGCAGAAAAGAATGGGCGGGGAAACAGGCAACAGTATCGCGGCGGTGACCGTCCGGCCATGTAGGTGGCTCGGCGGAGTAGGGTAGACGGGAGTATGGAATGGGATGGAAGGGAGAGGGGAGGGAAGGGAGGGGGCGTGGAGGGAGGAGAGGAGGGTTACGGATGACCTCTCAGCCGGTGTGGACTAACCCCAATACTTGTACGCAAAAACAGCTCTGGCATTACGGTGGGGGTGCGGGGGAGTTGGGGAGACACGCGGAGGAGGGAGGCGGTGTGGACGGCGGCGTGGCGCGGCGCGGCTACACGTGGGACGCATATTTCACGCGACGGCGAGCAGCGGTTAGTGTGGCGGCGGTGGCAACAACGGCTAAGGCAGCGGCGACGATACAGGCGGAGATGAAAGGCAAGGCCATAGACGGAATGTGCTCTTATTAGGTGCAGGAAATATATTTTCAAGTAATGGTTGCCGGAACAAATATTGCTGGAGGTGTTTGCAGGGAGATAGTAGAAATGGGAGTAAAAGGAGTCACGAAAAATGTGGGGATGACGTGAGAGACCAGTGGTGGCTGCAGCAGGAAAGGCGACGAAGGGAGTAAGGTAAATGGCGGAGGGGACGCACAGGCGTATCTGTCGTAGAGAATAATGGCAGAGATGGTCACGGGGAAGGTAATGGAAGAACCAGAGGCGCCACGAAAGTGCAGGAGCACGAGGGAAGAGGTAACTCAGGTACGCATCTTCGGGACGGTCGTTCGTCTAGCGCAGCGAAGGTGTTGCGACATACTCTTTCGTACTTTGCTGGCTGGCAAAAAATGAGGAGGGGCAGCGAAAGCAAAAAATAAAGAAATTTTCCGCGTAGTTCTGCTGGATGAAGATAGTAGACGTTAAATATTTCTTACTAGATGTACGGCAAGACACGAAAATGTTAGAAAACCAATGACGGGGAACATGAATAGCACGTGACAAGAATAATGTTATTTACTTCGAGGGAAAATAATAGTCGAATGATACCTTAAAGACTATTTTTGTATACAAACTAACACTGAACAAAAATTGCGATTTAAAAATTCATTGAAACGTTTTCCTGTAGCTTGAACGAACATATACAGAAATTTCTGTTTGCTGTAATTTTATCGCTACAAAAACCTTTTAAAATTTTCAATACAACCAAAGACACAAACGTTTCCATGTTTCATCAAAACATTTTCCTAATTCTACAATCTTAGCATCGGCTGGCAATTAAAACTCAACCATTGATGGCGCAACAATATATAAATACGAAGTGTGATTCCACTTGCCGGTGGTACCTGGTGGTTCACTATGAGCGCTGGCGAGCGCGACCGGCGGAGGGGATTCAATTATGCCCCCCAGCGGAGCCGGCGTCGATCCCCGGTGCCGGCGCCATCTCCGGGCTCCGGCGCAGGGCGCTTCCGCTCGCGGGTCGCCGGGCCGCACGCCGCGCAGCCCAGAAATAACTGACCCGCGCGCGCGTTATCCGACTTCCTCGCGGCGCCAGAGACGCGAGCAGACGCGTCACGCCAGCGGGTCTGCGATCGGGCGGCGGGGGCGGGAATCAACGGAGGGAGAGAAGATGGGAAAAAGAGAGAGGGGAGAAGTGAGGAAGAAATGCTAGAGGGAGACAGCGATGGAGCGAGGGGGGGGAAATAGGAGAGCAAAGGAGCGACAGAGGCAATGAGACGAATGGAGGAAGGAATGAGAGAGGAAAGGAGTGAGAGAGGAAAGGACTAAAAGAGGAAACGAGAGAGAGAAAGAGTGAGGGAGGGAGGGATGGAATAAATGAGCGAAGGAAGAAAGCAAGGAAGAGGGAGGAAGGAAGGAAGACGAGAGAAAGGAGGGCAGAGAGAGGGAGACGTGGGGTGGGGCACCATGCTAGGACAGAAATGATAGGGTAAAAGTGCAGGCAAGGGAAGGAGAGCGGATGTAGAAGAGAAAGGAGTTGTAAGAGAAGTCACTGGAAGGGTGTGTGAACAGAATTCACATGAAAATTGCAACTGAGGCTATGAGAGACGCGACGAAGATAATGAATGAAGGGAAATAAAAAAGTAAATGATGGTACACAAAGGAAGAACATTATGTTAAAGAGGGAAGAAAGAAAAACAGTGAGGGCAAAATGAAAAAGCATCGACAACTACTCAATTTCGACAATATGGGTAAAGAAACCTTCCAAGATTGGAAAGGTGAACCAAGGGCCGAAGAGGGAATGACGAGGGCCACGGGGAGCGCGCCAGGGCTCCAGCGGGCGAGAGGTGCCGAGAGTGCGACGTCGGGCGCGTTGGGGCGCGGTGCGGTGGAGCGTAGGCGGACGGCGTGGGCGACGCGACGGGACGCGAGATTTATACGAGCCACGACGTCGCGTCCGCGTGAGCGTTAATCTGAGCGATACGGATAGATGCCTTCCCTTCCCCGCCCCCGTCCCGGAGCGCCCCGTCCCTTTCCGACCCGTCCGTCGCCCGTCGGCCGGCCTTCTTCCGCGCCTGCACCCTTCGCGCTTCCACGCCCTGATAAATATGGTCCATGTTTATGGGTGAGGCGGAGCTGTCGGCGGAGGGGATGCTGGGGCGCCTAGACTCACGAAGCGGGGCGAGGGGGGCGCGGTGGAAGCCACCGGAGAGCAGGCGGAGTTTGGGGTTGGAGCATAGCTCACTGAATGCAGATGGAGCTGAGAGAGTAAGGGAAATCGAGCGCGGGTGAGGTTGAGTGAGGATAAGTGAGGGCTAGTGAATGCAGGTGAGGGCGGGCGAGGTGTCTGTGGTGAGAATTGTGAGATCTAGAGAGGGTGTTGGCCAACGCGAACGGTGAAATTGGCGGTTGCGACAAGAGCAGGCGACGATGGAGAGGAGAGTTGAGACCAAGCGAAAGGGTTAGTGCAGGCAAGAACGGAGCGGAAACTGGGAGAGACAAAGATGAGTCAAAACGAGAGCAAACAAGAGAGGTGTTGGTGCGATGGCGGTGAGGGCGGCCAGGATGGCGAATGCGGCAGAGCGCGAGCGAGGGGGTGACAACAGACGAGATCTGTAAACGTGGTTAAAATGGGTGAGGGTGTGCGAGGTCAGGCGTGGGTGGTGTAGACGGCATGGGCTTAGGGGTAGGCGATGTAAGTGGCGAGGGCGGCGAGGATAACGTAAGCGCCAAGGTAGCGTGGTCGGTGAGGGTGGCGGGCGTCGAGAGCAGCGAAG